>VXBX01005846.1:6569-220407 GCA_013400415.1 Scytalopus superciliaris
GGGGGGGTTTGTTTCCCTTGCACTAGTCAAACCCTGCTTTCAGCAGCAGTTGCTCTGAGCAGTTGCTCCCAGCTCACCAGACCACAGCCTATGCACTGATAAATTCCTTCTCTGTGGTTATTTATAATGTTAATAAATTAAACTGAAAAGCAACACACTCTAGTAAGCCGTGTATGGCATAAACTCCCACAACATTCCAATAAAACAGCACCCACAAAAAATCCTGAATAAAATTGTGACTGTGAGGGTCACCTGTCCCTGTTTCAAAGAAAAAGGTGCCACTTTACCAGACAAAGAGTCGCAGCAGATCAGCTGCTACACCTGTACTGGAATTCATCAATGAAAAAACTCAACATGCTATGGAAGGAAAGTCTTGGGTGCTGTGAGAAGGAGTTCCTGCAGCTCAGGCTCATCAGCTCAAATGGATTTCAGTCCCCTCCATGGCAGCTGATAGGAGTGAACAGCCAGAAGGAAAAGGCACAACAATGCTGAAATGAAAACTTTGGGAACTGAGCCAGGAGAAGGAAGGTGTAGAGACTAACCTAGTAGAGCACTTCAGCAAGTACTGGGCTTTTAGGATCATTTGTGTGCCTGGAGTCAAGCTGATGCCTAAATGGTGCATGAAAGCATTATTTGCTCACACACAAGTAAAGGATTTCCTTTCCCTGGTTTTGGGTTGTTTTTTGGTTTGATTTTTTTTTTTTTCCTGAGATGAAGGTTTCTGGAAGCTGCAAGAGTCTGTTGCAAGTGTTGCTTATTCCAGTAATCCTGTGGAACTCCATGGGACTGCAAAAGACTGGGCTGTGACAGGATCCTGTGGCAGTGTTAAACTTTACAGTCCAAGGAAATACTTTACAAGAAAATACCAAAACACACAGTCTTTGGCTGCAGTCCATTCAAAAGCTTGTTGGCATTCACAAATACCTTAGCTGAGTTGGTGAATAGCAAATAATGCCTTTAGTAGCTTTTATAAGGGTTATTTCTCACTTTGGTGGAATTTCAAGTTTTACTCTAAGAAGATCTGCAGTAAGAGCTTATTTCAAACACAGTTTGCCTTTCGATCCAAAAAGAAAGCCTTGCCAAGCTCCTTGCTATTTAGAGACTATTAAATAGGAGAGATTTGGAATAGGTTATTTAACCAGCATCCAGCCCTTTCCCTGGAAAACTCCTGCACACCAGTCAGGTGATGTTTATGAGTGTAGGGACTATCAGTCAACGGCAAAGGCAACACAAACCCACAGTGGGTATATCTTCGGTAGAAGGCAAAACTTTTATTAAATGAACCAGATGTCACAAGTTAACATTTGCAGCTGTCTCAGAGATGGGGAATTGTACGGCGGTTATAGGAGCAGTAGAGGAATACGCAAATTTGTCCCGGATACTGTGGAAAGCCAGGCAGCTCTGTCATAATAATTAATTTCAATGTGCCCTAATCATGAAAATCAGTTGCGTAGGATGTGCCCTGGAGCGCGCTAGTGGTCGTTGCACCAAAGGTGAGCCTATATCAGACAGAATTGCCATCAAGTTTTCAATCTGTTCCATACCAAACAGCAAAAATCTCACTACTGTATCATTCGGTCAGGGAAAAAGAAAAACAGTCATTTAATAACTATGCCAGACAAGTTGACTATCAAGGGGATGTGTGTCACTTAAGAGCCTTTGTCTCCTGGTTTCTTCTTGCTTGTCTTCTCTATCATTGTCTCAACAATCATCGCTGTCTCTTCATACGTCTGAATTCTGTCGTCTGAAAACTTCTCAATGGACTCCACCACTTCCACCTTCTCATAGCTCATGGAGCCAGGCAAGGCTGCTTCCCTGAACAAAAGGCCCTGCTTATCTTCTCGCTCATATTCTGTTTCTCGAAGGAGTCCTGGCTCGGTTGGGCTTATCAGACCAGGGGAAGGAACTGTCTCAGGCTCAGAGATGTCCGGATACTTTGTGATTTGCTCAATTTTTCCTCTTGCTTTTTTGCCCCATTCAAACACGTCTTCTCTCTCTTCCTCTCTCTGTTTATCTGGGATTTCAAACTCTTCTCTCCTTTCACAGATATCTGCTTTCTCTTTTTCTGGTGGTTCGGTGGGTTCTGGCAGCTCCGGTATGGGCTCCACCTCACCACCGTTCATCACTTTCCCGTTGCCGGTGGAAACGGTGATCCCTCCTGGAGCAGGGATAGAGGGGGCCAAGATGCACGGTTCTTCATAGCCTTCCTCCCCTGTCACCAGCACATAACGCCCTTTGGGATGGGCTTCAGGCTTAGCTTCGGGTCTCTTGTAGACTCTTATTTTCTCCCTTACAATGTTACACAATTTATCAAAGGCTTTACTTATCTGGGCTCCATCAGGTACATCCTCCGGGCCCATTTCTTTTTCATCGAATTCCGACCCTTCCTGCCCAGGTTCACACCTGACTGAGCCTCCATGCCTATACTCCATCTGATCTTGGTCATATCCTTCCAGAGTTCTTTCATATGTTCTTTCAGGTGAGTGACTGTCGGTTTTGTCTTTCGACCTCAGCTCCTTTTTCCTGGCAATTTTCTTGGTCAGTGCTTTTTGTCTGGGCTTTACACTTGCAATGTCTTGCATGGCCTGGGTGATATCTAGAGAAAAAAAATCAAAACAAAGCAGATAACAAACAGTGCTTGGAGACAGTCCCTGCAAATGCTAGAGCTGCCTCTCGCCCTCACTGCTGCAAGTGGAGAGCCTTTGTGTCCTAAGGAGGTAAAACTGAGCCAGGCACCTCCACTTATGGCAATTTGGGGTACAGGCACGTGCTAAGAGGCACATCAGGAGGGCACAGAGCTGGGAATTACAACAACATGGGGACAGATAGATATTAACAAGCTATCCCCAAGGCAGACATTCTGTCCCATGTCATAGGTTCAGTAACACACATGAAATACCCTGCTCACCCTGCAGGAAGAAGCAGAGGTGTGGCTAGAGACAGGCCAATTCCTCAGCAGGTATAAAACAACACTTTGCAGGACAGTAGTTATTTACAGCTGCTGAGGATTTGGCCTCAGGCATTATAGACCTATTTCATAAAAAACTGCTATCATTCACAGAGCAGCTAGAAACATCACAGGTGCACTCCGAAAAACTCCCTCAAATTTGATGGTTTGTCTCCATTCTCAAGACAGTTTGTTATTAGTAAAACCCCAGTGAGCCTTGGATTTAAGTCAGCCCATATATTAGTACCTACAGCACCTTTCTATAAATCAAGTTCCCTCTTTGTTAAAGAGCAGCCTTGCTCGTTTAGTCCTGACCATTTCCTTGTCACCAGGTTTACGAGCATCCTAATTCTAACAAGCCATCATACAACACAGAGGAAACATCATTCATAGGAAAACAGGCCCCAAAAAGTGTCCTCTACCTGCCTGTGGCACTCAGCATGCCTTGGTGCCCTTTGCACACCACTAAAGTGCAAATAAGCAATTCACGAGTCAGCACAAAACCTTCAGCTCTTTCCAATAGTTTCAGGTGCCTTTTGACTTTACTCTCTTGACTGGCCTAAGTAATAAACTGCAGAAATTAGCAAAGAAACACTTTTGCTTGTCGTTTTGGCCTTTGACAGCTTGTCCCAAAGCCAGCTGATGTAAGCTGAAATGTTTGCATTTACTTAGCAAGTCTGGAGTCAGGCTGTCACGGCTGGTGGTCATGTGGAAGACAAATGGACAAACTTAAAATACAATGATGCTGCTCATGACAGACACAGGAAGACACATCACAGGTTTACCTCTTCCCCTCGAAATCTGAGGCTGGGCAGGTCTGTAGATCTGTGTGAAGAGTGTGACTGGAGTTCCTGCTATAGCAGAGTTTAACCTGTGGAGAAGAAACACATGTGCCCATCATTTGCAGTGAAAGGAAGTGAAATTGTGCAAAATGAAGCACTGAAATTGAAGATACGGATTTCTCTATTGTGAGGGATCAAAAAGTATGATGGGAGCCTGTTTCTTGTCAGGGGAAAATCAACACAACCGTAACACCTTCACAGGAGTGAGGCTGGTTTCCACCAGCAGGAATCACTGGATGCTCCATTAGGTGAAGTACATGAGTAGTTAAAACCCACAGTAAGAGCTTTGTAATTTAGCACCGCACTATGAAAAGATAGGAAGATTTTAGATGAGCAAACAGCCAATCCAAGCCTACCAGACACCAGCAGTAAATTCATTTTTACCACGCTGGCTGGTAAAATACAAAATTCGGTAGTCCTTACAAAGTGACTGCATATGCCTGACTCAGGAAGGGCCAGACAAGAACTGAGTAGTCTTCCTTGGAAAACATTTGAGGAGTCAATAGTACTAAGGGTTAAAAATTCAAAGGGACAAGCTGGCCTATTGCAAACCAGTTACTGTATCTGGGGCCTTTCCAGTCTGCTTTTTCAGAATTTGAGATATTTTGGCCTGTCAGAGGATATAAATCCTGTGTTGATATGCAAGGGATGCCCATTTTGATTTTTGGTGCTTAGAATTACCCTGTTAAGACACTTCTAACCAGAGCTCTGTCCAAAATGAGACCCTGAAAACGAATGAAATACCTGTTCCCCACATGTAGGATTGACTATTAGTGAGTCTCTCCACTGCATCTCCTGGACAGCTTTGAGCAGCACTTTGGGCACTCAGGGGTCTGGCCCTGCTGCTGTGAAAACCCTGCTCCTTTTCTCATGTAAGGTTGATGGTTGGCATTAGAGGGAGCCAGCGCTCCTCCGTATGTTTAAACACAACCCAAATCCCTGCCAGTTTCTTGTATTCTCCCCTTTTTACCCCTTGCCTGAAGAATGGCTTTGCTGGGAAAGATTGCTTTGCTTTACAGTACATACATGTGCCCTGTCTGCACCCTCCCAAAATCAACCTGCCTCTAATACCCAGCAAGTGTCACCAACACTCAGGCTGGAGAGGTGTTCAAATTGGTTTTGTGTGCTCCTGACCTCTGTGCACTCATGCCAGGACAGAAAGGAGACAAGAGAAACTCAAAATGTCTCTGACATTTTCCTTGGAAGAAGCTTGACCGTATTTTGTGCCTATTTAGATTTCTGTCCCTGGATATCTACCACTCAAAGATGTGAAAAGGCCATAGCTTTTTCAAAGGAGGTCAAAGAGATCACTGGCCCCTTTGGGAATGTCCAGAAATCCAGCCTTACCTGCTGTCCTCGTTCTCGATGATCCGTTTGTACCTTTCCAGCTCGTTCTCCAGGGACTGCTGGTAGATCACCAGCTGGCGGCAGTCGGTCGTGTACTTCTCCAAGATCCTCTCAGCCTCCTCTATCCCCTTCCTAAGGTTTTCAATCTGCTCATTGTAAAGCTGAATTTCATCGTCATAACTCTCCTGGGTGTTTTTAATTGCTTGCTCCAGCATGGTTGTCTGGTGGATAAAATTGTTGGGTGAAAGAAGCAGCTTTGAAACATTGACCATCCCCATACTTTAAGGGCAATTAAGGGCAAGCCCTGTGTTATTAAAGTGATGCTGCATTGCTGAAACAACAGCAGCAATTTCACTACATTTGTTCAGTTATTCAAACCCAGTGACTCCTCCTGCTGCCTCCTTTTCCATCCCAAAGTTTCTACTCCACAATGCTCTGCTCACAGTGCAGAGTGGGCAGTGTCTTACAAGGACAGCAAAAGTGCTTAACCGGGAAGATGTTCCAAGGAAAAACCTGTTCTTCCTTCGCTGTGGTTCGCAGACCAAGCAAAAGAAGAAAAAAAAAAAATAGACTTTTTTTAATTCTAAGTAAAAGCTATCCTTTTCCATTCAATTCCTCTCCTTTCTTACTTTAGCGATAACACTAACGAGCACATCAACCAGAAGGTGGCGATAGGCGCCTTCCAAAAACAAGGAGCTCGAGTTACAGGTGGGCTATTTCACACTGTAATTCTGCTCTCCCTTTCTTCTATTTTCAGCTATTTATTACAGTTCTCTTATCACTTTCCCTCCCACCCCCCCATTTGAAAGAGCTTTTAAAGAGATGAACTCACAAAAAGCTAATGGGGCAATAAGTGACTAATGGATTCTTTAATAATTGATTTATTTCTATATGTTTCAGGCAAAGGTTTTCAAAATCCTTTTAAGAGCCTAAATTTAGGAGCTGGGTCCCTTGGCATTGGCTTGATTCTGTTGTGGACTGAGACTCTTTACTGTTCAGTGCTCACAAGGTGGGGCCCACAACCTCTCAGGTCCAGAAAGAGGAAAGCAAAGGAATTTGATGACACCTCAGTCCTCAGATCCAGCCTTTATCATCACAAGCAACCCCTGCCACCGGCTTCCACTCACAAAGCTATTTCACTCTTTTAATCTCAAGGCCCAAGAATGAATGAATGAATGAATAAACTCTTTCTAAATGGGATGTGAAGATTTGATTTTGAAAGCTGCATGATAAATTCCCCAAGGAGTGCCTCTCTCTGCCAACAGAAGGCTGATTTTCTCCTGGGTTTTTCTATATTGATTCATTATCTCACTTATCCCTATATCGATTCTTGCCCATTCCAGAGCACATGTGTCCTTTCCACCAGACATGAAGAAGAGACCAAGGAGCAGACCTAGGGGTCTGAGCAATGTCCATGCAAACCCTAGGGAGAGAAGTCATGCTCAGGAAGTTAAGAGCTGCTGCCCTTGGTCCAAAGAAGTCCAAAATCCCACAAAAAGGAGTTTTATGCCAGTATTTCATGCCTGTCACCCAGATGGACAATGAATCAAAAGTCTTAGCCAGGTATTTTCTGCAAGTCAGGATTTGGCAAAAAGCAGTTGATTTTGATCCAAACACAGGAGAAGTGCTGGCTTATTGCTTAGAGGGATGAACATATCTAAATATAGCTCAACAACTATCTCAATTTTCATTACCAAATCTCTCCAGTTCCTCCTCACACAGCAAGCTCAGCACTGGATATGGCAGTGATAGAAAGGACTGAGCAGAGCCCTGAAGATCCCCCCATGGATTTGTGGAGCCATTTTCCAGTTGGAATTCAGCAAGTAAGAAAGTCACTAGAGCCCCTGAGACTTTTCCATCCACACCTCGTGCTGACTCTGTCCTGCAGGAATCCAGCTGTACTGCAGAAATTTTTTCTCACCAGCTACTCTAATAAGCAAAGGCAGCTCTCATTACACCTACAATACCTACAAGCCCACCCTGGCCATCTAAACCTGACGATTTGGACCACTCAGAGAATGGGAATGGAACAGCTGAAGGAAAAGATGGAAATCTAAAAGGAAAACACCCCCCCCAAATCACCAAGTTCACAAGACCCTGCTAAAGGCCACTCAGGCTTTACCATATGACCAGAAAAAGAGCAGTTCATGAGCACCATGGTTATTTTTATGGCTAATGATGGCAGTACCTCTGTCTGCAGCTTGTATTTCTGTGCCTGTAGCTGGCAGAGGATGCTCTTGTACTCCTCCAGCTGGCTCTGCAGAACAGGGATCCTCCTCTCCGCTATCACTTTTTCCTGGTTGGAAGAAAACAACGTGTGTACAGGAAAGTATGTTTCACTCTTTTAAAAAGAGCCAAAAGAAATTCCACTACTGGAAATAAACTGTAAAGACAAACAGAAAATGACAAAAGACAGATAAAAAAAAAGAAGGGTATTGAACCTCGAGTCAACTTCTGTGGCATGGCTTTAAGAATAAAGATGTCAGATGGCAGGGCTGTAACAGTACAGCTTATGTTGAAATTAGGCCCTGTAGATACAGCCGCTCACATCTTGTTTCAACTAATAAATGTTCTTGGCACAGCCACTCATATTGGTGAGAATCACCAAGTTTTCATCTAGTCTGTATCAATTTATTTGATTTCCGAATTTTCACCACATCTTGCCCCTTAAGGGTAAGGTTTCTGCAAATATTTATATATCCTGCCAGCTCCTCCTTAGAGAGGAAGGACAACTACCTTTGAACTACATGTTTTTGGGGTTAATACATATACTAGAGCAAACTTCTCTTTCCTCATTGACACAGTTTTTCAAAGCTGAAGTTAATTGTTTTCTCTCATATTCGGTACTTACACATAGTTGTGACAGTTTTCACCTAACCTTGGAGTGGGAGTTAAGGGATTTGGGACATTTTAGGAGTAAACTTCATCTCTTTCTTACTTAGAGCAGTATTTACCAACAGCAATACTTGCCTCACATATGCCAGTAGTTATAGGGGACACACGAGGGGTTGTCTGGATGATCTGCTGCAAAACATTGACGTAGGTCTGGATTTCCATGAGGTTCTGTGGGGAAGTAAAGAATGTTTTCATCAGAAAATGCCATAGTAAGGTGCTCCCTTCAATGTGCTCCCCTTCTGGGGGTTATTTCTAGATATTTACTTCTTTCAGTATATAAAAGTCCGGTTTATATTCAGACTTGGTTTTGGAATGCAATTTTAGACCTGATTTTGAGTGCTAACAGTTTCATCATGCTGAGGGTACATTACAGGCATTTGGCTAAGGAACTATACAGTTCATAATCTTAATTAAATATTCTGTGATTTTATGTTTCACAGGAGGATTTCAAAATGAGAACAAAAATACCTTTTCATGTGGTGGAAAAAAAGCGAGTCTCTTCTTTCAAAAGCAGCAGAGAGGGGACAGTGGCCTGATCCCAAACCTCACAGCTCTCCCAGGAAAAGGGAGCTGCATGTGTTAAAGTCAGCTGCATTGAAATCATACAGCCACAGGCTTGTTTATGTCTCCTGATTAACTGGGATGCTCTTGCCCAGAAAACCAGGTGATGAAAGCAACAGCTTTGTTAGTGTGAAATATAAGACAGCTTGTCCAGCACTTTGGGTTTAACCATGATAACAGGTCAACAAATTCAGGACTTTGCTGCAGCTGTAGGAACTGGACCTCCAGGGAGTCTGTTTGGATCCTGGTAAGCATCCAGCTGTTGTGCTTGACCTTCAAACTGCAGCTGTTGTGCCCACTGAAAATAAAAAATTCTATATGTACCCACCAAAACACAAATGCGAGTTGCTTTGATTTGCCACCATTTGATCTCAGCGAAGGGCAAGGCTTCACACCTGCCTCTAGAAGGAAGGTGGCAAATTCAGCCAGTTACCTTCTTGTATCTGTCCTTTGTGGCATTAATGTCATCCTGCAGGAACTGAGACTCAATCTGCAGCTCCAGGTTGCACAGCAGTGCTTCATCAGCTTCCTGCAATGCAGAGACACGTTGGTATGGTTAGTACACGTGGCTGGAGTGTCAAAACCAGAGCAGCCACAAGGTGAGCCACCACACACACGGAGCAGCCTGTGTGGACCATTAAAACCTACTGGGAGACACAAAAGTACCATGAAACCAACAAGGGAGAGGCATCTTATTCACCATGTTCTGCACAAGTGTAATTCATGATACATTTTGACACTGGCACTGTCAAAATATGTTTCTCATATGCTTTTATGAACGCTGGGAGCCAAGTAGTAGAAGTGATGAAATACCAGTCTGATGCTAAAAGCTTGCAATTGTGCATGAGTCTTACACAAATGAAATCAGCAGGCTAAGGCATTGATTTCTCTAGTGTTTATGACAGGATCTGAGGTATCCCGGTAAAGAAATCCTTATAAAACCCCAGGATGGTCCAAAGTATTTACACTCCATTTGGTGTGTTCTCAAATGCCGTAAATGTTTGTCAATTTGGAGCCATTTCTGGAAATAAAGATGACACATGACCAGGTCTAGGGGAAAACAAAAATCAACTTTCTTCAGAAGTTTCTAATATATTGAGATTTGCAAGGACAAAAGTTCATAATATCCAATTAATTCAGAGGATAAGCCATATGACTAGCAATCATCATCTCAGAGTACATGGATATGAGTAGCACTGGTATCTAAATCCAGTGAAATCTCCATTTCTATTTAAAGGTCTAATTCAGATTTTCTTATGTTATGTTATGTTATTTAATGCAGACCTTGAATATAGAATAATTTCCATGGAACTTGACAGTATATTTTACAAATATGTAAGTGTGAATAATAAGCTTTATTTTTCTACTTACTGCATGATTTCTTGGTTAGGTTTATCATCAGCTAAGACTGTAAAATACCACTTTTGAGGACGTATCTTAAAAGTTGTCCGTTGAGTTTTCCTTGCAACTCTACAAAACTTGCAAGTTCCTCCACCGGTTTTCAATTTGCTTCAAGAAAGTCTTGATTTCTCCGTTTAACTAAAGGTGTAAAATAATAATAATAAAGGATTTAAAGGTGTGTTTTAAATTATCTACGTGCCATTCCCAGCTGTAAAAAATATCTCAGTGAGTGGATCACGGGTTGCAAACAGGCCCCTGAGATCTGTGGGTGCAGCATATGACTGGTAGCAGGGGATTAGTCTTTTTGCACGTGCACAACACGTATTATTCCAAAAAATGTGGACATGTTAGCTGTCCCATTGTGCTGCTGAGCCTCCCGGGCACAGAACTCTCCAGTGGGCTCTGCTTTGTGAGCCAGAGGCTGATTCAGACACATCCAGACCAGCAGTTTCGGAGCCAGCCATCAGGAATGCCTGATGCTTTTCTGCTCTCCTCTGCCTTCCTATTGAGAGGAAGATCAGCAGGACAATGGCCACGTTGGGAGGTTTTGGGGGACAGCCAAAAAAAGCCCCCATGTCCCTAGATGATACAGATAAGCAAATATTTCTGCAGTGTTTGACTTTCCAAATGTTCCCTCAAAGGGGAAAAATACTTTTGCTCTTATTCCATGCTTTCAGAGAGACCAGCTTCACTGATGAGGCTGCATATCAGAACATGGCAGTACCTACACGTTTTCTTCTGCATTTTACAGTATTTGCTATTCACTCAACTTCTGACAAACCATTCTGCTTTAGGTGCTGATTCCAGAACACCCATCCACGTGCTGAAGCAGCATTTTCATTTCCCGTGGAAGAGAAATCCCTTAGATCTCTCCAGAACCAGTGTTTGCTGTTTTTCCAAACTATCTATTGGATAAAGGACAAGTTTATCTCTGCACATGGAGGTTTCAGGCTACATCTTGGGCACTGTACAGAAAATAATCTGTATTCCCTCCAGCACTCGATGCCCCAGTGCGAGGGGCAGCCCAGGAGAATCCTAAGACAAAAATGCCCCTGTGGCTCAAGATTTTGTGAATTATGCCTGGGGTTGTTGAATCAATTCACTTTTCTTTAGCCACAGATTGACAGAGAGGAACTGTGAAGACAGACCTACCGGCTAAGGCAACATCTTGTAAAAGATTTGCTTCCACAAATACTTTTTAAGTGCTTGCAGAGTGTCCAAGAGCCTTGCTAGTACACTGAAAAATAGGCCTGATGCACGATGTCTAGAGCTCATTGGAGATAAAAATGCCAAAACACACTTTCTATCTTTTTGTTAATATCAAACGTGTATCATTGATATGACAGTGCTCAAGCAGAACAGCTCCTGCCATTTGGAGCAAGGAAATAAAAAAACCTAATCTCTATTTAATCCACTTGTAATTATTTCCCAATGCATAAAATTACGGATAAGCTGTGCAAAACAGAATTGGGGAAAGTTATAATGCTACTTTCGTCACTCAGATGAATCAGGCTTTCTCCGTTTCACAGACCTGGTTTGGAAACTTCCAAAATAAATTAGGCAACTTTTATCTTTTCTCTGAGCATTGTTATAGATAATTATATGATAATGTTATTATTACTATTTCTTTTCCCATGGCATTAGTTCAACAAAGTTCAGCTCAATATAAAAGGGAGAAATCAGGAGTTGTAGCTTCTCTATTATTTGGAAACCTAATGGGAAGTTGAGGATCTAGGAAGGGCTGACCATATCCTGGCAAGGGACTGAGGAGTTTGGAGATACACCACACTTCAAAACCTGGACTCCATCAGCAATTTTTCATGCCTTGATATCAGTAATAAATACATTTTAATACAGTAGCTATATTAAGAAAGGTCTCTAGCAACAAGCACATTTTCTCCGGTCATATTTTGGACTCTTAGTTTTGTGTATTGGCTGCATGATATGACTAATAAATAAATGGCCTTTTCCTACCTGTGTTCATTCAGAGAGAAATTTGCTTCCAAGAAAGAGTGTTAAAATAATCAAGACGAGCTATTAAAAGCACTTAAACACGTTGCAGACCTTCAGCAAAGGCAAATTTGTGCCACTTATGTCAGCTACACGTCCTGAAATGAATGCAGGAGCCATTTGCTGATGCTCCAGAAGGAGTGTTACACAATAAATCCTCCCAGTCCTTGGTCTCACTGAAAAATTGATGAAGTCCTGAGCCCAGCTGAGGCTGTGGATGGCACATGCTACAGGGCCAAAATCAGCAGGACGGTGCAAAGCAGAGCATTACGCAGATGAGACGCACACACCGAGGCTCTGACACTTGCACAAGGCTTAGGGAGGGGGATGGAGGGGAAGGAGAACTTTTCATCAGGGCATAATGACAAGGAATGTCTTGCTCTGACATTTTATCTTCCCACTGCTTCTTGAAAGCAGCTTGCTGTAGTAAATGAAACCAAAGGGAAAAAAAAATTATAAAGACCTTTCCTTTGCCATTTTCCCAGCCTTACCTTATTAAGGCGCTCAAGGGTTTCTTTTAGTCTCTGCTGATATTCACGTTCATTTCTATACCTGCAAATAGAGAAAAGGAGATAAAGGTCAGTGGTTCATCCTTCTGTGAACTGCATTTTCATGAATCAGCTATGCTTCACGGTAAGGGAGAATATGAACCTTGGAAAGACACAAGAGATTTATTTATGCATTAGCATTAAGTATTTTTTGGTCCTGGATACTGAGTAATTTCAGAACCGACTAACTTCTTATTTTCTACTTACGTGACAGAATACAATAACATGCCAGGCATTTGCTATTACTTTTTTACAGAAACACCAAGAATAGTCAATTTACAATAAAAGCATGTTCCATTGGCATTGGACAACAGTGACAGCTGTTCACTGGTGGTTACTACGTGAGGATTTGCTACATTGGCACATTAGCATTTCATCACATTGTCCCTGGTTTTCTCTTCTACCTGCTGTTGTTCAAAAGCCATTGTCATGACAGACATTAAACACAAAGGTTACAATTTCACATATCGACTGTGTATGAATAATGTTGCATTAGGATGCTTTGATGCATCCAGCTTTGTGTCCTCTTTAATGGCAATTTGTATGTTAGTTGGTCAAAATCACATGAGAGTCTTAGTAAGGACTGCATTTATCCAACTATTTCTATGCATTATAAAATGTCCACAAGTGCAGAATGTTCCTGTGCTGGGTGAACAATGGCTGTATATCGTGTTTATCTTTGGTTTGAGGAAACAGTACATATTCTTTAAGAATTAGGGCTCTGCTTTTTTTATGGTAGATAAAAATTATCTTTTAGAACATCATTTTACCCACAGAGTACAAAACTTACTAATTGTTGATTATTGTTTATTCCCTCCCCTAAATAAACTACATATAAAATGTTTAATAACAAATGCGGTTTAATGAGATTCCATAATAGAACCCAACACCAATCAACAAAAAAACAATCAAAAAAACCCAAACAAACAAAAAAATCCCCACAAAAAAAGTTCTCCAAAAAAAAAGAAAACCAACCAAAAAACCTGTGACTCAGAAACATCTTCACAGTACAAGGCAATGAGACTTTGCCATCTGTACCAAACAAGGATCTCATCAAACTCCAACAGCTGTCAGTGGACAAAACAGAAATACAATCTATTCCTGTTTATCCCTTTACTTTCTCTAAAGCAGTAGAGATAAAGACATATAAAAAGTTGTAATTTTCTTACATTCTACAAGAAAACTTCATGGTGAGTGACAAGTGAGCTTTGGCTGTGACTGTCATTCATTTGCAGTACAAGCAATGGACATGAACAGAAACCTGAACCCTGGCTGAAATTCAGAATTGAACATATGCCCTTGTTTCTCTTCTGAAACCCTCAATGCAGGCCAGATGTGCTGTTGGTATCTAAGGGACTTGCTCCTGCCAACAGGGAACTTGACAAGTCCTGGACTGAACACATAAAGGATCAAGTTATAATGACGGTGTCAACCTCAGTTCTTTTAGTCTCCTCAAGGATGAATAATCAATGTTATTCTCATCTCTTTCAACATGTATTGGAAAGCTGAAGGGATGGTGTCACTCATGAACTGACCAGGACCTCAAAGGAAGATCTTGGCAGAAAAAAACCCCAGACTTAATTTGGTACTTTAATTTCCCAGCTTTTCCTTCT
The DNA here is from genome assembly GCA_013400415.1 of Scytalopus superciliaris. NCBI lineage: Eukaryota > Metazoa > Chordata > Aves > Passeriformes > Rhinocryptidae > Scytalopus > Scytalopus superciliaris. The sequence continues at coordinate 20,734 of VXBX01005846.1, forward strand.
TGTGAAATCCCATATTAGGAGTCACTGGTCTGTTTTCAGTTCTTACCATGAGCAGCAAAGAAACAAGTGAAAATGATGAGGTTTCATTTCATTGTCACTCATAAAATTGCTGATAAGACTAAAACAATGTCTCTTTTGCCAAACGGTGTTAACACCAGGTTCACTTCCAAGGATACAATGAGAATATTCAGCAAGACTGCCTTTGTTTTTCTTGTTTAACAAGAGCTCACCTCCAACCAGTTTTCTGTCTGTCTCATAAAAGTTTTGTGTGCAGCTGACAGTAAACACTTCCCGAACTTAGATACTTTCTGACAACTGAGCAAGGAAGAAGCAGATTGTGGCAGCTTGTGAAAATCCACTACATAGCTACAATAAAAGGCTGGTTTTACACTCCCAGTAATATACAACCAAGCTGATGGGGTCAGGGTCTAAACCTCAGCCCTAATGTCATTCAAACCTGCTCAGATCTGCCTCATTGTTAGATCCTCACTCAAAAATCCTATTCAGCTACGTTTTCCTTCACTCTCAAATAACCCAAACACCTGCTGGGCCACACAGCCATAAATCCACCTGGAAGCCTTGACAGAGTTAGTACTGTGTGATTATCCTTTGAAGGAGGATTGCTTGTAAGTGATGTTCAATCTACTCCAGAAGCTATTCAGTGCAAAAGGGTTAAGGACCTCTTTGAAATGCTTTAGAGACCTCATGATGCCTCTGCCTGCTGAAACATATCTGTGTACATGCAATTGCTGACAGATTAAAACCCTGTTATGCTTCAAAGCTAATTTCCACATTCAAGAAATTGGCTGGACGTGTCAAAAAGAGTTTTTCCTTAGATGGTTGCTGGTCAGACTTCTCTGGAGCTTAAGAGCCATTAAGTAAATTTGCTTCATTCTTTTGTAAAAAACCCCACCAACCTTCTCACCTAGTCAAGTAGCTTTAGGTCTGCAACAAACCTTTTTGGACTGTTTAGAAGAAAAAGGGATGTTAATTTTTATAGGTAGGGGGAACAAAATGGAGTGAAAGGGGCTGTCAGGCTCAAAGGAAGCAGATCAGAGGTTCAAAGGTTTCTGTCACCTCTTTTTTTGGACTCCTCCTCTGCTGCAGTGCAGGTGCTCACTCCCCTCTGAAGGGAAAACAATCACAATCCATTCCAGCACCGCTCAATGTCCAGATACTCAATTTGGTGTCAATCCTGAGCCTTTTGTATGAAGAGAAATGGTGCCTCTCTGTTGAATCCCACTGATGAAGCCTCTTGGTTACTATTTCTCTCCTTTTCCCTTGCCCTGAGCACTTCACTAACCTCCTCTCAGCAGAAATAGCAGTAATTTGGGTGCCAAAGAGAGCACAGAATACGAAACACTGGTCCCACAAGGATGATGGACAGGCCAATAGTGGTTCACACCTTGAAAGCTCAGATGAGCCCCATGAGGGCTGTGCTCTGCTGGTTTATGAGCAGATTGCTACCTGTGTTATCAAGAAGACACTACAGAGTGGCTGACAGCCACAGGGCAAGATTTCAGCGGTCTGAGGAGAGGGTGGAAGGCAGACAGAACCTCCTCCCCTCAGCTGCAGCAGGATCAAGTCCTTCTTATCACCAGAGAAGCAGCAGCAGCGCAGAGACAATCCCTGCAGACAGGGCTGGAAGTCCTCTTTGCCAATGGAATCCCCATATCTCAGATATCACACGCTTTCCTGCTTGTTTTTGTTTCTCTCACAGGTGTTGGCTTTCTACTGTGGCCACAAAGGGTGTCAGCTCATCAGAGCATCCTCACACAGCATAGCCTGAAGAGCACACTGCCAATTTCCTCATCTTGCAACTTCCAGGGAATCACACTGCCTGTGCAAGACCCACTAGATTAGCAGTGAATGAATTTTTAAGAGAAACAATTGATTAGCAATACTTTTAATTTCTGTAGTTAATTAATCCTGCTCAGTCAAGGCCACTAAAATCTGGATTTCTATTATCATGGAGAGAGAAATACAGTCCTTTCCCACAGCCAGAAGCAACAGTGCTATAAACAATGATGGTCAATAAAATTAGCATAATTAAACTTTTTATGAGATGCATCCAAACAATTCCTAGCAATGCTCTTTTTTTTGCAACTTTAAGAGAAAGAATTCTCCCCTGATGCAGAATCTGAATTATTTGTGTTAATGTGAAAAGCTATGAATGTGACTAAGGAGGATTTAAAAATAAATTTTAATGTAAGGCCTACTTTTTAATGGTTCATGCACACTTAATTGTACAGACCCAGTAGTCTCAGGCCCTACTGTGTTTCATTGTAGCTTTAAAGGGACTGTTTATATAAATGTAGCTTTAAAAGGTCTACCTATATAAACGTAGCTTTAAAAGTTTTACTTATGTTTATAAATCTATTTTCCAAACTGTGAAGATGAGTGAAAGAATGGGTTGTAAGAGCTGAAATTCTTTGCGTTAGTGAAGGACACAGACATTTGTCAATTAATTGATTCACAATGCTGCACTCTTGAGAGATTTTGTTAATCCCAGTGTGCCAAAAATGGATGCTTTATGGTTCAAAATGAAGCTAAAACCTCAAAGTGCCAACTGAGTGCAGACTCAGGGAGGAGAATAGGTCTTCAGCACAGGAATGCTTCTGGTTTCAGTAGACCCTAATACGGCACAGAGGATTTATTCCTCCCATATCTTGTTTGGAGAGCTTTATAACTGTCAGTAGCTGGAATCAGAGCCATCAGGATGGCAGAGTACCTGGTGTCAGAGCACTGGCCTGTTTTAACACCTGAAACTCAAAACCCTACCAGTTTTTGTCAGATGCTGAAGAAACTTTCATGTCTGTCTTCTAGTCAAATCCAGCAGCTCCAGAGGAAAAAAATAAATCCAAAATTTACTTCTTGATGTAAACCAAGGGCAATTTGGCTAAGAAGCAGCCACTGCCCTTCTACTGTGTATCTTTAAATTGCAATTTTTGGCCTGGATATAGTAAAAGTTTCATTTTTACTTTTGTTTACAGCTGCTGAGTGAACAACCCAGGACTGTATGACAAAGCACTCTCCAGTTTTCCTAGAAAGTCATTAATGACCCCTGTAGCAGGTCCTAAATATTACTCTCTAGAAGCACAGCCCCTTCTGTGGGTGTTCCCCCTTCCGGAATTTCAATGTCCTGTATTCTTCCCCACTACTTACAGCTTGACTAAAGCAACTCTAATAGAAGTAAATTATCTTTGTGTCACTGCACTGTTTGCACAGATTTTTTTTAATTGATATGCGTCTAGAGCATTTAAGTACTGAATTTAGTAAAAATCTCATAGACAGTGTATAAATGAGCAAGCATCAGATTCAACAGCTAAATTATAGCATTGGCTCATAGCTGAATTTCCTGCTCATAAATATTGGAATACAAAACTGCCTAATTAGGAGCTTATTACTTGCTGGCACTGAGTCAGGGCGTTGTGGACACTTGACCATTGCACCTGGATGGGTTATGCTCTGCTGTCAGAGGAGAAAGAGAGATCAGGGCTTGGCATTTCTGTAGCTCACAGGAGCTGTTCACAAGCTCAACTGGGTGCCAACTTTTCATGGGTAAACAGACAGACATTTTGGGGGTAAAAAACCCCCACTGACCAATAAGTAACAGGAGGATTAAACTCTTCTCTCCTGTGAGTAGCCTTTTTATGATCAATATTCACCAACTCTCATGTAATTAATTAAGCCACTTGGCCAAAACAGGCTGCTGAAGGGAAGGGGTAGACATGTCTGGAGATACTCATCTGCCTCAGTCCCCAGAGCTCCGGCTCTTTGATTTATGGTGCCACTGAGGTTAAAGAGGTTAAATTAGGGCAAGCCTCTTACAGCTATTGCTGTAGTGGATACAAGAAGGAAGAGGAGGGTAAATTTCACAAACCAAGAAAAAAAATGTTTGTACTTTCTTTTCATCTCACATCTGGAGTGGTTGGCACAGCCAGGCCCAGGTGCCTTATAATGACTGCCAATAAGAGTTTATCAGACAGATCCTGCACATCTCAGGAGGTGTTTGGGGTCGTGCAACTCTGTGCTGCTCAGATACAAGGTTTGCTTTGAGACATCTGTTTTTCAACTGGGTCAGAGCTCAATCCTCCTAAAACTAATGATAAAAACAGCAATGTGTGCCATAGTGAGGACCTGCTGCTGGGGAACGGGGAGGGGAATTGCCCATCTAGTAGCAGTGAATGAAATGCAGAACTGGAGCTCCCTAAGCCCTGACACCTTACTTTTCACCAAGGGCTTAACATGCCATCTGTAAATGTGGAAGACCCTTCTGAAAGACTTTTAATACAAGATTAGGGTTTTCCACTCGAGGAATCTTTCCTGCCTGGAAAAAGGCATCTTTCCCAGAAACAGTTTTAGATATTTTCTCCTCCTGCATTCCAGAGGAGCTGATTCCCATCATGAGAGAAGTTCTTGCATACCTGTCTGAAGGCCCCACAGCATGGGGATGATAAAAGGGATGATAAAAGCCCTGAGAAGAACAGAACGTGTGTCTCCTTTCTTAGCCCCGGTGCAGATTTGTGCCGAGATGTTGAGCGTTCTCGACTTTGGAAACAAATCCTCCTAAATCCTTCCACTGCCTTGTATTTTGGGGGTACCTGCCTGCATCTGACCCTTACACCAAACCTGACAGACACGAAGAGGCATCACCCATGCACAAGAAGGCGACACCAAACCCATCCTCATCACAACGATTAACTACAAGCAACAACGCCACCCCATCTTCCACCCACCCCAAGCCTTACTTGTTGCGAAACTCATCGAGCATGCGCTGGGCATCCTTCTCCTCGCGCTCCAGCTTGGCTCGGTCCGAGGCCAGCTCCCTCATCCGCTGCCGGTTGAACTCAATCTGCCCGGCGAAGGCTTCGTCCAAGCCCACCAGCTCGTCCATGCGCTGGAAGGTCTCCAGCTGCTTGCGCAGGATGGTGTTGCGCTGCTCCAGCACGCGCGCCCGGTTGATGTAGCTGGCGAAGCGCTCGTTGAGCTCCTGCAGGTTCTCCAGGCCCCGGGCTTGGGCCAAGCTGTCGAATTCGGGGGAGCCTCGCAGCTCATCGTAGGCATCCGACCGCTCGTACTTCTCCTTGCGCACCTCGCGGAGGAAGCTGCTCCTGTACATGGCTTCGGAGGGGCTGCGCGGTGCCGGGTTCCCCTCTTGTGTGCCTGCCTGTCTCTCCAGTTTGGATCTGAATTGTGTCTGGGGGGTTCGGGGAGGAAGAACTGAACATAATCACCCCCCCAGACGATTAGGACTTGTCTCCAGGGCGGTTTGTGGCACTAAGGGCGTCATCTGCAGCAGTGAACTAAATAAATCCCGAAGGCCCCGCCTTGGAGCTGCCCACCCAGGCGTCAGCAGTTCGGAGGAGCAGCGGGCACGGCAGGGCGAGGGGCTTTTCTTTGCGAGCGTTGCAATTGTGCGCGGCCAGAATAAAAGAGAGCAACGTCCAGCTTTCACCCGCTGGATTAAAGCATTATCCATGGACAACAAAACAAGTGCTTTGCAGTTTCGGAGGCTGAGCTCAAAGCCTTTCATGGCTGCGCTGGGGGGAGAGATTTGTCCCATGGTGGTGTCCCCAGGGCTGCATGCTGAGACCTTCTGCTGAGCCAGGATTTTGGTGTGAGTGGACGGCAGCGCTTGATTTTGTTGTTATCTGACAGTTTTGAGGTCATTTAGGATGATGGGGTGGTGTATAAAAGTTAGTATGATTCCTGCTCTGAGGACAAGATTTGCTCATTTTGTTCTCACTTCATGCTTCATGTGAGGGTTTTCTGCAGGTTAATTCTACCTGGTGCAAGAGGCAACAAGGCAGCTGTGGTACTAAAAACTTAACAGAGCCCCACTAAGAGGCCACTTTCCTTGGGAATAACCAGGAGCCATGTCCTCTCATGACCTGGTGGGACATACTGTATTATCCCACATGGAGCCACAATCCTTCCCTTCCTTCACTCCTACCATAACAGAGTACTGTGTGTTGCCATTCCCCTGAGAGGCTTTAATTTCTCTGGAACTCATGGATGTATCTCCACTAATACTTTTTTCCCCCCTCAGTCTTTCCTTTTGAAAAATCCGCTTTCTTGGGCCTGTTCTTCACTTGGATGAAAAGCTCAACATCAAGATACTGTTGAGATCTCTATTAGTACTTCGTATAAGTCAACTTTCATTTTTTAATGGACATATCTTTTATGAATATTGAAATCACACATAGTGGAAGCTTAACAGAGAGCAGCCTCACTGATGGCAATTGCAGAGGTGAAAAAAGAATCTGGTGCTTAAGCAACTATAGAATTTGGGTTCTGTGTTTTAGAAACCAAGTCAAAAGGGAAAAAAATCCATTAAAAGTTTTCTCCATCTTTCTTATTCTTCTTCAGATTGTTTGAAAGTGCAATGGAGAAAGATCAAATGATTTTTCAGAAAATCAATGTATGCTGTGCACACACACTTTGAGCTCCACAGGCTGCCTCTGAACTACATAAATAGCAAAAGAGGGTAAAACTCAGAAATGTTTGGGTTCTTTATCAGATGTGAAACCACTGCTCTCCCTGCTGCACAAACACATTGGCATTTGCAGCTCTTTGGCTGGACCAGCCAGCCCAGCCCAACAATGTAGCTGAGCTTTTTTACAAAGTTAGTCTTCCAGAAGAGATCAGAAAGTAGATTCTGCTGGATTGTGGGTGATGTATTTTCATGGCAAGAGGTTTTTTGGCTTTAGACAGCCTTTCAGTTCAATAACAGCCTATGAGAGTGCTATTCCATCCCCCTCTCTGAGGCTGGAAGCAGCACTGACTCAATGCTGACCACACACCTTAACTCCTTAGGTAATTACAGGAAAATTCCTGTACAGGCCTCTCAGTGACCCACCATGTCCCCAGACAGAGTGGTCTGTCTGCAGGGGAACCCTTGCAGTCCCAGCTTTTGTTATTAAAATTTATCCCAAGCTTTCTGCTAGGAAAATCTGGGTTTGCTATAGCATGTTTTGCTCTTATATGCATGTGTCTAAGGTGGGATTCCTGATTCCAAGACCTCACCTTGGGCAGTTTCCTCTGTGGGCTTTCTATAGACAGAGCTTTACCAGGGCAGGCTGACAATGACTCAGGCTCTGTGCTAGTGACTTTTTGAGATGGAGGTAGCATAAGGAGACACCCTGGCCTCCAGACAGCTCCTGAAATAGAATCATTAATCATGGAAAAAGACCTCTAAGATCATCAAGTCAACCACAATGCAGCACTGCCACATTCACCACTAAACAATGGCCCCAAATGCCACATCTGGGGGACGGTGATACCACCCCATCCCTGGGCAGCCTATTCCAATAACCCTTTCAGTGAAGAAATTTTTTCCTTAAATCCAATCTAAACCTCCCTGGGCAAACCTTGGGGCCATTTCCTCTCATCCTGTCACTTGTTAACTGGGAGAAGAGACCAACCCCCAACTCACTACAACCTCCTTTCAGGGAGTTGTAGAGTGTGATAAAGTCTCCCTGAGACTCCAGTTCTCCAGGGTAAGCATTCCCAGTTTCCTCAGCTCTTCCTCATCAGACTCATGATCCAGACCCTTCACCAGCTTTGTTGCCCCTCCTTGGACACACTCCAGCACCTCAGTGTCCTTCTTGTAATGAGGAGCCCAAAAACTGAACACAAATACAGCAAACCAGAATGAGACAGCCTGAAAGAATGAACAGTTTGGAACAGATTGCAGCTGCTAGTCTTTTTTTAAAAAAAAGAATCAAAAACACTATAGAAAAGTCAATCTGCTCCTGTCATGCACTGCGTTATTTGGCTGATCTAATGGACCACCAAGGTGAATTTCCTACAAAGGGATCCTGCCCACTGTTTTCTATTTAAACGTGGATAAAACACTAAAAGGTTATCTATCCATACATTAATGAAGTGCCTGACAAACTGGAAGCTTTTTAGATTTAAATCAATGAGTGTGCATACAAGAACTTTTATACAAAAAAAAATGCAACCTTTTTATCTTAATGCCTGCAGTATAAACAAGAAGGAACATACAGAAACAATTTGCATCTTTCCCTCTTTATCCCCAGGATATGTGTAACTTATTTTTCCAATAGCAGAATCTGAAGGCCGGTTCTTTGCTATTTAAATGCACCATGTGATACATCACCATCACCACAGAATGTGTGTTTACCTGCTGCTGCTCAGCTCAATAAATCCATGGTGCAAGACGCTGGTTTGTTTCTTCTTTAATTGCTTGTATTTCTATAAACTCCTTTGCACGCTAACTTGGCTATATCCCTTGTATGCACAGTATTTTGGCAGTGCCATCAACCCATTTGTAATCCTTACTGCTTGGCTAAGCCAACACAAGTCCCTCAGGCTAAATCAAAATAAATTAAAAAAACACAATCCAAATGAATATTATCTTCCTGGTAAGAACAGCTCCAGCCCTAGCTGTGGTCAGCCAGGTTGTGATGGCCATGGCTGCGAGGCAGTCCTTGGGCTCCGGTACTCTCCTTATCCAGGGGACTTCCAGCTCTGCTCCTTTCCTCATGGGGAAAACCCTTTCTACATCAATGGGTTGAACAGGGTAAGAGTCAAAATAGATCCCCTCAGGCAGTCTGCTCAGGGTTTTCACATTAATCCTCCAAGCTCAGTGTTTTCTCAGTAATAACATGACAGCTCGTTGGTACAGCTATTCAGCTGCTCTAAAGTTACCACATCTACCAGTACAGCCCAGCTGAGGCACTCAGTTCACCCTTGCTGCCTTTTTAAGTTACTTTGCTTTATTTGCTATAGCTCAGAGTCTCCTGTTCCTGCAGTCCACAACAAAACTTCAGAGCAGGGCGTGCTAATGAAATGCGTCACCAGTGTTTCATGGCAAGATCTCATCGGATGGAAATTGGGGTTATTCTTCATTTTGAAAGCTGATGCTCAAGAGCCATGTCCGAGTACATCACATCACATGGCTGAAAAGAGCTGCTGTGAAGGCATTCAAAGCAGAACCTCTTTGTGAAAATGATCGATGAGAAAGATGAAATGAATTTGTGCTGATTAAATTTAAGGAAGGCTCAAAGGACATACATTTAAATATGGAAGAGCCCAGCACACAGATAGCAGGTTTTTTCTTTTCCATGATCATAGTGAATAGGACAAGATATAATGAGTTTAAACTGTGCAATAGAGGATATGACATGCAAGAAAAGCAATCTAATTGTTCCTCTAATGAAGCACAGGAAAAAAATATTGCAAATCTCAGTTACTGAAGTACTTTAAAGATCAGGCTAGGCAAGCATTACCCAGGACTACAGGATATTTGATTCACCCTCCTTTAGGAAGGAGTTTACTGCTTAGTGTCAGGACAATATAGGGGGCCCCTTACTGGCCTCCCAGCGGACTCAGGGCCCCAACAGTGACTTATGAGGTCTCTCCCAGTCCTGTGAGATAAATACCCTCCTCCCTCTTCTTAAGCATCCTTGTATTCAGTCTGTGTTTGCTTTAGAAATCTTTACGTGGTGGGCGAAGACCATCTTGTGCATCACAGCTGGCTGCTGACTTGCACCCTGCTTTTTGGGGCTTTTCCTCCAGAGATATCCTTACCCCCACTGATCACGGCCCAAAGGTGAGTTTTAGCTATAATGTTATGAAGCTCTTAACAAAACAAACGACTCAGTACCACCAGAGGGCTGTAGTCCTACAGAGGGAGCAGGCTGTGGGTTAGAGATTCACTGCCACGTCCACCAGTTCCTGACATAAGTAACACCCATGATTCTTGCAGAGAATTTGCTCTGAGTTTTGAAACAAGCTGGGTTTTGTCCTCATTGTGATAGTGGATGTGCTGCAACAAACTGTTGCTTCAGCTCAAGGTGCCTAAGCCCTGCTGGGGTCAGAATCAGTGTCCCAAGGGTGGTGAATATGCAGATGTAAAGGTGTGTGTCTGCTGCATTGCTCAGGACAAATCTCCTCCCAAGCCAGCTCAAATAAACACCCCAAAGGAACAGCCCCAGGACAGACCCTTTGCTAAGCTCCCACCATATGCTGCAAGTATCTGGTGCTCAGCTGTGCTCTTCAGAGAGCTGGGCATGCTTTCAGGAATTGGATTACAGAAAACATTATTAATTTTCTGTAGTGATCACAAAGTAAAGTGGCAGCAAATTTTTGTCTATTTTGTCCTGACAAGCCTGTAGCAATAAGTAACTAAGTTTCCCAATTGCAGTGTTGGGCAGACTGGCTTTACCCAGCTAAGATGGTATTTTTTCCCCTTCATTTTGGCTATCAATTAGAAAAAAATGCCACTTTGAAAGATGACCTTCCAGTTAAAGGATCAGAGGTGAAAATTGGGTAAATCCACAGGATTTTCTTTTTAATTTTCTACTTTCTTTTTTATTCTAACCACTTGGAATTTTTGTTTCCCTTTCTGAATAATGTACAAAGCAGCAAAGGATAACATATCAAAAATAAATGAAGTATCTGGCAGGTGACAGTTGGTTCAGATCTCAGACCTGCTGAGGAAAAAGTGGAACTGAGGGAAGTGAGAAAAAAGTTTGAGCTAATTTCAGATAACACTCCTTTCAACATTCAGTATCCCCTGACTTGGGGCATAGGATGGCCCCTATCCATACATCTCATTATTTAATAATATTGCTTATTTAGAAGAACAGAACATTTAGTACATACTCTGTTATGTCTGCATGTTGTCACCCTGGAACCACTGAAAACTGAAATACCTATTTAGTCTTTGTAGAAATAACACATGTTAAGAAGTTGATTCGGAAGCTTAATGTACTGTGACTGTTTTCTTGGTACTTCAAATAAAATTCATTTGAACAGTTCCTTTTTTTGAGGGGAGAAACACTGTAATTGACACAAACTTGATGGGACAAATAATATACTTCACAGCACAGAAGAGAGAAAATAAAGCCAGTTTTGTCACTAGAGAGAGTTCATAATATGAGGAAAAGAAAGACATAACATGCCTCATAAACCACACAGTCTTTCCTTACACCTAGGGAATAAAAAGTAGGAAGCTTTGTTTTCTGAGAGGTTGTTTGATTTCCTGGGGGCAGAAAGAAAGTGAAAAGGCAATGAACTGAATCTGGACTCCACCTGAGCCCTGTAGGCAATATTCTGAATTTCTATGCCAGAACAATGAAAAGAGGAGCCAGAGATGTACAATCACTGCTGGGAAAAGTACTCTGGATGAAGGAACAGAATTGGTGAAGGGAGACAAGAAGAGCCCAAAAAGGGGTCAAAAGGATAGTCTTGCACATACAAATCTGAAAAGCTGACTGGTCCTCACAGCTACCAAAGTCACCCAGGATAAACTGGCATTTCAAGTTGATAAACCCTTGCTGCCCCAACAGACCAAAAAATGGAGTGAGAAGGAAGCCAGAAAGTCATCCCTTTTCTCCCCACCAGCACCAGAGCACACACAGCACCTTTTCCTTCTCTCTGATGCCAGCAGTTGTTTTTGCTTTTTCCTGCCCAAGAACCCACAGTTAAAACCCACACAAGTGGCAAATTATGGTGTTTTTCCCTAACAGAATCCACAGAGTGGTGTTTGCTCACTTTGGGGACCTGCTGCCAGACACATCTCACTGATGGCTCATCACGATGCTGGAGCTGAATCCAAAGTCCCAAAATGAAACAAAGCATTTCACACACTCTGCACAGAGAAGAAACTCTAAACACATGCCTTTTAATTTTCTTCCCCTCCACTCTTCCTTGAATGTTTAGCAGAGAAATGCTAAAAAGCTGCCTTAAGTTCTCAGAACTTGATAAAACTAGGTAAGATGCTCGAATTTCTCTCCAGAAGCAGATATATATATATATAACCAAAGGTACTGAGCAGGACTGATTTTTACTGGGTCACATCTCCTGTGCAGTGTTCACAGCAGTGAAGCAGACAGAAGGTTCTAATTCAGAAAGCAATTTTAAAACCTGCCCTGTCTTTCTGGAAAATCTCTCTAGCTAGACTGACTTTGGCAACTGTGAGAGCACAAACTGAAACTCAGAGAGGGAGAAGTAAACAACACAGAGGGGACAGGAAACAAAGAATTCACAAATTGCAACAAAACTGAATAATCAGAGAAGATATTAAAAAAACAAACAAACAAAAAAAACCCCCACACCTCACACCATGCACATGGTTAGTGTTTCCTTCTACTCTTGCCCTAATTTCACCAAAAATGAAAGTGGAAATGTTACAGCATGTAAGACATACAAAAGGACAAATTAAGACATTCTGAATAAATGAGAGCTGAAAACAAATTTTTCTCCCTTCTTGTTTGTATTGTTTTTCATCTCTGCTTGCCATGAGTCCTATTAAACAGGAAACATCATAAAGCACTTTGTTAGTTCTCCTTCACTAAAAGTTCAGGAAACAAAAAAATAATGTCTGTGAGTGGAGTAGAAGACCTAAACAGTATTTTTTAGTTTTCTTTTTTTAAATTAAACTTTTGCTATTGTTGAAGAAACAATACATCTGTTCACTGCCATCAACATTGGTTGCAACAGCCCAGCAATCACCTTGGTATTGTTGCTATGGCATAAGACTGGTACAAATACAAGCTACAAATATAGAAAGAAACTAAGTTAATGCATATAGGGGAAAACATCAGCTATCACCATAAATCCAAAGCTTTCCATGTTATAAACCCATTTGCAGAGTCTTGTCCACCTCTGATTGCATCTATCAGGGAGAAGTTGGCCATGGGTGCATCATTAATCACTGATATTCACAGCTACTTAAGTAAAAACCAAAGTCCTGTTTATTCCCAGCCTGTTTCCCACTGGTTCCTGCTGAGAACAGGTTGCCATGAAGGGCTTGGGTGATCATTTCAGATTTGGGGAGAATAATGACAACCCTTGCTTGACTGGTCTCTGGGTATCTGAAGAGTGGGCTCCTGGAGACACCAAGCATTTCCTAGGCTCTCTGGCTGCTCCTTCCTCCCAACAGGTTATAAGGCCTTTCTGGCAGCTGAATCACTAGTGCAGAGCTTTTTTGGAACCCTCAAACATCCACAGAGAGATGTGAAAAGAAAATGGCCACACTGTAGGTTCAGAGGACTTCACAAAGGCAGCACAGGAGAAGTAGACCAAAAGGTTGGGTTTCACCCCTGTACCCCCACCCTCAGCTGCTCTGCAGAGCTATCACCATTCTTCTGCAAGGCAGAGAGGGGGTCACTCCTGGAATTCATCCCTGCAGTAACTTCTGAGCTGTGCAGGTGTTTGGAAAAAAGACGGTAAAGAGCAGCTTATGCATTGCCCAGCCCAGTGATTGCTGCCTGCTCATCTCACAAATAAATGATTTTTTGTTTTATTAGGTCTTAGTAGGAATCATCTTTTTAAACACCTTACCGTGTCTCTGACTAAACTGTGCTTTGAATCTCCTGTACTTTGCAAAGTGCTCGTTGGAAAACTTAAGAGGGGAACTTGTGAAGTGCATACCTACACCTGTCTATAGCTTCAGAATAGTGCTGGAAAATGCCTCTTCAAGGACATGGTTCTAATTAGCCTTTTAATTGTTCTGCTTTTTCTCATACCAGTGCTGCTGTGGCCTGAGTCATAAGATTTTCTTGCTGGTTCCCTTGGTTGTCATCGTGCCTCTAGTCTTGATTGCACCTAAATACCACCAGCAATGAACAGGGTAGTGGTCTGAGGTGGCTGTCAGTTGGATAAAGTTCTGAAGTGAACTCAGAATCAGAAAAAAAATTCTCAGCAGTGAGAAACATCAGCTTTCTTTCCTTTTTGAGATCCCCCAGATAGATGAAAAAACAAAGGCTATTTTCTTTAAGAAAATAATAATAATAAAAAGAAGGCAGCCTTCCCTACAAGATCATAAATGTGAAAAAATGTAGACTATTACAATACTAATAGTTCTCTAATTTGGCTTATCAAGGTGCCTCTCGCATTGTGAAAACACACTGAAATCACTGCTCCACTGTTGAGAAAAATAATTACTTGTTTACCCAATTAAGTTGTTCCCTGAATACTTGCTAATCAGAAATCTTCCAGAGCACAAAAACCTACCCAATTTTGTTAAAAAAACAAACTACTTGTGTCATGAAAAGCCATCGAGCTTAAGGCTACAAATGCAGAGCATCATCCATTGGGTGTCTTTGTAAAGTTAATAAGGTGCACAGAAAGGCTCAAACAGACCATTATCATCCAAAAAGGCTGCTATCGAGTTTTCAGCAAAAATCAGATCAGACCATTATGCAAATAAATCCTAAGGTCAATTTATGGCTGCTTGCAGCTGGTGAGGGACCAGTTGCCTCTTGCATTAACGTGAAAGACATGGCACTTATTTTAACCAAGACAAGGTCTCTGATCCTCAGTCCTCTAGGGGGTTGGCAGTGGGGAAAAAAGCCAAACTGTCAGGATCCTGCAGGTTGAATATATGACACAGACTGCAATGGACGAACGGGGAAGCAATGCCAAGATCTCTGTCAAGGGAAGGCTCTATTTCAGAAGACCCACACTGTCCTGTCTGCCCTCACTCCTGGCAACCCTGGAAGCAAAGCAGAACTTTGATGTGCCATCACATGAGGCAATGCTCCTAATGCCATGGTCCTTGCTTTCCAAAGCATAAAAAACATCCCTCAGCATCCACTGCAGAACTCCCCAACTCTTGTACTGATTCCACCCGAAAGCCAAGTATTTTTCACAGAGCAAAATGTTGGGTCTCAGGTTAGTGCTGGGAACAGTCTGATTTCTCAAAGCACATGAAATAACTGCTAGAACCATGAGCCATGCTAGAATTGGTGAGGTCTAGTACCAGACAAAAGCAAACCAGTAGTGATTTGCCCTGAATTCATTGCATCAGCCTTTAGAGAAGATTTCCTAAACACTCCAGGCAAATTCTCCAACCCTGGCCATGTAGAATTACTCTGGGGTCACTGCCTGCTGACCCAAACATGGTATTATTTTATAACTCCCTAATACAAACACAGAAAGTTGATTTTTACTGTGTAGTCAACTGTGTGATTTGAAGGAGGTGCATTAGGGACAGATGGGACCCCAGTGCCAGCTGGAAAAAAAAGGAAACAGTACCCTGTAATGAGATGCATTTCAGGATTAATTCCCCTTTTCTCCACAATGCCACAAATTCCCTCTGATGCCTGGCAGGTTGAGTCAAGGAATTAGGAAGGATATGACAGGGAAATACGAATTCTCATTTGTGGAGAGAAAATGGAGTTGAGGGAGATAATGAAGAAAAGCAGCCTTTAAATCTCCTGGTGGGTCTCAGGCATGTGGAACAGCTGCTTGCCCTGTTGTACTCCTTGGCTGTGGCCACCACTGGTTACAGCTCCCTGGGG
Source organism: Scytalopus superciliaris (assembly GCA_013400415.1). Classification (NCBI taxonomy): domain Eukaryota; kingdom Metazoa; phylum Chordata; class Aves; order Passeriformes; family Rhinocryptidae; genus Scytalopus; species Scytalopus superciliaris. Next base: position 36,015 of record VXBX01005846.1, read on the forward strand.
AAGGATCTGGCCAGCCCACGCTGCTCCCCTTGCTGAGCCCCGGTGTGGCTGTCACTGCTGTATCACACTGTCCTTGGGAGAAGGGGAGCGGGACATTTCATGTCACTTGTTATCTGCATTTCCTTTATCTCCCAGCTCCTGCTTTACATCAGAACAGACTGTGCCCAAGTTACATGTTCCCAGTTGTCTTGGGATGTCTGGACCAATTTATCCTTTCAACATCACTTATTTTTAGCATATCCTCTCCACCTCACCCACGTGCTCTTTGCTTTCAGACCACACAATTTCTGGTTTGACACTGTCTGATGATCTCTCAAACTCGACCTTCTTCTGACTCCAGGCTGGGCTTGCTGGTTTTATATGCAACCTTCCACATGTATTTTTGCTGCAATTATTTCAACCAGCTTTGCTATTTACACATCCACTGCAGTGCCAGAACTTCACAACTTGTTGGACCTGACCCACAAACCACAACCCTGTTTTCTGAATTCTACTCCTTTTTTACTCTTGGGATTACTATCGGTTTTTATGTGCAAGCCATTTAATGTAAGCTGTTACTTCTTTATGTAAAATAATTTATATAAAAGTATGGCTACCATCTTCATAAAGGACATGTTTTATTGGCATTGGTAGTGTTTTACTGTAAATCTCACAAATCATTAGGAATCAGATACTAATGAGCAATTTTCCTTCAGTGTCCCAAGTAATTTAGTTAATGGATTCACTGAAAGTTCCAAAACTAAAAGAGATCAGATTGAATTGAACTGCTCAGCTTCATTATCTTATTCCTTCTATCACTGCAAAGCTCCCTCTCCCACACTTTGTCTGGAAACTAAAAAAAAAAAAAGTTAAAAATTAAGACCAATTTTTCATAATGTGTATATAAAAAAATCACAGAATAGATATTAGTTGGAGTTTCATTGGCATTTTCTGCGGCCCACCTCCCATGTTCCTGGCACTACTAAGAGGTTTGAAAAACAAAAAAAATTTAAAAAAAAATGGAAAAAACACTTTATCATTAGCTTTATGTCTAGATGATCTTGTAACACTTACTAAAGGTTAGTGGCTGCTAAGTTGCATTTCTGAGAGTGGATTTCAGATTTCCAATGACAAAATAAAAGGCCAAACCAAAGCCCATAAGAAAAAGTCCCACCATCCAGCACAGCCAGATCGTCCCTCGCAGGGCACTTCTCCAGTACAGTGTATTTGCTCAGAAAAAGCAGCATGTCCCAATAAACTCAGAGCCCACTTATTTCCCAGTCAATTCCTGCTCTCAAAGCATTCCCTACAGTATCAAAGCTGTTAAATGATGAACTCTGAGTTTCATATATCATTGACAGTTCACACTTTTTCCCCTTAAATGCCTTCTCTTTAATTCACAATCTGGTGCTCTAAGCAAAATTATGCCAGGGTTGGAAGCTATGGATTCACCTAAAGGAATTAATTTTCAAAAAGTGATTGTTATATTGCTTCCTGCAGTTATTTAATGTGGCCATGTCCTGTTTCAGTAAAGTGTTATTTACCTCCTCCCTGTGAGAGGTTTGTGCAGAGCTGGAGCATCACAATCACTCTAAATGGCATCTTGAGGCATGTTTATAACAAACTCCCCTTTTGTGCCATTTCATGAGCCCTTTCATTTTAAATGGCTTACAAATGTTACAAACTTGAACATAACAAAATATCAAAAGAAATAACTCTAAATTATTACTGCAATTGTGCACAAAAAGACTACTTGCCCGCAGCTATGTTTAATTCTCTATTTACGTCCAGCTTGCTACAAGGTGATGTCAGCTAACATAACTTAATCTAGCTGCAGGATGGCAAATGTGTGCCTGAACCGTGCATGGGGATTTCACATGCACTGTCTCAGTGCTGGGTTTGGCACACTGTGATAAAGTTTCACCCTGTAAGGGATAATGCAAGGAAAGAGAGCGGGGACCTCTTGTTTTGCCGCTGGTACCCCCAGGATCCTGGAGGAAATCATCCATGTGAACACTGCACAGAGCTGTGTCCCTGCATGATGCTTCGGGGTCATCACAGCATGGGCAGCAACCACCCAGCTCACCCTGCCCAGGCCAGCCCTTAGAGTCCTGCTTTTTGTTTAAATAGTGCACAAATACCCTCTGCAGCTCACTTCATAAGCCACAGGGCTATTTCCTGCTAGAATTGCTTAAGGCAATATAAACACAGAGCACTTTTATGAACACCGGCAGCAATTCCAGTGCAGTCTTGCCAAAAAAAAAAAAAAAAAAATTGGAAAAAAGGGGGAAAAAAAAAAAAAAAAAAATTGGAAAAAAGGGGGAAAAAAAAAAAAAAAAAAATCTGAGAAAAGGGGGAAAAAATAAGAAATAAAACATAATATGTGCAGAACTTACCACTGCCTTTACCAGGAGCAAGGTATCCTGTTCTCCACTATAAAGCAAGGCAATCCCAAGGCATGCCAAGGATTTAGCTGGTGGATTTTTGTAAAGACAAAGAGAAATACTATTCTTGTGCACAAAAAAAAAAAAAAACAATATGAGGAATCTTTCATATCTTACAGCTGTTCTCCTACACTCTGTGGAAGAGCTGGTGTCCTTGCTGTTATTCTGTAGCCCAAAATGGGCTGTGAATGCTACGATAAGTCATGTTTTTCATGTTCAAAGTACCCAATATATATCCCTGTATGCATCTGGTGGCTGCACTGACAGCCACCCCCAGAGATAACTTACAGCCCAAGACCAAGCTGTGTTTTGGACCCACTGGGGCCCAAAGCACAGGGATACATAATGTTGGAGGGCTGTGTAGGGTGGGAAAAGGTAAAGCTGGTGCAGCCACATCCTGTTGTCACTTGGGAGTGACCTGGCCCTCCTGTGCCCCTTGAAAGCAAAACGCCTTGAAAGCATTCCATCCACTATAGCAATTGTTGGGTTTCACTGTTCCCTTCACCTTTCCAGCATGCACAAAACAGCACCATTTCAGGTAATTGCAAGGTTTTATGCTCCCCCACTGAGGAGGCCACAGCCTGACACTTGAAACGAGCAACACATCCATGGCGGCAGATCCTATTTCCTTTCCCATGATTTATCAGCTGCTTCTGAAGCAGAGGTCAATCAAGTCAAAAGGTGGCTCTGAGCCCCTCTGGCCACAAATATGTAGCATTTCCTACACACAGATGATGTCATTGATGGCATAAATATCTGCAAGGTATCTTTGATCAGACACATAGGGAGATTTCCTTAAAAGTCTTTGCATAGTCCCACAGTTTCCCCTTGAGTATCCCATAATGTTCCCAGTAACCTCTAGTAATCTTATTTCCCTCCTATCAGCTGCAAAGTCCAGGATGAACCTCTTTTAGGCTCTGCCTGTAGTTTTAGTGGCCCATCAACTAGAGGCTAAAAAATTTTAGTCTTGGGTACCATGTCCTTTATCCCTAGCCTTCCTGGTTTATGTTGCTGTGCTTGGTTATCACTTTCCCTATTGTTTCTTATTCCCTTTGAAGTTACAATGTCCAGCACCAGACAGCCTAAATGGAGCAGGTGCACTCCCATCTTTCTACATACCCTTGAAAAAGTGTGGGGAAAAAGAACTTGGAGCAGATAGAAAGAAAAGCAGCTCTTCAGGAGTCAGAGGGATTTGCAGTGCTAAACTTGCATCCTCTTCAGCTTTTCAATCTTTCTCAGCTTTATTAGTTGCAGGACAACAAGCACTTGAATCCACCTGGTTTTAGTGGTAAACAGCTCTGTAAGCTACCAAATTTTGTTTGCTTTTAATCAATTTTAGGCTGCCACTGCATTGCCCTCAAGGCTTGAGGCAGAAACTACTTGAGCTTATTTTTCTGTTCCCCTCCCTGTTGAGAAAATACTTCTTGTTGCCTTCTGTGAAAAGAAAACTGTGTATTTAAACCTTCCCTCTTTTGGCAGCATCTCTCTGACATCACAAGTATCTCTCTATTGACATCTGTGTTTGGCATCAGAGAACTCTTGTTTTTTGGTGCTTTGCTGCCCCAGGTGAAACAAAGGCAAGGATTTTTTTTTTTATTTGGATCTGTGTTTTTCAACCTGACAATTTTTTCAACTCTCACAATCCATGATATGAAGAAAGAGAAACAAAACCTGCTGTGGAGGGTAGATCTGGAGCTTGTCTCTGAGGGCACACATGAAACTATCCTCATGTAGCTTTTCTACAAAAGAAACTGTTTCACAGCCTTTCCATGAAAAACATTAATTTATTTCTTCTTCACCAATTTCTATGACTAATGTAACAATGCCTTTCTTTTCCAGGCACAAACCTCAAATCACAACAAATTAAAGTGATTGAAAACAAGTAATAACTACCAATGTTAAAAAGCCTTTATCCCCATAAATTTGGAATTGCAAGCCAATAAACATCTCAAATAATCCTTTCTTTTCTCATATAAATATCAGTGGAGACCTCATAGGATGATAAACCAGAATTTTTGCTCTCTCCTATTTCAGCTAAAGAAAAAAAAAAAAAAAAAAAGAGACTGATTGCATTAAACATACTTTGTGCAGTAAAGTTACACCACTATCAGTGGTTCAGTAATCACAAGCAAAATCACTTACGTTTATTTTTAGGGATAAAAATCAGTGAGTTTGCCTATATATTTTATTCTTTCAGAATGAAACTCTCTGCTACTTGGTCTAAGGTTTGATAAAGACATAGCTTGTTTCTCTTAGACTAGTACAGCTGAGATCCCCACTGCCATCAGTGAAGAGACATCAAAGGGGCTTCCATTTTTCCTCCCACTTCTGTTTGATGAAAAGGCTGAACACACCACAATTAGAAAAGCAAGCAGAGAAGTGTTACCATGACTCCAAACTTCATTAACAAAGTCAATAGGTGTGGGTTTCTTGGAAATTCTATTTGCCCACAGTATTTTCATGCCTATCTTTATTCATTCCTTGAGCAACTGAACCTTTATTTCTGCTTCCTGATGATTGGCATCACCTAAAAATGCAGGTGACTAAAGCAGCTTTGATTTCTCTCCTGTGATGATGTATCCCCTTATCACTGCTTTTTAAATTATTATTTATTTTTAATTTATTTTAACTTATTTAATTCAATTTACTTAGAAACGTCATTTCATCAAACACGCTCCAGGTAATTAGGTTTACAGAATGATTCTTAGTTTCACTGTTGGGCCCTCTGTTTACTGTTAACAATGACTCCACAGGATTGTTCTGTGATTAATCTCCTCAGTGTTCTCATTCTGAATGTGCATTTTGTACGTGCTTTTCTAGGCCCATTTAGGACAAAAATTCAGAATACTTGTGAGAAGTTACAGGAATAGACTAAAAAGAGAAGGGCAAATAAAGATCCTACATTTAGTTTGCAATAATCATCCACCCAAGTGTGAGATGAGGCATAATTAGGTGGCTGACAGTTCTGCAGAAACGGATTGATGATAATGACAGGGAGGCAGCAATAGCCTTCAGTTTTGCAGAAAGATAAACTTCAGATGGGGACATGATGCATGAGTGTTAAGACATCCAGAGCAGCGAGGGGGAACCAATAGCAATTTTCATATGTGAAAAAGGTTTCTGTATAGAAGAGATATATGTGCTCTCTGTGACTTCTTTAGTGAAGATACCCATAATGGGGGCAGGACATTCAAGCACTCACATGAAATGCAAGCAGCTTATTGCCTGGCCTGACATGAATCTCATGAAATGGGCATCAAGGTTCTAGAAAGGTTAAACAACAGAAGTAGGCAGGAGCTAGTTAATAATTAAACCTTCAAAACAAAAAGAATGAAAAAGAGTAGTTTAAGTTACCCAGTATAAATAAAAGCAGTAAAAGAAATTTAAAAATCGTCTTCCTCCTGACAATGAATATATAAGAATGATGAATTGCTGGAGAAAAAAAACATACAAGAATTCCTCCTGGAAATAACTTCAAGACAGCTGGAGGAATGACAGAAAAGCAAGTAGGAAGGATACACAAAGTTGTAAATAATTTGACAGTAATATGTAGTGAAGGAAATACCGACTGTTTCTTAAAATGATGTTCCTACCTAGAACAGACCTGAACCTGGCGGTTTGATCTGGTTTGGAGCATCCACCTCCCCTCACCTCCTTCCTCCCCAGCCTTCAGCTTTGGTAAATTTTCCCCTCAACCCTCTCAATATAATCCAGAACATTTCCCTACTCGTTACTTCATCTTTTCTGCTGAGTTTAGTTACATTTCTTCTTTTTGCTTGTAAGTTTAATTCTTACTCCTACAAGATCTGTTGACACTGATAATTAAAGTTGTGGTTTCTCAAAAAGCCCAAATAACTGAGATACAGTTCACTTGAAAGTGTGCTGCATAATGCCATTTCATAATTAATTGCTTTCCCTGCCTTTAATCATCTTTATACAAAACTAATGAGACCTACAGTGCCCTGGCTAGAACAACAGAACTGTGAACCAAATCACTGGTGCCTGCATCACACTGAAAAACAGAACTGCCACCTTGTATCTTAATATAATTCTCTGAAGGGCTGCAGGCAACAAGTTCATTTCACTGTCCAAATTGAGAAAACAATGCCAAGATGATACCAGGAAATACCTGATATCAGTAAGAATTTAGAAATGAATTTGCAGTTTCACATCTTGTCGTCGAGGTGCAGAAACCCAAGACTTTTGTTTCACGTCGACATTAAGAATTCCACTCATCATTGTGCATTAGATGAGACACAACCACCAGAGACACCAGCAGAAGAGTTGTTTCAATCTCTGCCTTGCATAACAAATTGTTCTGGGTTGCAGCCGAGTGCTCTGCACCTCCAGTTTGCTTAAGAGTGTCACAAGCCGGATACCCAAGAGCCATTCATAATTTAATTACAATTCATTATAGGTTTAATTCTATACACAGAGGAAAAGCTAAGTTGGGCAGACTCTTTCTCAGAGTGTCTCAGTGATAACCAATTGCTTTTCATCAATAGATCTTGAAGTGCTTCAAGGACTCCATGAGTTTTCAGCTCAGCTATCTCAACACAAAATCAGGACCTTCCAACTAGAGAAAGCTTGTAAACCCCCAATGTCTTTTATTTATAGAAAGTTTAAAAAAAATTAAAAATTAAAGTTCAGTAAAAATAGTCTTAAAAAAGCTCTTTTTTCTTTTTTGCTTAGATTTTAGAGCTCCACACTGCAAATTTCACCCCAAATTCTAATTAACTTCAACCAAATGGTAAGTAAAACTAACTAGAGTTTTATACTGCAAAATGCTTTCATGGAATCACAGAATATCCTGAATTGGAAGGGCCCCACAGGGATCAATGAGTCCAACTCCTGCCCCTGCTCACTACAGCCTCAGATTTCATACAGAAATCTTACCAATCAAAATACAGTAAGTATATTAAGTAATAAATTTTCAAGCTCTGCTTTTCCTTTCAGTGCTTTCCCTTTCTCATTTAGATATTCACCATATTCGAGTCTCCTGTCTGAAATACAATACAAAGACACCAATAAACAATCAAAAGCTGAGAAACCAGCCACTGGGAGGACTTTCTCTTCTGCCAAAGCACTGATAGGTATCTGACACCAACCTTTATCCAGAAGGAGTTTCTCTCAAAAAGAATCTACCCAAAACTAACAACTGCTCATTCTTTTTTCTTTATACTTTGCCTTGATACTTATACTGTGGCTTCTCTGCCTGTCAACCTTATGGTTTATCTGTCTCTCTCCACTGGAGGAGCCAGAGGAGGAGCACTAAAGCCAAAAGCTTTTTGTGAGGAGCAGATAACTCCGAGGAGTAGCTAAAGTCCCTCAGAGCAGCCTTCTCAAATGGCACAGCAACATGGGAAGTCCTGATGCTAAAACTCATTTTCTGTGCAGGTATCCTGGTGACTCAGCACACCATCCCTTCCTCCAGCTCTTAGAGTGATACTGTTTTCGGGATCAGCCCACAGACTGCCAGTTGGGTGGTGTTTGTCAAACTGCTGCCAACACTTTGATTTCTAAACACGGTGCTAAACAAAGAAAAAACATTTCCAAGGCATTGAACTTGAACACTGAACTCCTAATAACTACAACAGAAGTCAGCTGGAGCTGTCAGACATTCAACACTTGCGAAAATCTGGGCTGCTAATTACCGAGTCAGGAGCCTAACAGCAGATGTCCATCCACTGATGAACATCCAAGCTGCTGCTTTACATATTTCCACATCACCAGTCTGTGCTCAGCTAAAACACCACACTCACAGCATGTGGGTACCAAGCCCCTTCCTGATGTCCGAAATCATTTATGCATTTCATTCAGAATGTCTTTGAGATTTGTATTTTTGTATTTTTTCCCTTTTTGTTTCATCAAATCTTTGATGGGGACAAGAGTCATGAGAAGCATTTGCTTTCATGTCTCCCTGTCCTCCTTCGGAAAGTCTCTGTCCAATTTCTGCTTCTTGTTTATTATTGCAGTGTTAACAGTTACAAGACTTAGGATTTGGATAAACAGCCGGGGGTAGGTTTGTTTATTTATAGTTAAGTGTTTCTCAAGGACAGGAGTGGGAACTACAGGTGCTCCTGCAACAGGAACTACAGACACTAATAGTTTTCCAAAGCTCAGTATTTGAAATTACTGTGTGTACTGTCTATTTCTTCTACTGCCAAGAAATCAGCAGGAAGCCTTGCAGTAATTTGCTCCTTAGAGAAAGGGTGATGGTGAGTGAACTATTAACACTTAGAAGACACCCATTGCATAGACATGCACATATGTAGTAAGAAGCAATATCTGGATGAATGTGTGCTGACTGACCCCACAGTGAAGCAAACAAAGCTCCACTGCAGCTGCTCGAAGGCCAGCCTACAGATGTCTCTACGTCCAGCAGGCTGTGCTCCTGCTCATCACACCCTCCTGGATGAGACCTGCAGGTCCAAAATAACACATTCCCACTGTTGGATACGAGGCTTCTTTCAGTCTTGTGTCTGCAGTGAAGTTCATTAATATGTGTCATTGCTCTGATACTGTGCATTGCTCACTGTGCCATCACTACATGGTAGACAAAGTTTTACATGCAGCCTAACCTACCCTCTGTGCTTGGCTTTCCTCTCCAAGGTATGCAACACAAAGCTTTACCTCAGCAGTGGCACTGGCAAACAAAAATATTCCTTAATGAGGCATTTGTAGGTTTGTGCTGGACCAACAGAGCCTTATTCACGTTTCACCATGACTTCACTGATGCTGTCTGAGCAGATTTGTGTTCCTTGGTTTAATGCCTCTGGACACAAGCCCCATCACTGGGACAGCAAAGCAGAGATGTTGGCAGAGGCAATTCTGCAGTTGCATGGCTGGCTGACACCAGCAAAGAGTCTGGCTCCTCACTTAACAGTTGTCACTGTGTATTAGGTGATTGACAGAGTTCATGGTTTTTCTTTCTCCTGACAGTGCTGCTCCTGTTACAGTTTGTGTGGCCCCTGCAAAGCTCTGTCCTTGTTTGCGTTTGTTTCTGCATTAAGCATTTGCATGCACAGAGCCTCGTTTAGTTCTGCTTTTAGCTGAACCCAATTTTCATATAATTCATTAGTGTTGCTACAGCACCATCCTGAACCATTCAGACATCTCTCAAATGCTGCCCACTACATACAGTGTGACTGCAAGGTCATTTGTAAAGACAAGCAAAAAAACAAAAAAACTTTATTCTTTTGACTAAGCCTTTAATAACTGTTTGTTTTGGGGGTTTTTTTGAGGGTTTGAGGTTTTATTAACATCTGTTTGGTTTTAAATTCTGTACCAAGGTCCATAGTTAAGCACCTCAGAGGGAAGTTCACCTTCCTTCCCTGCCTTTCCTTGCTCAGGAGTCTGCTATCAGGTGCTACCTTTGTTTTGTGGCCTTGCCTGCTGTTCCTGCTTAGGACAGCAGCCACACACAGCCTGTGCTCCACTGCCACAGGGGAAAGCACATCTCTACTGGTAACTTTCATTTTCTCATTAGCCTCTGTGCCTCTTTTTTGTTGACATAAGTAGACTACTTCATTTGTGTCTTCCTACTGACATGAAAATGCAGCTCAAGAAACACTGAAACTGCCTTAAACTGCCGTGCTAAGCAGTAAACTAGAAAGTCGTCGTTGCACCGATATCTTCATCTTTAAATCAGCTCTGGGAGGGGAGTCAGAGAAGGGAGAGCAGTGGATTCTCCACCCCATCAGAATTTGCATTACCAATAATACCTTCTCTTTAGTTTCCTCTAATTTATCCACTGCCTGAGAACCTTGTAACAACAGACCTGCAGTATGGTTAACCCACAGTGAATAACTACAGCATTTCAACCCCACTCTGCTTGTGCTCATCCCAGTATGGGCAACCATCATCCTCTCCTGCTCAGAAATCAGACCCTGCCACACAGAGAGAAGAGGAACAGAGGTAAAGGTCAAAACAAGGTAGGTTACTCCATAATTAGGGACACTGATCAAGCAAAAGCACAGGAGGTTTTGTGTTAAGAAATAATTGGCACACAAGATTCAATGAACAAACTTAACTGTTTCTTCTTGAAGGACAGAACTTGTTATTTGTTCCTCACGCCCTGTCTTTTCAGGGTTGTTAAAAAGCCACGAGTTTTAATTTGTAAATGCCTCATATCAATTACTTTCTCCAAGTACTGCAAATCAACACTTTCAGACCCCCAAATTCTGAATCTTTTAGTTCTGTCAGACCATACATATATTTTATTTATTATTTTAGAAGAAGATAGCATGTTTGGTTCAGATATAATTATATACCACACCTTTACCTATAAAAGTGATTTGAAAATTACCTAAGGTTCACTTTAAGCATGAGCTGGGACCAGGATCTCTGTGTTGCAGATGAGACACCATAGAAAAAAAATCTGCTTTGCCACATACACTAAAAACAAAACACATCAACAACCCCCACAACACCCCTCCATAGAGACAAAAAGACCTCTGGAAACGATACAGGCTGTCCAATTTCCCTTAATTAAAGTTCGTGCAGATTCCTTTCATGAAATAAGATTAAACAGGGCTTATCAGTGAACCAGTACTAAAATCCTCTGCTGTTGAAGCTGAGCTATTTGTTGCCCAACATGCAGGATCACAAGGCAGTTATCTGGGTAATAACATACCATGAGCATCACCATGGGATTCCAGATATGTTGCTAAAAGATAACAGCTCACAATTCACAAGCCTCTAATTTATGCAGTTCTCTTTGATGCACATTATTGAACACTCAGAAGGCAGGCAGAAGAGTTATGAGAAAAAACAAGCCACTCTCTTTCCCCACTGCTGAGCTCAAGCCCAAAGCTTTACTGCCATCACACGTGAGTTACTACCAGGCAGAAATATCACCCTTGTGCTGACACACAGGAGCCTTGAACAGAAGGAAAAACAGCAGTTCTACCCCCAGAACAAGAGGACAAATAACTTACACCATCAGCTGGGCTGTGATCGATCCAGGAGACAGGACTAGAGCAGCGCCTGCATAGCTCAGCTCAGGGAAGGTTCTGGGTGTCGTGGGCTGAACTAATGAAGGCTGCTGAGCCCCAGGTGAAGCTGCTCAGGATAATGAAGCCACAGCTGAGCTTGGGGCCCTGATTGGCTCCTGCAGCTGCTGCCCCAGGAAACCTTTGAGGCAGCAGGTACAATTATGGACAGGTGGCCAAGACTCAGGGTTAAGGGCTCTCAGCTGGCCCTGGTGTTAGGGCGAAGCAGGCTGTGCTCTGGCGGTGGGAGCTCTTTGGGTTTAAAACTGAAGCTGGGATGCAGGGTTGTGACTTTTAGTTGTGTTTGGCCAGGCTAACTCAGGAAAATACCTCTCCAGAGCTCCAGATGGCATCAGTGACTGACTGCAGGGACTCAGGCAACCTCCCTGCTCATAAAAGACATTTGCTTAAAAGTGGCAGCTACTTGCTGACACTCAGGGTTCTCTATATACTAGGAAGCAAAGCTGCTTTATTATGAAAAAAAATGAGATTCCTATTTAGCTTATGAAATACTGTGACTCTTACAGGCATATTTCCCACTAAGCTCCCCAGCTGTGCCATGCCAAGCCTTAGGTGGTACCTCAGCCTCACTGATTCATTCATCTCAGTGACTGCAGCATCTTGTTCCTAAAAGGCAGAAGTTAAGTTTGTAGGGAAGATGTTCCATGACAGGATGTGTGCATAGTGCCAGTACGCTGCTTTTTTTTTGCTGTGGGTGTTTTATATAAACCTGTCTTTAAATGTCCCTTGCTGTGAGTGGGGAGAAATTCAGTGAAGGGAAAACTTCTCTGGGCTTAATGCCATGTTTTATATAAATAGGTGAAGGGGAAACAATTGACAAACTGCCAATGTTCTTGAGCTGAATAAAGAGAATGGCAGCAGCACAAAAGCAGCATTTCCTTTCTGGCAGATGCCTTGATTAAAGAAGCCTTGTCTTTTATCTACCTGAATCCAACAGCTCATTCTGAATGCTGCTGTATTCAACCCCAGCTCCACTTACCGTGTTTCTGACATCCTGAAGATCACAGGTGGTGTTTGTGACTTTTCCTGTGTGCTTAAGCACCTGAGAAGTCACACATGCTGTGTGCACCATTACAGATAGCAGGTCTTAGAGAGGGACTGACTCTGGCCTGCAGGCAGAATGACTCAAGCTGCCTGTTTTCATGGCAATTTCACGGTACTGCTTTAAGAGAACAAAGGTAAATGGAACAGACAGACATCAGGGCCACCTCCTGCTCACTTAGCAGCTCCTGCTCTACCACTGACCTGGCTGCATTAGCAAGAGGGAGGCAGTGCCCAACAGTGTTAATTTCTGACACGTGTGCCATCAGATTGCTAAAAAGGACTTCAATACCATGATGGATTACAAAATACACATATCTCCTGCCTTAAAAAGCTTGCATTAACAAAACTAGTGAATAAGCCATCTTCTGCTGTGTATTTGTATGGTGCTTGGCAGGTTCAGGTTGTAAGCTCAGCACAGGTCTCTAAGCACTGTACTAAGTGAACAAGGAACACTGAGCTCCGGGAAGTCAGTCTCGTGTTAGAGCTGAAGGAGAGAAGTTACTCACAGTCACCCGACAGTCTCAGGTGGGTGGCTTTGCACTGTGACCACTGTTTCTCTCACCAGGGAGACAAGGATGAAACCACAACCGATATATTTTTGCAATGGAAGTGGGGAGAGAGTTTAGTATCTTAGAATGCCAAATTACAGGATTTTTCCATTGAAATTACTATTGTTTGGAGTGCTGTGATAAGGCTGAAAATGGGCAGATGCGGGCAGGAGATTTTGGAATCGGGAAGAATGCCATAAACATCCTCCCTGTAATTGAGGCTGATGAAAGAGGATGCAGCAGGCACTGATTCTGCAGTGAAACCAAACCATCTCCTACAGTCCCCATCCCTCAAATCTCAGCTTTTGCCTTCCATCCTTCCCTCTGAGCTTTGTTCCAGTATGATTTTGCTCTGTTTGCCCCATGGGGAAACCGAGCCTGGTATCCCCTTCCCTTCCTACCTGCAGTCAGAAGCAGTCAGGCAAGGCTAACCAGTACTGCCCAGGTAAATCCATGATGGTCCACAGTCCATGCTTCAAGCCCTCTCTGTGGGATGTCCCCTTTTTACCAAGCAGGGAGTGAAGCAGATGCAGGGCAACACCAACTAAGAGAAAATGCTCTCGTATCTAAGACTGGTGAGGGCTACACACAGCTGAGAGGGGACTGTAACCCCTGCCATGGGAGCTGGACCCTGAACCCAGGGTAGGACCAAAGCCCAGAGCTCTTCCCATTAAACCACACCCGGGGTGATACTACACTCAAACTCAGAAATGTGCCACTTCTTGAACACAGTGCTATCTTGGTTTGTGGTATTGTTGGCAAGCACTGAATGCAGGTTAAAATCACTCAGGTGAAAAATTACCTCGTCTGCTCCAAATACTGATAATCAAGGAAGTTTTTAGGACCAAGGAAATTACTGCTATGAAGAGGATACTTTAAGCTTAAGAAAAAGCTGGTAACCTGAGATCAGGACCTTGCTTCTGGCTTGCCCTGTGACTGGAGGTGCACCCGTTGGCAGTGATGGTCTGACACCACCACATTTCCAGGACTGTAACTTGCCACAGATACAGCACAGCACCCTTTTGCCCAGCAGAATTCGTGCTTTACCTGCTCATAGGCAGGAGTCAATGACAGGAATTTTTGCAATAATATTTTGAGAGGTTAGGAATAGGGCTTCATCCTTCTTTTACTGAAAATAAAGGTAATGCAGCTCCTTTGAACAAGTAGGATCAATAAGTTTGATTCTATTGATCAACCTATTATTTATAATGCCACACAGAATGGAATTAAACCTGGATAATTTCAGTAACATCTTAAACAAAGGTCACAAATAAAATGTTGGTTTAGAAAGCCAAGTTCTACTATTCACGTGCTTTATCTGTTTTCCCATAGACTAAGCCATTCTCCCATATGTGTTTCATAAGGATATTTCTATTGCTCTTAGCCCAGGACAGACTATACGCTTTTCCTAATAAACTCTATATTAGAGCTCGAGGGTGAATTTGTCATAAAGGCATACTGAAGGATATATTTTGTGAAAATGAAGAACGACCTATTTACCTACCAATACTGCAGCACATTCATCAAGGCAAAACAGCAGCTTGTTTCCCCACTTCCAACACCCTGAGAGGCAGGTTACCCTGCCTGGGCTCTGCTGGGAGGTTATCTGTAATAAAGAGCTCTCCACTGCTGGGCAGACAAAATGCCTCGCTACCAGACAGCTGTTAATTACCATCGTCTTAGCCTAATTCACTCCTCCCTCCCCTCCCATGCTGAGTAGCTGCCTGCTATTTGCTGCTTGCAGCGGCGTTAATTGAACTGGCTTCCCATTAAAGCTGCTGTCATTCAGTGTCACCACGCCGTTGTTACTGGGTTCAGCCAGGTGTTTGCAGAAGATGAGCCACCCTTGAACTACCCTTGAGCATTTTTCATTCCAGCTGATCCATAACATGCAGAATAATACGCTTTAGGTGTTGTTTTGCCTGAGCCGCCTCCTGGGAGAAGTCTGACTACATGGCCCTGCCAGCCTGGGCTGTGTACTCAGGTTCTGGGGTGCCGCTGGCTGAGCCTCTTTCCCAGGGCTGTGTTGGGATCCAAAAGGCTCTCACTGCAGACTGACATGCTCATGATGCATCAGAGGTGCAGGATTAATGCCTGGGTATGCCTTTTCATTAACAAACACACTCTGAAAACTGCTATCCTGGCCGTAACAGAGCATCACTGTTCCTTGCAGGAAAAATAGTTTCACAGTATGACAGATAAAGTCTTTTATTAGTCGGGAGCTCAGAGGCTCTTTCAGAAGGATAGCAATAGTGCCAGAAAAAAGGAGCAGCAGAAGAGTGCCCATAAGGAGCATCTCATCCTTCTCACTCAGAAGCTGATCCACAGACATCAATCTCTGTTGTCACTACCCTTGCTTTTGGAAGGAAGAGTATTTTGGGGAGCATTTCGAGAGGAAGCATGTGATGGACCTCTGTAGAATCTTGCTGGTAGACCAAAATTCTCCAAATGGATGGGTAAAAAGCTCTCATCCTTCGTGGCCATGCACTCTGAACATACCACTGTACTTTAGCCTCAATTTACTTTGACTGTGCATTTTTCAGCCTTCAAAGTTTCTCTTTCACTCTCAGCGAAAGCAACATTCAATACCTTTAATTCACTATATGTAATTCTGAAAACTAGACTTTTTGAGGCAGTTTAGTCAAAGTTTGTATTTTTAAAACAAGTGGGATGAGATAGCTGAACGTTATCAAAATAGAATAAGGTTTCAATAGCAACAATTCCTTGAATAGTTTATCCTGTTAATCTTTTGCAATGAGCAGACACTTGCTTAATACCAAAGATGAGCAGTAGAAATCTGTATTGAGTGTAACAGGCTGCACCTGAGCTTTTCAGTGGAGACCCTGGCTGGAGCAGGAGAAGTCAGGGGAAATGTTGGCATTGATTTTAATAGAACTGGACTGTTGACTTTAACATTTCATAGAATTATAAAATTATAGAATATGCTGAGTTGGAAAGGACCCATCAGGATCATCTAGTCCAGCCCCTGGCCCTGCACAGGACAACTCCAACAATCCCACCATGTGCCTGAGAGCATTGTCCAAACACTTCTTGAACTCAGACAGGCCTGGTGCTGTGACCACTTCTCTGGGGAGCCTGTTCCAGTGCCCAGCCACACATATGTGAGAAACCTTTTCCACCCTGTGGCCTCTGAGGTGTTTTTGTGGGGAGCAGAGCAATTCTGCAAACTGTAGGAGTAAGATGAGCTTGGCCATTGACTTCTGAGTTCACGCACCTTCCCAGGCAGCAAGAGCACACCCGAAAAGTTAAGCCAGTGCAGCCCAGCTGCTTCCCACTCTGTCTGAAAGGATGAACTTTCCAAGTAGGCTCTAGTTTGATAAAAACAACCTCAATTTCAGGGCTGAAACTCCTTGGTGAGATATGAGGAGTGCCATCCTGCTGCCCTGGGCTGGGGCTTTCTTCCCTACAGCCTTGCAGACAGGGACCAGTTACCCCTGGCTATGGACCGAGCTGGAGAAAAGCAGTGAAGGTAGTCAGGAGGGAAAATCCACTAAGAGATGAGTAACTGGCTTGCTCAACATGAAATTAATTTTGATACTCCTTTTGTTTTGCAGCAGGAAATGAGCAGCTCAGCTCTTGCACGCAGCGCAGCTCCTGCTAGAATTGCTATGAAATGGGATAAGAACTATGAGCAGAACGAACAGTTTCTGAATACACATCCTCCATCACATATGGGACAAAAGTATTCCCACAACAGCAGAAACAGGAGAGAGGGAGAGAGAGATGGGGCTTCCAATTAATTTTCTCCAATTCCTTTCCCATATCCCTATTGGGTTTGTTTTCCTTTCCCAATCCTCTCATCTTTCCTGGCATCGGAAAGTCAGCAGATGCTGCCCGAGCTGTGGCGATCCCTGGATCCCTTCTGTACAACACATCCATAAAACATCTCACACATCTCATCTTCCGCACTGCGGACAACTGCCCTCAGCCAAACCTGTTGCACAGAAGCTGTAAAACCCAATCATTTTTAAGAATGGCAAAGAGAGGTCGGGGTACATTTGCAGAGAAATAAGAGCCCATCGTTTTGAAATATGGTCTTATTGCTCTTACCTACAAAAAAAGATCCATGATGTAAATCTACCGAGATAGCCATGAGACCTGAAGACTCTCCATCCTGCCATGAAAAATATGTATAGCCATTTTCTAGCAGGCTCCAACAAAATGCAGAATCCAAAATCTATGGACCTATTCTATAAACCAAACCAAACCAACAAACAAACCCCCAAAACCAAACAAGCAAAACTCCCAAGACCAAACTCAATAAACTAATTAAACACTGGCAATACAGAAGGAAATGTGCAATTGGTCACAAGCAAAGTATTTAAAAGAATTGCAGGAATAATATTTTCCAGCACCTCCATCAAAAATCATTCAGCAGGAATCCAGTTTTTAATGAGACTTCAGTGTAAAGGTTCAAAATTGTATTTGTGTTAGATTCCGAAAAGATTTAAGCATCTGAGAATATACCAGGTTTATGATGTTACAGAACTATAAGGGAGTTTATGCAGCCAAGAGTATAAACAGACATCAGTATTTTTACATAACTTTCCTAAGCATTCATATTATACCTAAATCTCTGGAAAAATAGCGTTTTCTGGAGCACCCTGCTAATTCTACCTGGTTTAAAAAGCAAAACTGAAATAACAGCATATTTCAGGCCAGCTTTTGGGGGAATCATTATCCAGCTTCACCTTTCATAAAGGATCCAGATTGTCAAACATCAGAGCAGCATGATGGAAAAAGTATGAAAAAACAAAGTATATTTGGAAATGCTCAAAACTGAGCACTGTTGTAAATTCTGGTACATTCCTAGCAAGCTCACACACCAGCTGAGCAATTCTCAATGCCAAACCCCAACTGCCGGCACCAAACATCTTCCAAAATGTAATCCAATATAAGATAACAAATGAAATGGAAGTCGTCGGATATACCACCCAGAGCTTTTACAGAGAGAATCTGAGGCCTGAATAAAATATGTATTGAATCCAAAAACCAGGCTCCTACTGATTGCAAAAGGCTCAAAAACCACCTTAGTAAAATTTCCTTGTGAAAAAGCTTGGGAGGGGGATGGCACAGGGAGAGGAGAAATGCGTTGACTTAGGAATGGCAAAATAATGAAGTGTAAAAATGTGATTCATGAGGCAAATTCTGCTCAGGGCAGTGACAGCACATTACCCTCTGTGCTTAGATCCTTGGTTTCATGATTCACCACCAAATTTTACTCATCCTCTGAGAGTAGTAGCACGGAATTTTTAATTTTTTATGCTCACCATCTAAAGCCATGACAATTAACCTTTTTGGTGAGTGATGCCAATCATATTTTTTCACGAGTTTTCCGTTTTTTGGTGGTTAAGGACCATATCAATTCCCCGGTCATCCTTGAGAACTAGAGAGAAACTGGCACAATCCAGACCTTGGCAAGTGATGAACACCCTCCCAAAACTGCTGGGTGTCCCAGAGCTGTGCCTGCAATCGTTCTGCTCCCTTACAGTGAGTTTAATATGGGAGGACATGAAGATGAACGGACTGGAGGCCAGGAGATGGCCAGTGTTGGCATCAGTGGCTCCCAGTGCCCTCTGAGACCTCTGTGTTAGACCCTGTGACATTCATTACACAGAAACACCTCTGCAGGCATAAAAAAAAAAAGCCTCAAAGAAAGATGATATTTTTTTATTTTACCTGGTGCGTGAAGTGTGCTGAAAAGAGTCCCCAGGTACCAGGAGGAGAGTTTCCAACAGGCTTTGCAAGCCCTGTTGCCCATCTGATGCATCTATTCCTTCCTGTGCTTACCACCCCGCGCAAGCAGTATTTTCTCTTGGTGACAGCCACTAAGTGACTGCCTGTGTGAGGGTAAATATTACTTCATCTAGGAGATGTAGAATCTGCCTGAGAACAGAAAAACAGTGAAGTGTTGAAAAGATTTAGAAGATGACACAGAGATTAAATGCCAGGGCAATTATCCTCTGAAAAGTAAATTTAGGCGTCATTTTCATACTCTGTCAAATTACGACAGATAAACAGACCATCTAAAGAGAAAGACTTTTTAATTTATATAAAAAAAAGGTTTGCCTCCAGGGAGGACCAGCCAGCTGGTATTTTGTATTTCTAACACATTTGTCACTAATGTTTGCCTCTGAAGCTTTCACTTCACTGTTGTCAACAAAATTACTGTCACCATTCAGTACACGTAACATACCTCTCATAGATCCATCCTGCACAGACAAAAGTGACTGTCAGGCTTCAAATGTCTGTCCCTGCAAAAGGAGTCCCTCTGGAAATTTGTATGTGATTGGAAGGTAACACTTCAAATAGTCTGGGTGCAGCTCAGTTGCCCATCATGAGGTACACTGGTAGTTTTCAAAAGCACTTACATGAGAGAGCCTTTCATATTTTAATAAGCAGGTGCAAAAAAAGAAAGAATCAAAACTTCCCATTTTATTGGGGCACATCAAATTGTGTGTTTCAGAGGAGGCATGAAGCAGTCATAAGGCTTGAAATTGCAGCCTTGGGAAATTAATTTCCAAGACGGTTTAAAAGGAGCTCCGTGTGTCTGGCTTTGGTTGTCTGAAGTCTGTTATATGCCTTTTTCCCCCTTTATTGTCCCAGTGTTTCCCAGAGATCCGTATCCACTGGCCTTCTCTATACTCTCTAAAAGTCTTGTGAGAAAGACTGTCACCTTATTCGGTGCAACAGGTCCTATTCCACAGACACAGATATTAAGCATTTTGATAATGTAAGTGCTAAATAGCAATACTGATGTTTCTTTGATCTGGGGATCTGAAAGACAGAGGATAATGTAATACTCTTTCTTTCCCTTTCCCCGTGAATTGGCATAATTTTAGTGAACACTGGACCAATTTTCAGCCCCTTCAAAGGAATAGGATCAGAATCTGTGGTCTGTTTGTAGAAGGTGGTAGCTGTCAGCAGGAGTATTTTCACATCTGCTCTTGGCTAAATATCATAACTTACACTAGAATGGCTTCTGTAAAGACACACAGCATGGACAGATTACATTTGTTGTTTTAAAAAGACAGTGGAAAAATCAGATGGCAGTTGAAACACCGACTAATGAGAAATACATAGGAGTCATTTTCTGTTCCGTTTTGCTTTTATAGAGGGCTGAGAGAAGTACAGAGAGGAAATTAGGAGAAGCCATCAGGACAGCCTTTTAAGTCAAAGGCTTATTGATTTCAACAAGGAATTCATCATGTTTAGAAGGATTTGTGTACTAAATGAACAGGTCTAATGTCATAGAATCTTGTTGTTTCAGCTATAAATTCACGTCTGCATTGGCTGAGCCATGATCCAAACATGTGGCAAGTGGTATCAAAGGCAGACCTGAAGGCACAGGAGCTTGCCTTGCTAGTCAGGAAGTTAAGCTCTCCTATCTATGCCCAGGGCTTATTTTTGATAATTGCTTGGCAGTATTTACCTGATCTTCTTGAAGATGTTATTTCTAAGGCAGAACATTTTCACTAGAAGCATCCATCCAAGGAGAGAGAGGGAGGAGAGCCCAGTGAAATTCAATTTTTCACGAGGAAGGAAATGAAGTTGCAATTTCTTATTTCCGAGTGAGTTCCTTGCTGTGAATTGCGAGGCTGCAGGCTCAGTGCCATCAGGACCAGTCAGCCAAAGTGGAGCCCTCCCACAGGTCCTTTTGGAGAACAAACCCTGAGGTGAGGGCAGCTGGGTCATCCAATGACACAGAGCAGATTTATAAGGCCATGCAGTGTAAAATAAATAGACTCATCCCAAAGCTGCAGCTTGAATGTGGGCACCAGCTTCCTGTGGGAGCCATTCTCTGAATTACACAGACCAAGTCATCGATCTGTGTCCTGTGCTTTAATGAATGTGCTTCATATTTTGTTCTGCTCCTGTCCTCAGCTGCTGTCAACAGAAAAAGCATTACTGATGTTCTCGAGAGGGACAGGCTGGGAGTGCCTTGAAAATAAGAGCAAGAAAGGGCTCACTGAGCCATGGTTTGTTACTCTGTCTACCACAGAGACCAAAACCTGGCAGAAAACAGTGAGAACAGGTATCTGGTGAGACTTCCCCCATCCTCCAGTAAATTCTTGGCTGAGCCACAACGTGGTTGTATCATGTCACCAACTAAAAGCGTTGAAAATGTTAAAACAAGTATTAGCAATCCTTGAAGGCTTGGAGGTTTTTCCAGACAATTTGAATCAATATATTCAGACTTCCCTGGAAAGGGAAATGTGGCCTCTCTCCTACCTTGGAGGATAGCATTCACTATTCATTTAATTTTTGGAGCAATCTTACATGTTTTGACACTGTGTTTTTGGTTCTGGTTTATGTGTTTTCATACAATATAGCTGAAAGAAGTACAGGATGCCCTGGCCAGAACTGTAACCTTTATGACCTCTCCTGAGAGAGTAATTATGATTTTGAGCCTTTTTCATAGTCATCTTTACTACACATACATATACATATACATATACATGTATTTTTAAACTTGGGCTTCTGGAGGAACATACTTAGATACAGTCTGCCCTTCAAGCTCTTGATGTTGTTGGATGTAGCAAATTTTTCCCTGAAAATCAGGTTACACATCAGCATGCTGCTGAGCTTAAAAGGACAAAGCCCTAATTTTTGAGGTTGCTTTTGTGGGGTTGGCTTAGGTAAAAGAAATTTGGAAATGAGACCTGGCATGGAGGAGACATGGGGACTGCATGGCTCAGTGAAAGGTTGTGCCAGTGTTGTGTACAGTCTCCCGGCGGACAACTTCCTTTTGTCACTTCATCCTCGTAATCTGCCTCTGAACTCACTGTTTCATGCAGAGACAAACACTTCTCAAACTTATGTCCTTCTGCAAGGATGTCCCTTCAGACTTAGCCTTGCCCCGTGTGCTGAGATTGCAAATGAAGTTGTAGTTTTCTCATGCTCAGGATACCCATCCAATGAGGGAAGATGAGACCACCCCCAAGTCCTGCCCTCTGTATGAAAAGAATCAAAGACTCCTTGGTCTAGAAAGCTTTTCCATCAGTGTCATCCACTTCCTTGTAAAATACCCTAGTTCCCACTGCTCCCTGGAGAAAATGAGACTTTTATTACATTGCTGAAAAGCAATACTATCACCTTGCAGGTACATTGTTCCTCTCAAACCTGAGGGAAGGGAAGTGGTTAGAGCTGACTCTCTTGCCTTTGCTTTCAAGGCAGACAGGGATCATTTACAGGTAATTTCCTGCCTCTTGGCTGAAGAACTGGAACTTCCTAATCTTTAAGAACTGAGGATATACTAAGGCTGTCATTCAACTTGCTTGAGAAGTCCTTGAATTTATGAGGAGATGTAAAATCTGCTTGGATGATAAACTGAAGCACAGTCTTAAGACTCATGAGTTAGTTTCTGTCTGCTGTTGCAGTGTAGGTGTAGGTATATGCTCACATTTGTTCAGATTGTGAGAGAAAAAGGGATCTGGCATCTTGAGCTCCCATAGCACTCAGCAAAGTGGAAAATAAACTGTTTTCTAACAGACCAGCATTTGAATAATAATCAGCTCCAGTCCTCTCCTGTAAGGTTTGTGATCATTCTGAATCTTGTGTGTTATGTGCTGGCATCTTCAAACAGCAGAACTGTGCATTTTGGCAAGATGAGACACGGCTGTTGGCACTTGAAAAAGAGCAAGGTCAGTAAATCTGGACTGATTGTTTCAAAGCTGCACCTGAGCCAGACCCCAAGAGATGCAGAACACCTGCAGCTCTCACTGACCTTCCCTTTGCTGATGTAACTGTGCTGCTCATGGTGGTGTGTTCCCATGTTGCTCACAGCTTCACTAATAGCCTTTCTGGTATCTGGTTAGTTGCAGCCTGGCTGAAATCTGATCGTGGTACACATCTGAGCAGGAGTTTTCACTGTGCATTGATGTGTCTGCCTCCTTCAGTCATTAGTCATTTTTGCAAAATGATACAGAAATGCCTTTGAGTAACACACACAAGACAAGCTCAGTAGTGTCCCAGTGCATCATCTACTGAATGCACCCCATTATCTTCAACTAATTCGTACTCTATTCTAAATTCAACCTAATTATTACAGATAATTATACAGATCAAGAATGTGCAGGGCCTTCAGGTGGTGTAAAGCAGCTGCAAAAGACTGAAGGGATTTTCAAAGTCACCTACCCATGAACTGCTGTTGTCTGGAGCAGATTTCCTGTCTCTTCGACGCAACTGCTTTGATCAGACTCCCTTAACAAAGTGCAACCTACACCAGCATCTGCCATCAGATGTACAGCAGGATTTTAACACTCCAAGGGCTTAGGAGCTGCTGTCCAGCCTGTGACTCCTCAGGCAGCCTGCAAACGAGCATATGAACCAAGACAAACAATTAGGCACCAGCAGGACTCTGTTAACGAGCGGCAGCGAGACGCGTCTGTCCTGCTCTTTCGCTGCCACTGGTTTCAGTGCAGGGAAAGAGAGGGGGTTTGTGCTAATAGAAGCCAATATAAGACATAGGCAAATAAAAGAAATACTATGTTGTCCTGCCTTGCAAGTATTTAATTCCATTCTGAAGGCTGAGCCAGCTTCAACGTGACAGTATGGGATGGCAGCCTGTGTGCTATGGCAGCTCTCTGAATTTGCCTGCCCTCTCCTATCAGGGCACTCACCAGCAGGTGAATTTGCCTCGTGTTTCCCTCATAATGAAAAGATTTTACAATATTTTCTGCATGCTTCCTTCCTTACTTACTTTTTATGGTTGTCCCCTGCTATCTAATCAAAGGAACTTAAACTCTTGCTGGCTGGGTAAGAGTTCTGTGCTATTCTAGCACTCACTGTCCGTTTTTTCTCATGGAAACCTAAACTTTTCACCTTTCATCCTCTCTGTTTCACTGCTCCACGTTCCTTTTCCAAATGTCACTCACCCTTTTCCCTCACCTATCTATTCTGCCAAGTAACTGACCTTTGATTTGTAGAGAAGAACTGTAAGTTTTATCTGGCAGTTGCATGGGAAGGATTGCTTTTGGAAACCACTCACATTCACACTTCACTGGTTTCCCCGGGCTTTTTGTCTGGATGGCCACATAAACTCAAACAGTCAGGGTACAAGTGAAGTCAACCACAGCAGGGATCTTATCAGAGGCACTGCAAAAGATTTTGGTAGTTATAAACGGTTTTAAAGATTTTTTTTGTTTTCCCTTAGAAATCGTATCAAAACAGCAGGATGTATTTTTAGAACATGCCTAGCAAAACCAGAACATATTTTGAATGTTCTTGATTTTGATCTAGTGAATTCTAACACTTCCAAAAAGGTTTATAGTGGAAAGCTCTAGTTTCTCTTGTCCTAGAAACAGTTTGTGTTCATAAACCGCCAGAGCTAAGACTCCTGACAGTGTCATTCCTCAAGTGAAAAATTAAAGCGTAAGAAGGTGCAGTAATATCTCCAAGAAGGTGAATCCTGATCCTATGATTTAATCATCAAATCACATCTTTCTGCTCCTCAGCTGCTTATGCTTAGTCTGCATGCATGATAATCCTCATGGGTGTGGTTGGAGCCAATGTGTGAATGAATATGTGAATGTGTGAATGAAAGAATCAATCAATCAATCAATCAGCAATCAGTGAACACTTGACCATGAAGAGAAGAAAGCTTGAAAGTTACTTTTCATCTCACAAAGCCAGTGAACTTCATAGACCCCCCCAAATATTGCACAGAGGCAGGAGAAAGAATGAAAACATTACACACAGAATTATCTCTAGGCAGTATAAAACCAGCCATGAATGAAAATTAACACCACTTCTAATTTAAACTTCCTACAGGATGCAGTTTTGGGGGCTGGATTTTAATAGTTGCTTTGTTTCATATCGTAACCTTTTGATAAACACTCTTGTTTTTTAAAAAGGCAACTGGGTAATCTGAGCAATGCCAGTATGTGATGGCTGATCCTTCTTAAACCATTTTGGCCCTGCTACTTGGTCTGTACAAATCCTGCTGATGCAAAGTGGGCAGCTCACATAAATCTGCCAGGGACCTCTGCCACTGGGCTGTAAGAGTTTGAACACATGAACAAAAATCACTCTCCTAAGTAAGTAATGGGGCCTGAGACATTACAAACAAATAATTAGGCTGGGGGTTCTTGCATTTCTCTTCTCAGCACATACTGCCAATTGGTTGTCCTGTGGGAAGGATTTAGGATGGGCTCTGTAATGACACTGAAAGTGAACATTAACAATTAATGCAATTCATTATCACACTGTTTTAAAATGAGTGCAAATTGGTTTTTGAAGGGTATCCAAGCCAATCTGAGTTAGAGTAACTGCTAACAGCAACTTACCTCTTTGTGGTGCTTAGCATTTACTGAAATAAAAATGCACTATTCTAAAATTTATGAGAATTGTTTTCAATGGTTTAATGAACTTTTCAGAAAGTGCAAATGTCTTGAGTAAGCAGCTTAGGCTGGGATTCTGACACCATAACTGGCATTCAGGAGACATATTTTATTCCAAGGTAGTTATTAAAGTCCATCAAGGCCTTTTGAAGGACCTAAACAAAAGTGTGTGATTCAGCATGAGCAAACATATAAAAATCTGGGTATTATGAAGTGTTTCTCAGCTATCAGGACCCTCGCTGTTCCTGTATTGAATCAAAAACACTCACAAGTTCTGACTATCTATTTACAGCTTCACAATCAATTAGTGCAACATTACTGGTTAATGTAAGAGTTACAGGAAAGCAGTGGTAAGGGAAAATAAATGCAAGCAGGAAATACACAATTATTGAAAGTCTCAAACTTGCTAATGGCTATTTCTAATTAAATATAAATGGATGAGAAATGTCTGACTCTAATCCTCTTGTCAGATCACCACAGGGTAACAAAATGATAGATCACTTCACGCAGGCAGGCAGTTTTTCATGTAATAAAGAAGCCAGATGATCAATTAACTTATTTGGATTCTGCTGAAGGAAAGGAATCAAAGTGAGTTTGAGAGACAAAGTCAAGAGACATGACCCTAAATCCTGGTGACAGTTTATACCCTTGCAGATAAAGTAGGGCTTCAGGAACTGTGCAAAGAGCCACATCAGGAAACCATCATGCTAAGAAGGTGAGGGCTTTCTGTCCATCAAGTAGAGTCATTAATAGAATGGATCATACTGCGGATTGGTGTGACAGATTATACTGTTTGCACCAAGACATTTTGGTAGATTTGGATTTCAAAACACACGAATGAACTTCTTATTCCTGCTCATCAAGGAGTGATCCACAAGGTGCAGAAGTTTGCCATGTACAGTCAGAACTTCTTTAAAACAGGATGTGTTGGTCAGCAGGGACCGAGCTCTACCCAGAACAGAATAGTATGAACAGAGAGATAGTTCAGGAACACACATCAACTAAATGTGACAAGGTGAGCACACATATTTTTCCACACTACATCAAATTTGAAACTGAGTAAGTAAACTTGTTATCTCATGGAAACAGACTTTAGATTAATGTCTTGCAGTTTGCTGTTCTTGCTAATGAAAGCAATATTAATAATCCAGCAAATTTAAAGCATTTATAAAATCCAGTAAAAGACAGTCATTTCAAGTCTAGTCAGGGTCAGCCTGGTCACATTAATTCTTACTCAACATGAAAGCTTTAGCCATTTCTATGGCTTCTCACACTTCCACATATTTCTCTATTAAGAAAAAAAAAATATCCTCATACACATTTTAGATTTATGCTTTTCATTTCAGCTTTACCATTTTCTTATCTGGTCCCAGCTGCCTTATTACATTTTCACCTCACTTTTGCCATCCAGCAGTCAGTGGTGATTATCCCTTGAAAAGTTAACACTAATGCTGGAAGGGAAAAATTTCTTGCTAAAGACAACAACACTGACTTTCAAAGAAACAGCCATCTCCCAGGCCATTGCAAACAGGAATTTCACAGTAAAGGCACAGAGTGCAAATACCCTCACGAGGTCCCCAGCTTCCAGTAGGATTCCACGGACCGTGGAGCTGCAATGGTGTCAAACCACCAGCTTGTCTCCCTTATCTGGCAACCCAACACACCAACACAGGATCACAAGTCATGCTTGGAGGCCAGGACTGGAAAACAAAGGCTTCAGCTGGCTATATCTGACTCCAGCTCTTGCCCCAATGTGGGTACTGCATTTCCTGACCCCCTGCCTTTCCCAAATGTAGTCTTTTTTAATCCTCTTGAAAGTCACATCTGTGATGTTATGAGCACATCTGGACAGGTTAATGTGGGAATTACAGGCAGGATAAGCCTTCCTGTACAATCAGATCTTTGTGCAGTTAAGAAGCTCCTGAGCTGCAGTAAAGGGCAGCATAAGGATTTATCATCAGTTCACTTTGGGGCTAAGAAGTGATCAGTGATATTGTTCTGGATTGCATTGAAACAGGCTGTGAATGTTTATTTACATCATGCAAGCTACAGGATGGTGATGGATGAGGCAGGTGTGGTAAGTGTGCAGTCTGTACATCTGTCCCCTCAGCTACAGTGTAAGAAGCCACTCTCACCTCCAAGCTTATTGAGGCACAGGCACTGCCAAGACCCTTCTACAACTCAAAAGGTGTAACTCACAGTATCAGAAATTCTGCAGAAAACATTCTTGTACTCTTTGAATTGCACCCTTTGTGAAATAAGTCACCTTTTACTCACAGATGCTTTCTCACATGCACTGTAAGTCCATTTCCCCTTGCTCACAGCTTTCTGTAGTGCATTCCCAGCACAAAGAAAACCTATTTTTTCTTGCTTGAGCTATAACTTTTGCAGGCATGAAGTGCCCACAAGCCCAGGGGGAAAGGTGAGCATTTATAGCTGGTAAGTGGGATTCAAATGCTGAACCTTTCTTAGTCACTTAATCACTTATGCTTCTCTCACTTCCAGTTAGCTATATCTTGGATTTTTCTGGTATGATAAAAGTCAAAATGAGTATATCCCGCTCCTATATTATAACTTGTTCCCATCAGCAATGTGACAGAGCTGATATCCCATGTGAATCTGAAAAATATTACAGTCATCTTTCAAGAGTTAGCACATACAAGCTGATTACAGCCCCTGAGCAGGACAAAAACACTTTATATAGGTTTTTAATTAGTATGAATACAAGTAATAGCAGCAGGCTGCAGTTTTCACAGGATTTCTGTAGAGTTAACACCCAAACTCCTGTTTTCTGCAGAAAAATATCAGGGTTACATCTCTCCTTAGCAGCCCATGACAGATGCTGGTTGCTCTTGATTCCTTGTGGAAACCAAAGCTCTTCCCATGGAGCGCTCAGCTCTACACAGGGTCACATTTCTAAATGTGAGATATTTCCATGTTCCCCACGGGCTCCTTGCACATTTGCTGTGTTATTTACCTGCCTCTGTTGAAGTCATAAATCTTGTGGGGCAGGAGCTGCCTCTCACTGAGGTGTAGCACAGAATTTTGCTTCCAATTTCAGTTGAGGCTTTTAGCTGCTGCTGCAAGATAAATGATAACAGATAACTACAAATAGATGCTCTGAGGTCTCAGGAATGATCACCTGTCTACAAGATAAGTGTTTCAGATGCCTCAACTAAAGTTTATTTGTTTCTTGTTTATTTATGAAGTGAAAATACCTGTGCCCAGAGGTAAGCAATCAAAAATGACTAGTTTTTATTTGAAGGAACAGATGTCTAAAACCCATTTTAACCCCAGCTTTTGGTGTTGGCTACATTTGGCAGATTCTCATAGGGAAACATTTTCTTTTGGTTTGTTCAAGTAACAGATAATTAAACATAGTATCAGGGAACTGGGAAAGTTTATAGAGAATTCCTGCAAAATAATCCTGACAGAAAACACCTTCCACTTGTTCTCTCTGACCCACTGACTCATCAATATGCTGAGCAATTTAAAAGGGAGCTGATGGCAACCTCTGTGGGTACAGATAAGCACTTGATGCAAATGTGGAAAATTTGGTGTAGGATCACAAAAGGCATCCTTCATTTCACTTTAATGATTTCTAATTGATAAACCTCTTGCAAAATACACTTTAAAAAGTCTTTCTGTGAGTTCAGGGCTCACAAACAATAAAGGATTATCAACCCTGAGACACGAGATGCATGAAACACATACTGGGAAAACAGAAACTTGAGTAAACCTCACACTGCCTGTTTCCCAGCAGCTCCTCCTCTGCCAACACCTCACTAAACATTAACCTCAAGGCTCACCCAGCCTTTCATTTCCCAAACTGTGAGCAGAGCAGAAGCCTCAGAGTCTGAGCAACCAAAAAGCAGAATGCAAAGAGGGACCAGTCTGGGATGTCCTGTCCCCTCAGTAGCATCTCTCCATAACAGAGGTGCCCTTAGGGATATCCCCTGCTCCATAAAGTGCTCCCTGGAGCAGCAGTTCTTGGACCTACTTCCAAAAAAACTCACTTCCCAATATCATCCAAATTTGGGTGGAAGTTTTGTGCATCTGTTGAATTTGCAAATGGGCAATTGGGTAGAAAACACACTTATTTTGCAGATTGTATTATATTTTCATGCTTTGTTTACACCACTAGTTTACTCAGGGTGAAAACACGCTGCTATGAGCTGCTTTAGTATAAGAAAAAAATAACTTTGTAACTGGACAATGGATACAAACAAAGTATTTTTCAAGTTTCTTTCCACAGGTTGTTTTCCACAAACTTGTTTTTGTTTCTCTCAGAGGGATGCAGTACACACAAAGCTCATAGCAATAATGTAAAGGGCAGAGGCATACTGGCTTTGGAAGAGTAAAGAAGGACAATGTCCGTAGTGGAGAAAAAGTTCTATATGAAGAGGGCTGTGTTTGGTTGTTGTGTCTTGATTTCAGGAAGACCAGCTGATGAGAAGACTGTGAATACACACAGGGTAACCAGTGTAGGTAGAAATCTGGTATTACTGCCCTGTTGCATCACTCCCAGCTCTCAGAAACAGGAATCTCGACAGATTCAGCATGATTTTGCACTGCATGCCTCTGCAGATGGGCAGTCAGGAGTGTATTCTGATAATAATAATCCATCACAGAACAGCTCATGTCCCCTCAGATGATAAATCCGTTTGAAAGTGCGAGTGAAACCGATTGATGTCAAATTTCATGAGAGGTGACCTGAGGCAGAGATCTGCACACAAATAACCATTGCTCCACAGCACACAGAAGCGGGCTTTTGATATTTTTTTCATTAAAGAAAAAGTTCTGGGGTGGGTAAAGCAGGTGACAGTGCAGGAAGGAGAAGCAGCACTGGCCACCTGCAGGAAAGGGTGGCTGTACTCCCTCCTCCTGCACAATCCTTCCATGCCAGAAAGCAGGGGGATAACCTTCAGTTACTTGCTCTACTGTTTATTTCATAGACTCTTAAAATACACATTATTTTTGTCAGTAATCATAAAAGCAGAAGTGATCAGTGAAACCACGTGTTTTGTTTAGAAAGAAATGTAAATTCTCTCACTTTGAGGCATAACCAAATTCTCACCACCAGAAGTTTGTAGATTTCCTTAGAGGAGAAATATTTGCACGAACACACAGTTTCATTGTGCCCACTTCCAGAATTAGGAGTAGTAACCTGAAAGTAGGTAAAATGTATCAAACCAATGGTCTTCAGACGTCAGTTGTGAATATGGATGTAGGCAGTTCTGTATTCTCTTAATTATTATTTGTTGTTCTCTCATATCAGTTGTTTTTCTCCTTATTTTCTTTTCACTTTTCTTTTTTGTGTGTTCCTGCCCTGGGAGACTTCATTGTTTCTTTGGGAGGATCAAGCAGGGAACAGAAGGAAGAGCACAGGAACAGACAGAGAGAGAGAGAGTCAGATTTTTCCACAGGGGGTGGAGTTTCACCCTCCCCCTGTTGTTTGCAGCATCTGGGTTTACTCTCCCTTAAGCTTCAAAGCAGAGGTTTTGCTGCTCTGCATCAAACCAAGTGTGAATACAGACTGCAAACCACGACCCGAATCTATAATGAATGACTTCTGAAACTGTTCAGAGACACTCCATGAATATTTTAGGTAGAAATAGGTAATAACTCAGCCTTACAAATGCAATATACATGGGGTTGCCAATGAACAGGTGTAGGATGGTAAATTGACACAGCAGTTGTCCCTGTATTCCCAAAGAATGCCTAAACTTTCTTTCTAACTTTAAATACATGGGAAAATAAAGTGTCTCTACTCTGGCAAAGCAGTTTTGAGTCTATTGCCGCTCATGTCAATGGGGTTGGGGGTGCTCAGGAAATCGGGTCTTACGTGGGATCTTACATTTGAAATTTTTTCTCAGTGTCCATAAACAGAAAAGCTTCATCTGAATCTACACAAATTGTGCTTTCTCTTGTTTCTATTTGGACATAATCAAAGGCAAGGTTTGTTTTATCCCTATGAAGTAAAACCAGATGAGAAATTACAAACTATATGAACTGTTTCTAGAACTTAGAACAGGTGCAAAACTTATTTCCTACATGCTATCACTGGTAGAGGTATCTGATAGTCTTTTGTGACTTTAATCTTATTGAGAAATATGGGTAACAAAACTTCACTGAATTTTCAGTACTTCACTATAAAACAGAGTCTGAGAAACCAAGCAGGATGTGCATCTTATATTTGCATTCAAGAAATACTGTATCTGCTACTTTGGACAAGCCAGAGAAAACACTACACTAAAGCTAAGGAGCTGATGACCACAAGTTTGTTAAACACAATCTCTTCAGTTAGGAATATAAAAGCTAAGTCATGTCCCTAATGCAGAAAAATCTCTCAAATATTAATTGGGATGAAGCTCTGACTTTTATACATTCTCTGCCTTTGAATTTTGGTAAGTATGTTGCCAATGCCTTACAAAACATATTTTTATATGGCACTTTATCCTTACCCATTGCTATTGGATACTTTATCCTTCTCACTAAACACCTATAGACTAGAGAGCTTAAATTACTTATCATCACTTCAGATCTCTGGTTGAACACAACACAAAAATTTTCCTTGTGGGGTCTCCATGCATTACTATAACACTGCTCTGCATCAGGTTGGGAAGGTTTGGTTTTTGAGATTGGGTGTACTTTTTTTCAATATTCTGTACAATCAGTGTAGCAGCTCCAACTATCCAAACACAAGAGGGGTTCCTCTTCTGTACATGACAAACCAGTGGTGGCAAAGAGCAGCATTCCAGAAGAAAATGGGGACCAGGTACTCTTAAGTGATATCTATTTGGCATCTGCCTTCCAGGAGCCAGGCGCCTGCCCCCACCATGGCAGCTTTGAAAAGCTCCCCAAAGCAATTTCTCAGAAGTCTGCCCAGCACCAGTGCCCTCCTTTCACAACGTTAAGATGGTGAAGTGCATTATTCATGGATCCAAATGGCACATTCTTCTTCCAAAATAATCTCTGTATAATTCGGATAATGCCCTTGATTGTGTGCTATGGCCTAAGTAACACTTGGGTAGTAAATAACTCTTGGCTTTCAGCCATTTGATCAATAGTCAGGGCTGACTGGAGACTTACCATCAAGGCATTCAAGAATAATTATGCTTTTCAAATAAACATAAATTTCACAGTAATACTAATTTTCCTTTAATACATTTTTTTTCTTTTACATAAAAGAGAATAAAAACATGTGTTTTCCTCCTTTTTTTGCAATAACGTACAAAGCAATTATGACAATATTTTCCACCTTTTCTCCTCATCAAGCCCTTTCTATTATCAATCCCCTTGTGTAAGTAGATGACTATCACGTTGCAGTAGGGAGTTATTACCTGTGTGTAGGCATTAGCTCTGGTGTTCATGCCACTGAAGCTTTGGGAAGGTTGCAGAAAGAAGTTTTAAAAAGTCTTAAAGTTCCAGACAATGTGCTTTATAATGTGAAACAGGGGAAAGAGAATCAGTTTAGCATCTAAAACAGAGACTTAAGACCATGATAAGCTTACTGGATATGTTCCACAGTGCCATCGTGGAAGTAAATAAACTCAAGTTATTTTAGCACTGCAGTAACTGTACAGCCACAGTAACATGTTGCTTGGCATGTTAATTAACTCTGAGTTAATTAACTAAGGAGTTAGCAAGACTTTCAGAGGAAATTTTCCATAGAGCACTGAGCCCTAGTTTTGCTAAAAACTGAAGGAACAGAGAACTCCCTCTTGGGAAGTTTGAAGCCATTGGAAAGGACTTCTTTCCCTCTTGAATTTCATGGCTAATTTGGAGGGATTCCACTTTTGGTAAAGGTATGAAAAATGTCCTTCTGCCCTGCACTGAGAAATAAACTGTCAAATCTAGCCCTAAAAACACATTTCAGAACCAGACTCAAGGGCAGGAACTGCCCCCCCACCGAAGTGTCACCTTTTTGAAACAAGGGATCAGCAGCTGCACATCAGCAACACACCCAGCGCTGAGCTCTGTGTGAGGGCAAGGACAGTGGCTCAGACACCTGTGCCCACATCTGGATACACTTCCAGGCTCACCAGCTCTGGAGCCACTGGAATATAACAAATCACTGCCTCTCAGTACGGGGTTTGCTGCTGCTTAATAGCAAACTCTTACCTCTTGGTAAAGCCTGCACAGTTTCTCATTAGCAGGACCACAAAGATCTTTTCCGTTAAGTATCCAGTATTTTTATTGGCAGGGCTGAGCCTCCAAACAAAAGCAGATGCATCTCCTACAAAGTTTTCAATACCTCAAGGCATTTAACAGCTTCTGTTTTATCATTCTTGAGCAGAGCTGGGTTTGCATCTGTTGCTGTTTTTCTGTGTGGGCTTTATTTCCCCATTAGTAAGGCGTGTTTACAGCACTTCTTTGCATCACAACGATGTTACTTGATTAGATTTCAACACAGTGAGCAGCCTACAATTAAGCATTGTAGGAGAGATCCCCTAGAGAAAATAATGATTTAAATACGGGAAGATTCAATCACCAAAAGAACCCCCAGAACATTGTTCCATACCTGACACTGGAGCCAGAAGCTCTCTTTTCCCTCTATTCAATATCTGAAGATGTTAAATAAGAAAGAATCAGAAGGGATCAGGTAGCAAAAGGGAAACAGAACTATAGAAAAATCAAAATACTTGAATGGAGAGTAATTTCCTGAGTTTAGCAATCTACACATACAAAAGGAAATGATTCCTTGAGAACTAAAGCTTGATTGGAGACCAAGTAATTTGGTGAAGTAACAGCAGCAGCAGACATCTGTCTGGGTAGGAACCCGGCTGTAGTATTATGGACCAAGTGATTGATGTTTTTCAGCACAATTTTCTGACCAAACCAGGAAGATAAATAAAAGAAATCACAGCAAATACAAAAATCTGTAGCAAAGTGTTTCTGTAGGTTCCTAAAATAGTAAGGAAAGAGAGAGAGGGAAAAAAAAATATTAATCAGTGAAGTGTTGCCTTTTCTCTTACTGATCTGCCAAGAAGAAAACCTACCTCAAATATCTGAAATCACTACCTGTACATGTTGAGAGGACTGATACTGAAAAATACCACAAATCTTTCTGGCTGATTAATGTGATCTTTAAA
The DNA here is from genome assembly GCA_013400415.1 of Scytalopus superciliaris. Classification (NCBI taxonomy): domain Eukaryota; kingdom Metazoa; phylum Chordata; class Aves; order Passeriformes; family Rhinocryptidae; genus Scytalopus; species Scytalopus superciliaris. Next base: position 70,501 of record VXBX01005846.1, read on the forward strand.
AAACCATAATAAACATTAATTATGTGCAAATGGCAATGACAAAGTCCCCACAGCAGGACTGGGAGCTTGGTGATGAGCTCTGTTACTCCTGGCTCCCCTCACCTCATTGCAGTAAACCTGAGAACATTCATAAGTAAATAATATAATGATTGATACAAACTGAATCCTTCTTGAGCTGCGTGAAGTTGGTGAGAACAGTGCACTCCTTGCATTGCATGAGATTGAGTAAAGACAGTACAAAGCCAGCCCACCAAGCAGAGGGCTGTGCTACAAGATCCTACAAGAAGCTCAACCAGCAGCTCATTTTCCCGCCTTTGCTTTGCACAAGTTCTTCTCTCCTCCAAACTTCCTCTGCAGCAGCACAATAAGCTCACCTACTCCCTCATTTTTCAGCTTACTTACCCCTATTTTAATAAAACAATAAAATAATCAGTTTGAACTGTGGTGCTTGCATTTTCTTGATTGTGCCACTGAGATTTCCCAGCAGGAGGAACAGCAAAGGTTCAGATGAGCATAACCTTGAAACTCCTGGAACATATGAGATGTTTGCCCTTTCCTTCCCTCCTGGGGGTAACTACACAGCGATGGATAGCTCAGACTGAGGTAGCAGAACTAGAATCTGGCATTCAAGCCTTTCTGAAATGCATTTGGGTAGTATTTCTTTGCATGAGAGGTCAGGCATTCTGTGGTGTTTCTTTTGGAGGAATTTTTTATTTACTCTGGTTTCCAGAAGGTCAGAACGCACTAAGGATGCCTCTCTTAAAATGCTGCAGAGCAATGCTAAATAGGCTATTTCTGGGGGAAAAAAAAAGTAAGTCTAAATTGTATTTTTCAGGCTCATAATATTCAGGCTTTTAAATGAGTTTTTAGATTGCTAAATGAAGGTTCCTAAATGAGTAACCACCCTGTCCCCAATGTTTTTCTAGACAGCAGACAGGGATGCAAACAAGCCATTGCTGATGGAAGACGTCAGAGACTTCTTGTATAGTGGGGCATGTCCCAGCATAATCATAAAAGAGCATAGTTGTGAGTAATAAAAGTGGCTCCATGTGGTTTTATATGGACTGGGATCTCCCAGGAGCATCTTTCAGTCCACTTACATGGGATTAGACCAGCTAAGATGTAACCCTGGCCACTCTGCGCTGGGCAGAGTGAAGTGATTTGGAAAATCCAGGCTTTGTGGCCAATACCTCTGGGGGCTGTCAGACAATGGAATTACACCCTCACACATCCCCTGAGCTGTGGAGTCTATCCTGTTTGTGCTCTTCCACCTCAGAAAATGTCATCTGAGTCAAGTCCTCTAGGAATGAAAAGCTGAATGCCGCTTGCAACCTCCTGCTGCCTCCAGAGCCAAGGATGGCCATCTGGCTCACTTCCCTGCCTCCAACTGCAGCCAAAATCAGATGCCTTGGCAGAAGGAGGTGGTCACAGCAAGCAAATATGAATTGTCATCTCCCAAGAGATGATATGCAACACACTCTGCAAGACACTGGTCACACCCTGAAGAGATGCCCTTGTTCACAGGTAAATCTAAAAAGTTTTCAGGTGTTTCCTTAAACATTATTAGTTCTGCTCTGATAATGGAATGTTTCCTCCTAAGAGGTGCAGAAAACCTGCACAGGCCTGGAGCTCTGTTAGCTACATCTCCTGTCACTGCATTGTGCTGCCACAGCTCTGCAGACCCTCCCACTGAACTCACTCAAAAAACACCCGTGTCCTCCTGCCTTGGGACTTGACATGCCCAACCTTAAGAGCCTCATCTCCTACATGAAGCCAGGGCAGAGTATGCAATTCACTGACCAAATATGTCATTCACATTCATAACCCCCCAAACAACTCAGCTTTACTGCTTTTTGGGGATCTGCTCTGTCTGCTGGAGACCACAAATTATTGCAGCGCTCCCGAGGGGAGAAGTAACCAACTGTTCTGTCTTCTGTGCCTTTCCTACATCTGTTTTCCAAGGAAAGACAGACACCAGGCCTTCTGTGGCTGAGATTTGCTCTAAGCTACAAGGTACAGTGGAGGTGCCAACTTCAATCATGTTTCAGGGCAGCTGGACTTCTTTAGCTTCTCACATTGCTGCTCTGGAAATCTGAACACTTCTGAGGATAGCTGTGAAATTCCAACTGATGTACACAGATCCATCCCTGGAGTTCTTCACAAGCACACAGATAAATTGAACTTACTGCAGCAAATACAGTAGTTGTCTCATTAGTAAATGAACATATGTATGCTTTGCAGCAGAATTTGGATGAAGCCTCTGAGTTGTCTCTGAGTGGTCAAAGTTGGGATGGTGGACACAACCCCACATGGTGAAAAAGCAGTGTAAGAAAGGGGTATGCACAAGGCAGACGTGTGGAATCAGACTGTGTCCTATTTCCAATGTCTTGTGCTGTGTCACTGGCACAAACTCTGCTGTTTGCTCTTTGCCTGTTGCTATGCATAAGCACCAAGTATTTATAAGACCAAATTATTGGAAATAATAAGAAGCCAAACAGGAAATCAATAAAGACTCATTTATGTGAGAAAATACGTTTATCCCTACTTCTGATAAATACCCAGGCAGAGTGAAAGGATCTCCATATCAAAAGAATATTCAAGGCATTGAAAAATAAATTTCAGTGAATTACAGCAGGTTCACCTAAAAGGATGCTAAATGTAGTTTCAGTTTTTTATTCCTACTGGGCATGGAAAAATTTATACACAATGAAATCACTGGATGAAACTACAACATGTATGTGACTTAAGCTTGCTTTTCTATCAGTTTACCCATTTTAGTTAAAACAGATTAATCACTGTAGAGTTCCTTCTTATTTGGGATAAAAGGGTTCAATTTCTAGTAATTTTTATTTCTTTATTTCTCCTATTTGCCTTGTTAAAAGAGCTCAATTGTTCTTAACCATACCCCACTGATGTCATGGCAAATATCTATCAGGCAATCTCTTTTCCTCAGCACTGTTTAGCCCACAAGATTAATAAAGGCAGACCACATGGACATCATCCACCATTTCATGGCACTCTAAAAAAACCTCCTACCACAAGACACCCTCCAATTATTTCCTTTTCTTCCCCTGCTATTACTTTCTCTCTGTTTGTGAGCAGCATCCATCATCATCTTAATGGAACTCTCAACTCCGCTCACATGTGTTGTTTTTTTCCCTATGATTTTCCTATGACTTCCTATGGTGGGATCATTCTCCTCCTTTTATAGGTGGGAACATCACAGCAGGATGTCGTAGTCAGTGTGAAGATGAGGTAAAGGAGTAGGCAGCTGTGGTCCTCTTCCAGAGGGTAGGAAAAAGAGGATGACAAACGTTAACACAAACAGAAAATCAAGAAATAAATCAGTAAAATAAAATAAAATTTAAAAAATATCTAAATTTGGTATGGACACTTGAGGAAAGCAATGCTTTGGGCACTTTAAGGTCACAAAAACCATAAATTGTATAATCACTATTAACAGCTTTTATAACATCATTGTATGTTATTCATGTTACTACTGTGTTTTTCTTCACTACATGGTCACCACAGAAACCAGAAATCAAACAAAAAAGAAGCAGGATGATACAGCACAGAATGACACTTCCATACATTTGTTATCTGTGACTGCCAGAAAGGGAGAGAAAAAACACCAGGATTGCTTTAAGGTGTGTATTAACTCTCAGGATATCAAAGCACCAAACCAGAAATACAGTGTCTGCCACAAACTCTTGAAGGGAGAAAAGAATTACCTAATGTAACAGCTTCAGAGGATGAAGCTGCATTTTTTCTCCATAAATACAGCTCCATGATTTAGTCTTTCCTTAATGCTGAATATAAGCTGTCAGCAGAGGGATGGCTCTGGAGAATAATTAGCTCTCTGTGGTGAGCAGGCTGCAAGCTGCCTGCACAGGTCAGCATTCACTGCTTGTGGCAGTGTCAAGCACATACATGAGATTCATCCAAAACTAGCTCTCCTGATCCCACAGCTAGCTGGAAGATTTGGAATATCCTTGAATAAGCCTCCACTTGCACAAATACAAACTCTTATGTCCATCCATACATAGAAATCACCCAGATGTTCATTGCTTTTCAGAGACAAGAAATGCACCCAGTGTTAGGATTGCATATTAACTCTCCTTTAGAGAAATGCTGATCTTTTCACACTTCTCTAACTGGGACAGCCACCAACATGAGCTGTATCTAAAGAGCCTCAAAAAGAGTGTTCCTAAGCTGGTTTATTTTCCATGCAGAGAGATTTGCTTATCTTCTGTAGCAATTAATTTTACTTAAATAGACAGATAATACAGAGAAGCACTTTGTACTTGTGATTTCATCGCTCCTGCACTCTCCCTTATCCAGTGAGGCCTGAATTTCCCTGTATGTGTGGTAGGGGGGCATGTATTTGAAGAAAAAAACTCAAATCTTTTAAGGTCTAGACCACAATTAAAAAACCAGCCTTGGTCAAGAGTCATCATACAGTTGTTAGATTTGTCCTGGGATGGTGGTTTGGGATTTTTTTTAAAATTTTTTTCAAAATTTTCAGCATGCAAGTGTTTCAACTACAATTCGTTCATCTTTCAATTTTCCTAATTTTGTATCTCACTCCTCACCCTGTGCACTCCATCTCGTTTCAGGGGTGATCTTACCTGACTTCTTTATGCCCCCTCTCCAGACACAGTAATTATCAGCCCTGAGAAGTCAAGAGGGCAACTCCTCACGGAACCCATAAGAATGAAGAATAAGCCAACACAAAAAACTGTGTGACAAACTATTCTAGAACTAATAAATAAATTTCTCCCCCAAGTCATAAGGTTTGGGAGGCTGAAAGTTTCTTCTCTCCTCTTTAAATAAAAAACAGTCTCTGTTACAGGTTTCTAAAGAAACTGACAGATAGATGAAATATTTTCTGCTGAAGTGAATTGGGTTGGCAATGCAGATCATTGGTTATTGTTTTATTTTCTCGTTTCATACCCAGACAAGATGACCAAAGTGTAAAACCCCCACCTAAACTGTCTCAAGAACACGGCATTAGCAGAACTCCAACAGGAGCTGTTTAGACAGATACTGACTGTGTTTGGAAAATCCCATTTTCCTGCTGCAAGATGCAGTTTCACATTAATGGGGATTGCTGCAGCTTAACAGCACTAAGTGCTACATCTGTGATAACCATAACATATCCAATGAATGGCTAAAATGCCTCTTTGCTCCTAATCTGTGACCTACTATTTGGGCTCCCATCAGTCTCGGGGATATTATTTCTCCCCAGCTGAATGAGAAAAACATTTTCCTTTTGCAGAGTCTCATTTTACAAAGGTAACAAATTTGTTCTGTTCTTTTGATTCCCTTTAGGAGTTTTATGCCTATTTCAAATGATGAAGTCCTTCTTTTGCATCCCTCAGCCACTGGAACAGAAGCCACACGATGCTGATACCTTTCAGAAAGATACAGTACGTGTAAGGGTGGATGTTGCCACCACCTGCCCAATTGCCTCCCATTGTAAAAACATGTCAATGGGAGTATTGGAAGCACAGGACAGAACAGTGCACTGCTGGAAGAGCTCCAGCTGACTGTTAGTCCCTGCTTCAGGCCAACTTTTTGTCTGAAGGCAAAGAAGAAGTTATAAGTAAGCAGTGGTTTTAAGAATCTCATTGCAGACCCCAAGAGCTCAAGGATGTTTTGAGAATAAATTACATCATCAATAAGCAAAGGGATTTGTTTTGCATCTTTCCCTTGGTTTTACAGAACATTCGGACAAGCAACTCATACTTTATACATCAACATTTCAAATTACACAGAAATATGCTATGAACCCTGACTTTGCAGCTCACTGACTTTTGCTGGAACATTCAGCAGCAGGGCCACTGTGCACAGATTTGCTCAGCCACTGGCCTCAGCCACTTGAGAGCCTCCAGAACAGAAGCAGATAGTGAGATCTATTAAAACAATGCAACTGTAAGCAAAAACAATTGCTTTGGTTGCAAGGTTGGGGATGTGACCAGTGACTTTCAAAGGAATAGAAATCTTATAAACCCCTTTACTGGTTTGGCCTTGACAGATTGAACACAAAGCCAGGAGAGGGTTTACCTTCTGCACATGGCAGGACATCACTGACTGCAACAGCAACTCACAAGCAAAGAAACAATCCCACCCGGTCAAGTTTCATGAAAACTTTTTATTAAAACAGCATTTGTAAATAACACATCTTAAGAAATTATAGAGTTCTAAAGTAATGAATTCATAAATCTTTAACACAAAACAAACTTATGCTTAATGGAACAAACTATATTACTTGTATACAGACAGTACTTTTTTTTTTTTTTCAAACAAGCTACAATTAAAACTAAACACAAAAATCTTCAAAACAGAGAAATTACTTAAAATTAAACTATTCCAGGAGAAATGGANTTATATATATTATACTATATTATAACTGACATGTACTACTACTGACATAACTGACATTACTACATTACATTGTTGACATAACTGACATTACTACATTACATTGTTATTATAAAATTACATATCAAGAGTGATCTACATGGTGGATTGCAGCTGGTTCCATATTTTAATATTAAGCAGTTGCAGCACTGCAAACCCACAAAAGAAGTTTATATTCCCAAGTTCTGGCTTTATTTAGTGATCCAGACGAGCTTTCTTCCTTGGAGGTGCTGCCTTCTTCTTGTCTTTATCCGTATCACAAAAAACAAACATTTCGCATAGGCCTCTCTGCCGGTTGGAAAAAGAGAAAAAAAGGAATTTCTCACATTACAAAAGCAGGAATGAGCAGCTTTAGTACACAAGCCCCAGGCAGCCTGTGCAGGACACACAACCCTGCAGCAGCAGCAGCAAATTCTTGGTGATGCCAAGACCCATCTGTCTGGAGACCGGATTTGAAACTCAAGGTTCAAAACAAACTGGAGCTTACTTGCTGGATCTGGCCATAGAATTGTTTCAAAATCACTTTGCAAGCTCCCAGCTGGACAGGCCCAAGTCCAGCGTGCACATCTTTTGCTCCTGAGTCTTAGGGGTGGGCAGTAAATTTCTTGCTATGCTTTTCTGTAGCTGCTCAGGAGCTCCCGGGCTAAAGATTCAAATAATGCTCGGCCTCATAAGGTACAACAGAGCCTGCACTTTTGTCTGCTTAAAAACACCTTTTAATTGCCCTGGGGAGGGACCCTAACGTAGATCCCAAAAAGCATGGTCTCATCTGTATATCACACACACAGAGCACCAGCTGGGCAGGGAAACCAGACAAGGGCAGGTAACAGCTCAGTTATGCAGAAGAGGTGAGATGAACCCGTGCCCACCAACAGACTCCAGTCCCACTTAAGCTTTTCTTAAACCTTCTCCCAAATTATTCAGGGTTTCTCCAGACAGGGTTTTGGCTGAATTTATCCCTAACTAAGATACCCTGCACAGAGGCCAATGCTGACTGTGCCACGTTACACCCAGCAAAGCCCTGCCTGGCTGCTCTGCTGTCCTACACGAAGGCAGCAGCCTCCATACAAGTTCTCTCACCTTGACAGGTTCCACCACCCTGATCCGGGTCTTGATCTTTGGAGAGGACACCTTAGAGCTTCCTGGTGATGTCGGAGCTGCCTGCTCTCCAGCTGTACTGACCTGCAGCTTTTTATCCTCATTTGAGGCTATTTCACAACTGACAGATGTCTTGTCAGGCAATACGGAGGGGACACTGCAAGAGACACAGGGTGAGTGATTTGAGCTTTGCCTGATGTTTCAGACTCAGCCAGGGTCAGAAGTGGCTCCCAGAGCTCTAGAGGGAATTCAGCATGTTGGAGAAAGCAATCCAGTTCCATCCTCTGTTTCACCCTCACCATAAGCTTCACCATCATCCCAGCTGACAATGAGGCAGATGGAATCCTAACTTGGAGGAACAGAGCAAGATCCTGCTTTTCATAAACTGAAGGTTTTCTGAATGGAACACTTAATCTACTGACCCAATATCAGCTCCACTACACTAGGCCACGAGAAAAGACAGATGGGGGTTTACTCCAATCCAAGAAGGTTTCCAGCAAGAATGAAACCCAACCCCAATCCCAGCCACCTTCTCCTGCTGCCCTCTGGGAAAGAAAAAAAACAACCAGTAGTCCTGTGGAATGGCAGCCTCAGAAGACAGAAATTGGGCCATACCTGTCTGGTGTCTGGTTTTGCTCATGTTTTTCTTGCTCGTATTTTGTCTTCAGTCCCTGGAATATGTGAACGTATTTGATGGATTCCAACTTATCAGAGAAGTTCTCAACTATGTGTGCAATAAGGGACTGAATATCTTCCTGTGTAAGAACAGAACAGAGTTTCAGTCTCAAATGTTCACATTCAGAAGGTCAGAAAGCTTTTGAGTTTATTTTGGAAAGCAACTAATCCTTTGTCCAGAGCCAAAACATTCTTGTCAAGCACAAATGGGAATCAATGATTTATCCCTCAGAAAAAAAATGGAGATCTAGGGAGAATTACTAAACTTCCCACAGAAATGGACAGTACACTCAGCAGTGCCCCAGTCCTACTGGTGACCCTCCCACTAAATCAGGATGTCCCCTGCTGGGAGAGCTGCCTTTTGCCTCTCAGCCTCTGAGGCCACAGATGTTTCAGTGCCGAAGGTGCTGCTGGACTTACCGCTCGGATGAATTCAAACAGCTCCATCACAGCAGATCTGAACAAGTTGCACCTTGTCCCGTTATCCAAGAGAGCATTTACAACTGGTTCAAACAGGTTTCCCTGGATGATGTAATGGTTATAAACATTGTCTTTGAGGCCAATTATCGTCCTCATAAAACGAAGAGCAGCTGTGTGAAGAGAAACATTGAAGCATTTAATAACCACATGCCAGGGCTCCAATCTCTGTGGAAGAACTCAAAAAGCTCATGTTATCCCAAGAGGAAGATGCACCCCCCAAAGCAAGAGCATTAAGAAGCACTTGGGGAAAGTGCAGAAGCAGCATTTGCTGACAGGTCACCTTTCTTTCTTCTTGGACTTTTCTGGGTATTTGAAGGTCATCAGGGACCACTGATTTCTTTCTGAAGTCCAGCAGCAATACACTTCAGCATATGTGAAGTTAAACTACCAGCTCCCTCTTCTGCTTTTCTCTGTTCCCCTCTCCGAACCAGCCCCAAGTCTTTAAATATCCTGGTTCCCAGAATTTCATTCCCTCCCCACAAGGAGCACTTTCTTTACAACATTATTTAAAAAGAACATGATTTCCATGGAAATTAGGAAGGCACCTGATCACATAGGCTCCTTACTGTCATGAAGACTTGAAAGGATCCCTGTGGACTTCAAAAGAGACAACAATCCTCCTCCCACCAGAAACTGCATCAGTCTTTGCTTACAGACAGCTGCTACCTTGTTTTCCAAATTACTTAATGGTAGCCAGCAAAACACAGGAAATGAACAGGAATTCTGAGTTCAGGTGTACACTGGTACTGGTGCACCTTCCACAAAGGACACACACAGCCTTGAAGAAGTAAATCATAACAGCTCTATACTCACACAAGGCCAGAAATTTGTGTTTGGATTTCATCAACACCAGTACTCTTCTTAGCAGATCTCTTTTTGTAACATACTTCTTCATGTGATACTTGTGCCGTTGCACACAAAAAGAAAGCAACTCCAAAATTGAAGCAAGTATTTCTGCTGTTCGATAATTATCTACAAGAAAAATTAATGTCTTAAGTTACACCCAAGAAATAAACAATGTACTGTCACATACACTGGAGCTCAGTTGTTATTACAGTTTCTGACACGCTTTTAGCAGATTTTTGTTTCACTGGATTGCTTAAGGAAGGAAGACATTGGGTCAGAACAAAATGGCCAACACATCTGTGGCTTTTCTGCCTTTGCAGCAAATATTCTTTAAAATCAGACTAGTAAAACTACTACATGACTCACAATAGACATCGAGGAAGTACATCTGTACAAGGCACAGCATCAAGCTACATCAGCATCCACAGCTGCAAGGAAGGGCTATGAAAACTCCCACCAGCAGCAGAACTGCTGTCCCTGGAGGAACAGCAGTTTGTAGCAAGAGTATTCCCACCTGGCATCACGGGCCTGTTGCTGTTCCCAGGAATCTAACTCCCTTTGAAACATTCTAAGATGGAAGGGGGGCGAGGGGGGAAATTAAAATTGTCATTACCTTTTCCATATGATTCTGCTGAGGTACCAGCCAGAAGCGGTGCAATAAGAACGCGAATGCAACGGCTGTAGAAGAAGCTGAGAAATCCACATATTTCTAATTTCTAAAACAACAAAAACTTGGTTAAACACTGGCATTCACACAAAACCTTTTAAATAAGAAAGAGTAGTGACAGAAGAAACAGCCTGTGAAGAATTCTACTGACTCTTTCAGGTCTGTCTATCTTTTTGGTGGGGCCTGCAGCACTGTCTTCACTCAATAAGGATTAAGTTCTCTATTTTGGGAAAAATCTGTGAGAATCCAACCAACCTAGCTATCACCTAAAGAGTTCCCAGGATAGATGCAAATATTTACCTGAAAATCATCAATGACTCAAAATGTTTGACAAAGTGACCTTAAACCACTCTGAAACACAGTTACTTTTGCCCAGAACAATGTGCAACCCTTTTTACAGGTATTCTGGTACAATACAATGTGTTAAAACATGAATTTGTTTTCACAAGGACTCTGCTAGACTCTCCTCTTTCAGGATTAATGATCCAGGTGGAGGGAGCTGTGGCCAGACAGTGCTATGGCACTCACAGAAGGCACTGTTTAGTTTAATGCACAATGCCCCAGACACACACCTTTCATTAGCAAAATTAGCTCATATTTTGCTTATTTAAAGTAACTATCAGACCACCCTCCACTCAATTAAAAAAACCTAACATCTTTTATCTTCTGCCCATGATAACAGCAGGAGAAAATATCAGACTTTTCACTTTGCTCAGACAGTAATGTGTTCTGCCCTTAGTGTTCTCTTACAGTAGCTTTTTTCTGCATATACTTTGGATCAATCATAGTATACAAAATCTGCATTAGCTGATTATCTCCTCCAAATCCAGGGTCAGGACTGCAGATCATCCGCTTAATGGTCAAAATGAGAAGTTGGGTATTCTGCAAAAACAAAAGAAAAACAAAACACAAACAAAATTACTTACAGGAATGGAACGAGTTCCCCAGTTTCTGCAATTTTTTAAAATAAAAATTAAAATGAAACAGAGAAATTGAGACTTTGTTTGGTTGGTTTTTTTCCTGTTTGCCCTAAAACCAGTATATCAAACAATCTCCAAACCACTTTTACTTACCTTGCCACTCTGACGGGCCTCTTTCATTACAAATTCTTGGATCGTGGATGGACTAAAGTGTACTAGATAAGACAATATATCAGTAGCAGCAGATCTAACCTGCAGATTATTCATGCCCTAATAAAAAAGAGATTAATTTGTCAGGGTATAGCAAGTTTGGTATTTATTATCAAATGAAGCTGCAAAGAACAGTGAGTTAAAAGTCTGGGGAGTGGTTCATTACAAAAGTTTCTATGAGAAACAGAGTAATGAGGTTACGGAAAAACGACAAGAAACCAACCAAATCTTTTCCCACTATTTCCCTCCAGAAAGGACACAAGGCCTTCTGTCAATATGAGAGCCCTAATTTAGGCCAGAAACATTCAATCATCCTACTTGCTAGAATAAGACACTGATATTCTCTACCTGTTATCCACAATTTATTCATGTCATACAAAAGGACTAGCTGTACAAATCAAGGTGTAGAACAATTTCTGTTCTCATTTACAGGCAACAAGAATTCAGATGTGATTTTGTCTGATAAAAAAACCCACAAATCAAGCTGCTGCATGAAAAAGAGTCTCTTTCAATGTTCACACTACCTTGTCTCAAGGACTGCACTGCTCACAGACTTTTACATCATTCAAAGTAAAAATAATAAGAGCAATCAAACCAGGTGACTCCAAAGTGGGCAACTTTTGGATTCTGAACATTACAAGAAACTTCCACTCTCAGCAGAGCAAAGCTCTCCAATCAGACTTACACAGAGGTGCTCAGCAGATCCAAAAATCCTGGCTAAATGGCTGTAAGCTTTTCTAGTTTTATTAAAATCAGCTGTAAGTTTTCACTTACCATTAATATTTCAAGAGTTGGAAGCATTCCCAACTTTTCCATAATGTTGAGGAATTCATCTCTCTTTGTACGTAACGCGAGCGAAAAGGCACAGAGTTCCCTGAAAAACTTCATCTAGTGCATAGGAAAAAAAATAATGTCAGGGGTTTTTGGGTCAGAAAACTCTCTGAAAGGAGGAAACAATTAGAGTTTGTATCACAGGGCAGGTGTAATGGCTGATTCTCCAGAAACGCCTCCAAGACTCAGAACTAGCAGAACAGTTTCACCCTTTCTACTTCATCTCTCTCATTTAAAGCATTTGAGGAACCACCAACACCACTGACTTACCAATTCGCATCGTTTCTCATCAGCTGTAGCTTTATCTTTCAACTGTGCAAGAATTTCAGCCAAAAATGCCTCATCTTTCTGCAGAACACATAAAAAGAACACAACTTACACAGTGCCTCTGGAAAGTGAAAACATGGACCTTTCTAGGATCCCACACTGCCATTATTTTTGTCACAAAGAAGTCAAATGCCAGAGTGCACATCCACCAGGATCATTTCCAGTGTACTGTTTCAGGAACAGCAGAAGCAGCTCTGGGAGACCAGAACCACAGGGGAAGCCAAGCACAGGGATCATCCCTAAAACTGATCCCTAAATTCCTTTCTACAGAGCGTGGCATTTCCTTCCTTCTCTGTCATGCCACCTCAGCACTTTGCAACTCTTCCTGACCCCATGGATTCCCTGTGGGATTTGTCACACACACCCACACATCAAAAGGACAGAAAAGGACAGCCCAAATCTGTTCCAGGCTCCCTCCCAGCACCCTGCATGTAACCTTCCAGGGAAGTAAACCACGCACTTCTGCACTAGAAAGTGCCAACCAAGAGACTTTGGCCCTGCTGCACCTGCAGTGTTCACACTACACTGTGAACATCCCACAGAGATCAGTTTCCCTCTTTGGGATCTGCAGCATTCCAAAGCATCTTTTCAGTCCACCTCTGCAAGGGGGATGAGATTAACAGGTTATGAGTTGGCTGCAGCCACGTCCTCTTTAACCTTACTCACAATAAAACCAGCTCTCCCACTTACAGGTGTTCTGCTTTGCCAAGATGGAAACTTCTGTGGCTATTACTTGCTTTTCAGATTCACACCCTCTACTGAGAAGGGATATTTAAGGATATATAGGACAACACTTCACTTCTTGGAAAGCATTTTGGTTACCCCTTTGCTTCAGGCTCCAAGAAAATCAGAGTGAATATCATCATCTCAAGTGTTTGGGCACTTTTTGCCCTGCCTGTCCATCCATTTCTTTGCACCCCTTCACATGAAAAACAGTGTCACAAATGTCCCTGATACAGAATAGCAAATGTTGCTTGTTCCCTAAATACTTATACAGAACCAGTTCCAAAGGTGCACGTGGCTTGAAAATCAAAGAGAAGGACATTACATTCTTTACAAGCCATTTAAAAGTATTAAAATACTCACTTGAAATCTACCATTTTGAAAATGCAGAATCCCAGGGATCAGAAAGAAGGGGAAGCAATCAAAACATTGTGCAAATGAGAGCACCTGTGATTAACTTACACAGTGTTCACCACCTTTAATCCATCCCCAAACATCAGCCAGAAGGATCTACAGGGATCCCATCTAGGCCACCCTAAAAACCACTTACCTGCAACACACTTAAGATCTTCTCTTTGCCACTTTTGATGAATGAAGTGAGGGTAGAAAGAGATCCCTCTTCAAATTCAGACGGATTCGGCAAGATGACGGCACGAATGTACTGTGCTATGGATATCTGGCGGATTTTTTCCTTCAGTTTGGGGTCTCTTATAGGAATAAACTCCTGGAGCTTTGCTATTTTCATCAAGAACTCCCTGTGTTTTTCTGGCTGAGCCAAACGAGGATCATATTCAAGGCACCCAGCAACATTGAGAAAACACTCGTCAGAAAACATCACCTCAAACAGAATGGCCTCATCCAGGTACAAAATGCCTCTCACAATGTTAAACAAAAGATGCAAGCCTTTGGTATTCTTGACATTCTCCCAGATTTGGAAAAGCTGCATCAGTTTTGGGATATAGCATTTCTGCTTCAGGATCAGTGCTAGCTTTGCCTTACGGGGGTGTGAGCGGCGAACAGAGGTCATGAGGTCCGCAACCACTGCGAGCTTGTGGAGCTCGCAGGTGGAAAGGTCCATCCCAAGGCTGATTCCACTCATTTCTCCGAGTGTTGCTCTTCCGACTCAGGAAAACGCTCTGTGACTTCCAGGGAACGACACCAATCGCAAAAAAGGAAGCAGAAGGGGAGCAAGGGGGGAGCACACGCTGCGCTGACCTCCTGCTCTGCCCCTCCAACTGCCGCAGGTGTTCCAAAGCTTTGTGGCGTCACCTGGACTGCAGCCTCCTGATTGGTCCATCCCTCCTGCCGGATTCCAGACCGGTGGGCTCATGCCAGCCAACGGTCATGGCCCAACTGATGGTCATGGCCCAACCGACCACTGCTCGCCGTTGGCCTCTCAGAGGTTCTAGACCCACTTCCAGCACCTTCAGGGGGCCCACAAGGAGGCTGGAGAGGGACTCTTCCCAAGGCAGATGGGATAAGGGGAATGGCCTTAAGCTGGTTTTATTAGACATGAGGAAGAAATTCCGGACTGTGAGGGTGGTGAGGCACTGGCACAGGTTCCCCAGAGAGGCTTTGGAGCAGCCCATCCCTGGAGAGGTTCAAGGCCTGGCTGGATGGGTTTCTGAGAACTCTGATCTAGTGGAAGTTGTCCCTGCCCATGGCAGTGGAGTTGGGACCACATGAGCTTTCAGGTCCTTCACAAACCTAACTATGATTGAATTGCCATCACCAAAATGTGGTGGGACACTTCCCCAGCTGGGGCACTGCAACCGAGGGCTGTAAGCTTTACAGGAGAGAGAGGCTAAGGAAGGGAATGTGGGGGTAGTTAGGGATTTCAATGTCCAGGAAATTTCCCTGCAGGACCATCCAGGAGCCACTCTGGTGGCCACTCTCACTCCACCTTTGCAGTAACACACCCCAGACATGAGTACAGACTGGGAGAAGGACTCACTGGGAGCAGCCCTTTGGAGAAGGACTTGGGGTTCTTGAGGACAAAAAGCTGGACAAGAGCCAACAGTGTCCACTCAGAGCCCAGAAGGCCATCCCCATCTTGGGCTGTACCAAAAGAGGAGTGGGCAGCAGGTCGAGGGAGGTGATTATACCACTCTGCTCTGCCCTCATGAGACCCCACCTGCAGTGCTGCATCCAGCAGTGGGGTCCTCAGCACAACAGAGGTGTGGTCCTGTTAGAGAGGGTGCAGAGAAGGCCATGAAGATGATCAGAGGGCTGGAGGAAACAAGACAGGCTGAGAGAGCTGGGGTTGTCCAGCCTGGAGAAGAGACAGTTCTGGGGAGACCTCACTGTGGCCTTCTAGTACCTTGAGGGAGCTTATGAAAAGGAGGGAGAGGGAGTTTTTACACAGGCAGGTAGGGACAGGACAAGGGGCAGTGCTTCTAAACTGTAAGAGGGCAGGTTTACATTAGATGGTAGTTTTGTGGAGACCTTTGGAAAACAGGCACAAGTTGTGATACTTTTGCTATCAGAATCTTTTTAATAGAGAGATTTCACTGGAAGATGTTGATTTATTTTTAGCAAAATTAATCTTCGTAGAAGTCAGTTTTGAGGAATAACTCATTTGGACTTTAAGCTATGGAGCTTTCCTTCATAATTCTGATACCCTGCTTCTTTTTTCCTTTGAAAACACTTTTTTTTTTTTTTAAAGGAAGAGAAATGTTAGAAATAAAAGAGAGTAGAATTAAAATGTTTCAAGCCTAGTCATTTTTTTTTATTTTAATTTTATGAAAATGCTCAGCATTGAATTTTCATCTCAATTAAAACACCATAAACCCAAGAAAATGGTTTCTACCTACTCTATTAAAAAATGTGCAAAAGTACTTTGTGGAATATGAATTGAAGAGTATTTTGTCTCCAAAGAAACAGAGATCTGTCTTTCCATTTGTGTGTAAAAAGAAAAAAAAAAAGTGATGAGAGCATTTAATTAAAAACATCCATTTGAAATGGAAAAGAAAGGACTTTTTTAAAAGACTGACTAAAACTTTCAGATACCAGCCAGTGTCTGACAGTTTTGAAACCAAGTATTATGTTAGCTAGGAATAATTCCCACTTTTCAAAATGCTGGCTTTGTAAAGATCAGTCCAGCTCCATTCAGAGATGCCATCCTGCAGACAGCTGCTCTCCTAAGTTTGTGAATGATTTATTCCCTTTCAGTGGTCCTCAGAGAGACACAATTTGCAAGCATAACACTTACCTTTCCCATTACTCTGGAGAGCATTAACCTGAGTCTGGGTAACTCCCCCATGCAGCCTGGCACCCCTGCACACCTGAGGACACTCCCAATCCATGCGGGTTGTGACTTAGCTCTCCATACATCCCACGGGCAAAAATAACCATGCTGCAACATTCCAGCATCTCCTTTTGACTCAAAATTCTGGTGTCTGATGAAGACCAGCACTAGCCTTAAGAGCCAGAGGCAGGACTTAGGGCACAAAGGGTTCCCGGCTAGTGCTGACAGATGCTTTGCTCACCGACTCCTTTAGTGGTTAAGGATGGATTCAGCTGGTGCTTTACCCAGCAGGGAACAAACTATTGATACAAGGGGGGTGAGGTACGACACTCCCCAGTTTTTGTGGCCGCTTTATATTGGCTTTACTTACTTCTTCAGTTTTCATGAAAAACACACATGTTTAACACTATTGGAGTCAGCTGTTCAGAGTGTCTCAGTCCAGCTCTGCCAAGATATTCAGGACATCCTTCAGTGAGAACCTGACTGATATACCATCATGACATCCTTAGTGGTCAAGGATCTCAGATTTCCTTCTCAAAACCAGCAGCACACTCTGAATCCCACGGATTTTCAGTGCATTCAGGGACTTCTAAATGGCTTTGTTGTTTTTTACATCAATGGCATTAAGTGCCTGAGGAACATAAAAGCTTTGGAAAACAATAGCTCTCAATGAGGCACAGCCTGCTCATTCCCTGCTCCATGTCAAGCATGATCAGGAAGGAAGAGCAGCTAAGTGCAGCAAAAAATGTTACTTTTGCAAACCCATTTTTCTTTGCCAGCATTCAGCCCTTAAAACACTGCTTAAATCCATATCACCACCACCCAGAGTAGAGATGCAAAGAGAGAAACATTCCTGGGCCATAAAACTTTGATGTAGATCCAGGAATTTGTAGAGCCACCTCTACCTGCAGTTAATGGAAAGTGTGAGGGGCTATAGAGCTGTCAGTGATCCATAAGAAATGCCAGTTGTAGGGATCCATCAGAAAATACCTCTCCTTCTGCATAGCTTTGGTGCCTGACTCCAGTGCCCTGATCCATAGAAGATGTAGAACTCCAAACACAACACTGGAGCTAGAATTTTGGGCAGCCCTGGCATTTTCCACTCTGGCAAAGGGTTTTCAGTTCTGTTGATGGAAATGGATGTATTTCACCCAAGCAGAAGTCAAAATTTAAAAGGTGCTTCAGCTGCCAACAGTCCATGTGCTAGATTTTCTGACTTTTCCATTCCCAAGTACCTGCTCACTGTAATTTCTCAGTCTGTTCTGTCCAATACGTGGTGCTCCTGCCTTCTGGGGACATCAGGGCCTGCTCCATCCATGCATAATCGGTGAATTAAAGGATGCAAGTGGCTTTTTCTGAGTCCATTTACCAGCTCTTGTACGTATTAAGAGTTGTGAACTGTTCATCAATGGAAACCAATAGTACCATCTCCCCAGTACTGCCATTACAAAGAACACACTGATACCAACAACAGAAAAATATGTCACTATAAACAAAATTTTAGAAACCAAGGACAATTTATGCTGAGCAGAGAATACTCCATCTATTCAGTGGATAAATATTTATTTTATTATTTTCCTGATCCTCTGCAACTAGATATCAAGCACGGCTGGTGCGTTTTCTGCTGGAGTGGGGAAGTGAAAAATATAAACTCTGAATATTCTCAGTGTTTTGGAAGGTATCATAAAGGAAAACCATGAAGGGGCTTTACACATCTAATCAGTAAATACTCATTGTGTGCTTATTAGTCAGGAATATATTTTTAAATGAAAGTATTTTAATTTATTTTTAATTGTTATTTTCTCAAAGGGAATGAAATGCAAGACCTCAGAATGCACTATGCCATTTTCTCACTGCCAAAGGGCCTGCTCCCACAGCAATGCTCAAGGCCTTTTGTTGCATGAGAAAATCAGTGGGAAGAGTGGAGCAGTACCATTTATATGGTGAAGAGAGATTAAGAACATTACACAAAAGCTAAGGAGATGTACAGCTCTTATTGCAAGAGCTTGACATGCCCTGAGGCCTCTGTGCTTTGTCAGACTGGACTGAGGTCAAAATGGACCAAACTAACACTTGCCAGCCCTGCTGGATATCTCTCAAAGAAACACAGAGATATTCAGCATCTTTGCTGTTAAAGCAAAGCAGTTTGGTTTGTTCAAACCCATCTTAACATGGTTAACAGAAGGATTGCAGAGTCCAGATACCACCCTGAGGAACAGAGAGCACTAGAGAGCCCCTGAGGCTGTTTGGGCTAAGCTGCTTTCAACATCCATTATTAAACTAGCACTTCATTAGATAGTTTCATATGTTATCATTAGCTGTAGTACTTTAGTTGTATTATTATTACAATCAGTCTTTTACCTAGAACAAGAAATTCTAACAAAGCACACATTCCAGCCTCAAAAAAGTCCCTTTTATTCCGCTTTTTTTAGTCATTGTGATCTGAGATACATAACTACAAACATTTCTACACTGAAACCCCTGTTGGTGAAACCTGTTGGATCTCAAGTTTTCCCCTTTGCATTTTTGCAAAATTATAACACAACAGGGTTGACAGGAAAAGATGGAGGGAGCAAATGTTGGGGTGGGTGCCCAGAGAGCTTCATCTCTACCCTCTACTTTAATGCACAGTGCACTCAGACAGAAAACCCTTTCAACGGCAGTCCAACACAACTGCAAGGACAAAAACCTGTGGCAAGGCTGGATAAGGCTTGTAAAGCTCATTATTTTGTACTAAGCCACAGTACAATCATTTTCTTGCACAAGACAGAACATGCCAAGACCCTGAACTGGCACAGAAAAAATGGGTGAAAGTTTCTGACTTATTAGAAATTAAGGAAGGTGCACATTGCCAGAAAATTGTAGTCACCAATTTTGCCTCCAGTCTCAGTGACAGTGGTTAAAAGCTTTTCTGGTCTGCTGGGAAAGAAGTTGGAATTTGAAAAAAAAATTCATTCCAGTGTTCAGTGTTAAAGTAACAGAAGAGCCTTTGGGTATTAAAAAGATCAAGAGATTTAGAGGTGGCAATTTTTTTGACAGCTTCTATGTCACATTTTCTGCCTTTTGTATTTGAGTGGCACTTAGGAATAGGCTGAAGGTGAAAATACTTCAGTATTAAAATAACCTATTTCAGCCTTAATGGCTTCCAAGGAGAAGCATCGTCCTCCTTAAAAATGAAAGGGACCTGTCCCATATGTTTATTTCTGAGGGGAAAATTTACTTTGTGCTTAATGGACACTAAATATGGCATGTAAGTCTCCAGCAGGTCCCCTTCATACACACCTTGCTGTCAGTTTGCAGCCACTTAAGAGAAGAGTTGGGAGAGGTTTGGGCATCTAATCCATGGATGTGTAGGATTAGGGGAAACCACTTTCACTCATATTACACAGGTGAGAAAAGGAGAGCAGGCCAGGCTGACCAGCAGCAGCCAAAAGCACTGGCAGGATGGGTGCCCTGCTTGCAGAGCATCCAGGACATAGCTGGGACATGAGCAGGGCACCCGAAGGAAATTCACGTGGGGTGCAAAGGGGTACTCAGCCTGCATCAGTCCCAGCAAGCCAATGTTTGGGGAGAACCATCAGAACAAAGTAAACTCAGTCTTTCTGCCTGCATCATAAAATCCTTCCCAGAAGTACTGAAGCTTTAATTAAATTGCTGTTTTCAGACATTCGATTTTAAAGACCAACCTCTTTTCTGGGAATATTGTCTTTTAACAACCCTAGTATATCAGAGTAGCGTACTTTATATAATTAAACCAATCTCACAGCAATTTCCAGACTGGCTGTGCAGCACAGCAGTCTCTGGGCAATCCACACCTTATTCAATATCTGCTCTTCACTTAGACTGCACTTGGTGGTGGTGGGAGAAATGCTTTGACTCAGAGAAGAGACAGAAAATCATAAAATACATGTTTTTCCAACCACCTGGCCGCTCTCCCGTCCCAGTGATGCAGCCTCAGGCCCAAAGGCCACATGGCAAATATCTGAGACATAGTCTGGTTTACTAAAAACCAGACACAAATGAAAATCACATACACCTGAGATAGCCCAGCTTTTCCATGGCTGTTGCACAGCGCTGCTGGAATAAATCAAAACTGCCTTGAAATTAACTGGAAGTACATCTGTGTGCACACTAACAAGGGATCTGGTCCCTCTGACTTATTTATTTCCCTCACTTCTCAAATTCAGAGAGAGACAGCTTAAATCAAATACTACAATTCAAATTATGACCCTTCTTGAAAAGGTTGTTTACTGTTTGTTTACTTCTCAATTCCTTTGCAGGTACTGCAGTTCTTGTTGTTCAAACCTAGTCACAAGAGGAAAAGCAAAAGTTCTTCCTGTAACTATATTTCAAACACTTCACTTTCAGGTCTTTAAATCTCTGGTATCTTCCCCTCTCCAAGCACCCTCTTGTTTTGCTGCCTATGTGACAAAACTTCCCAGCTAGGGAGCCATTAATACTGCAAATATCATTATATTGCCATTAACGGAACACTCAGTAAGGTGCCCAAGCAGCTGAAATTATGATTTCCAAACTGTAATCTCTTGAATTTATTGACCATGGACTTGAAATGACACTTGCTGTTGTGCTGCTTGCTCACTGCTCCCAAGAAAGACCATTCCACTCTTTTCTGAACTTTTATCACTTTAAAATCGTGTCAGAGGATTCTTTTTCTTTTTCCTTCTCTTCCACTATTTTGTTACTCCTTTTTTCCTCTTCTCCAGTCATTCACAAGTACATTTAAGATCAAGATCATCACCCCAAGGGAAGGTCAGATCAGTGATGAATAGGCAGTGAGAGTGCAATAATCTGATACCTGTCACTGCCTTATCACAAGGAACTACAGAAAGTTAACACAAATCACCTGAATTATTCCATAAAATGAGGGGAAAGTGTTCTATCCTCCGACCCCAGAAATATTCTGAGAATCCCCCCAAGGCACTAAATCGGTGCCTTAAGGAAAGTTAAGAAAGTTTCAGTTCTGGATCATGAACTTTTCTCTAAAAGCAACTTTTCCAAAGAAAACTCACAAAATATGGCCACAGATAGAGATGAGGATGATTAGGATTATCAGGATGAAAATATCTATGCTTCCAGCGTTATTTTGCCAGAGAGTATTTCAGTTCCTGTCCTGAGCTTTCATGGGTATTTTCCAACATGATGAGGACAACACAGCATTCCTCACAAGCACAGTGTAGCCAGGGCAGCTTCCAGAACTGAGTGACACTTGCTCCCTGCAGAGCCCTGCAAAATGAAACCCCTCAAGGAGCACAGTGGATACAAAAAAGCAGAATAAAGAACAGGAGTAATGGTGACTATTAAGGTTTTACAATACCACAACACTTAAGTGGCTTGTAAAACAAGGTGATTTAAAAGGGCCTGGACCCAGAGTAAGGTATCAAACAAGTGCTGGTTGGAAGGAGATTAGGACAGCCCTTGTGCAGGAGCAAACCTCCTGCCTGCTGGAGTGCACTGTGGATTCTGGAGGAATTGCACTGGCTTCAGTCTGCCAATCCAGCTGTCAGTTTGTTTAAGTAAACACGCATTCAGCCCAAACAATACTGTTTGCTTCCCGAAGTGGCTAAGCATCTTCACAAAGTGGATTAATTACGGAGTCAGCAGTTTTCCCTGATTGTTGATAAAACTCCAAAGTTGAGAGGACAGTCAGCAGTTAAAGCACTGCGGCGTGTTTGTTTGTGTGTGTGAAATCAGGGAGTATAGAAACAACATCTCAGAAATCAGGAGGATTGTTTTGATTTTTGTTGAAGAATGGGGATGCTCAGAAGGATTTGCATAAGCTCCCCAGGATGTGCTGGTTTTCTGACTGGAATCAGCTCATTACATCCATAACTGAGAATGTCACTGATTTCCTTTCTTCAAAATTAAGGATTGACAAATGTGAAAGAAGTGAGCTGAAAGATGACAAAAAACAAGGCAAATTCTGTGAAAAATCACTGTTCTGTACTTACTTATTTTCTTTTTTAAAACTGTGTTTACTCATAAAACATTGTGGCCAGCTGTTGTTGTTAGACATAAAGTGGTTATCACTGTTATGACCAAATGATGAGCTCCCTGACGTCAACACAAGGCTCCAAACACTGTCCTCTGAAGCATACAAACAGTATTGAATAAATATTTCTCTCTTTAAAAATGCCATTTAATATTAATAGATTAGAGAAGGTTTTGTAAACTGGTTTATATCTTATCCATGCAAAATGCTGGATCAATTTTGAAAATGTAGAGGTTTGGACATTTTAATTCATAGAAAATATTAACAGCTACTTTAGTGCAACTGTCAGAAGTGAAAGTATGTTTAATATCAGCATGAAAGTGTTTGGAAAATAAAGAGATCAAATGTATAAAATTACTGGAAAGGTAAAGAACAGTTATTGCCTGAACTTTGTTGCCTGGTATTACTTCACTCTCTGTTATTTACTATATTGAGTGTTGACTGTTCATGCCATTAAATTCAAGCCAAAAAGAGGAATTCAATTCCTTTACAAGAATCTCAGTCCAATGTGCTTTACTCTGTCAGAGCAGGTACGTGGGAAATTACCAAAACAACATTGCAGAGCTCTGGGTTTCTTTTTATCCAGGAAGGTGTTCAGTGACCAACATTCTGCATTTCTCTGTAAGTAAATTTATCTCAGTATATGTGAAAAAAACTTGCAAATTTTGAGTGTGGGAACTCAGGTTTAGCCAACAACAGCCACAAAACAGGGAACTGATACCTGGGGAAAAACACTGACCAGGATAATAACGAAATAACTACACTACTTGTCGGCTGCTTTCACTGAAAATAAAGGCTGACTCTAACCAGGGGGAGAAGCATTTTCTACAGACACTGAAAGGTTCATGTAACTACCAACAGGCAGCTAATATTTTTTTCCTTGCCTTATTTCTAATCCAGCTTTCAATCCATTGCTTGCAGGGGCAGAGACTTTATCCAAATAGAAATAAACATCACCTGGTTTCTTTCTCACCCCGATTTTGCAAGCCAGTCTCAAGGATTCCTTCACTTAAATCCTTCAGCTCTGCTGTGACAACTCTCATCCTCAAAGCCAAACACTGGTCCTAATCACAACCAACAGAGCACAAGATTGGGAAGAAGTTCCACAATGAGAGACCACTAAAAGCTATTTGAGTTGTAAGTGGTACCAGTGCTGCAAACACTTTCCTGTCTTCTCTGCAAGACAAGGCATATTTGGTTATGAACACTTACTTTGGACACCCGGAGAATCAATAAATAGAATGTGATAGCCACAATGAGTTTCCAAAACTCAATCCTGCTATTTTCCAGTCCTCTCTGCTTGAAAATTATCCTCTCTGAAGAACTGCACAGGCCCCAGAGAATGGCACAGGACTCCAGGATCTGGGTTGCTTTGGTGGAGACTGTGAGAATCCATTCTAGGAAGTTTAGAAAACAAACAAACAAACAAATCAAACCCCTTCTTAATGACTACATAAATTTGAAGTTAAGAACAAGATTATCTTGAATTGACAGTAACGTAATTCCCACTAACAGCAGGACAAAATTCATTCTCCTTTGCAGTCAAGCCTTTTTATGGCTATCCATCAAAAGGAGGTAGTAATATTTAAATGCCCCATATATTACTGTAGTAGCAGAGAGTCCCTGGGGCATGAGAATCAGATGTCATACACACACAAGCAAATGAACACAAAATCCCCTCAAGTGCTCACATCTATTTTTATCATCTAAGTATACAAAGAGATAACAGCAGCAGGGCTGAATAAAAATAAAACCATGGTCAGCCTATAGCTGTCCATCCTGCTCATGTTTTTCCATCAGGAAGGCAACTGAGGTGCCTGAAGATTTTAAGAACTGCAGTATAACTTTGATCTACATGTGACAATTGAGAGCAGAACTGGAGAAAACTTGAATTTCGGCAAAGCTGTTGGAAAGGGGAGGTGTACAACAATGAAAAATGCAACATTTATAGACTTAAGGGTCATAGGCCTATCTTTAGACTGAAGTATGTTATGGACCTACAAGCTGTGCTTTTTGAGAACCAGATGTCATAACTGCAGTAGGTCTTTCATAGAATCTCTCTGAAGGAAGATAATTAATATATTTTCTTAAAGTATTAATCATAGAAATAATTTGTCTTTTCACTTGAGTAAAGGATTAAATGAAGCAGTTCCACCTGAGTTGTATCCAGCTTTCAGAACTCCTCCCACATCCAGTGAGCATCCTGGCAAGGTCACACTTCAAGAGACAAACCTACTGTCAGCACTTGGCAAAAGAACCAAGCGTTGGTAGGTTCAGAGAAGTATCTGCTGGCCAAGCCTTATTCCAAAGGGAAAACACAGGGGCAGATAACCCAGCTGTTAACACCACCCAAACGGTACTGAGCCTGCAGGGATCAGAGCTGGTCCTCTGGCAGGAAGGGTAATTATGAAACACCACATATTTTATAACTGAGTTTATTCCCAAGTGATGTAAGCAGAGCAGAGCAGAGAATTCTGTAATTATTTTTTTTCCACTTCTCTTACATAATAAGCATTACATCTTCCTTTGATTTATGTTGTAGTGGTGTTTTTCTGGTTTTGTTTGAGTTTTGGTTTCTTGGGAGGTTTTGCTGTTTTTCTCTTGTTGTGCTGGTGATTTGGGGGGTTTTGCTTTGCTTTGCTTTTTTTTAAACACCAATGCAGAAGGCTGAGAAGGAACATGAAGAACATGCTTCTGTGAAATCATACTCTCTAATCAGAGTAATGAAAGGAAAGCCACAGCAAATAAGCAGTTTAGTGATTTCTTATTAAGGTCACAGGAAGTTTCTTAATGTTTCAAGATACTGCCCGCCAGGAAACCCTACAGAGACCTCATAAATTCAATGTCATTACAGAGCTGCCATCCGAGTATCCTAATACTGAGTCTAGCTGGCATTAAGGAGGGTGACTAAACAGAGAGAGGAAGCAAGCTTTTCCCCCTGAGAAGCAAGTGGAAAAGCACTGGCAATCTGCATTTTGACCATCTTTTTGAGTGGTATTTTTTTTCTCTTTTTAATTCTTTTTAAAGTAAAGCCAAATGTCTTCTTTTGTTCAGCAACCCTGATTTGTCTTACAGGGACATGTGAAAACTCCATCTGAGGCCAGGGCCCCTGTCTAGTGTGTCACCAAAAGCAAGGGCAATGTTAAAACTGTACACGTCAAGACAGTGTTGAGATATGGGAGCCAGTGCAGATGTCAGAAATAAACTGGCCATTGTAATGTGCAGCCTGTGAGAAGCTGAATAAAAGGTCCACATGAGCTCACCCCGATAGCAACACAGAATTTATCCTACAGCAGTCCATGCTGACAGTCTTAAGTATATTTGAGCAAAAGCCTCATGTACATCCCACCTAAAATAGAAAGGGATGAAAGCAGAAAAAAGAGTGAGGTTATCTGCTTATTTCCAGGACATACCTGGATCCAGGAACGAAGACGACAGAGTGCCATCACCCAGCATGATATGTCTTGGCTGCAGTTGAAGTGGAATTAGCACTTTGTCCAGGAGCAAGGATGTCTCACACAGGATTGAGGGACACGCTCCTCAGCATACTTATCTCCCTCAGAAAATGCTGGCTGGCTGGGTTCCAAAATGACTAGAAACAGAGATACTAATCCTAAACTTGGACAGGTTTGTGACCACATACCAGCACAATTCTTCCATTAGCAGATAGCAAAGTCTCCAGGTTCTCCATTCTGTGTTTGCAAAGTGAAGAGTGAAGCTGTGGGGACATGAACCAAAGCATAAGCAACTGAAGGAAAACCTGAAGGAAACCTTCCCACATTATTACACAGGCACCACTGCTTTGTGGGACACCTGGCACAAAGACAACACAGGTCTGTCCGAGGCTACAACACAGTGAGAGTTTTCTTGCTTCCATTGTATGCCATCCAAGTATTTGAGAAATTACATCACGGTAGAATGGTAGGATGAAATGAAGTGGTGGATAAAAAAGCCTGATTAAGCAGTTGGCCCACTTTAGATACAATGGGATTTCACATAAATGTAGGAATCACAGGATGATTTAGGTTGGAAGGGACATCAGACCAATCCCCTATTGAAAGCAAGCTGCTTTTAACCTAATTTGCAACAGTTATCTTAGGTACACTGTTGAAGAGTCACAGGAAGACCAACAGAAGCTGTGCTGTACCTCATCTGACCTGGGATAAACACTTAAAAAGGATGAATAACTTCCATAACCATCCACTCTGACACAATCCACATGCTGCTACTGTCATTAGAAACACTCACAGAGAGAATTATTTTGTTCACACAGATGTTCATTTTAAAAGTGTAATTAGTATTTCTGTATAGCACTCTATTCACAAATACATTCTCAAACATTTTGCTAAAATTATTATTTGTTTTTCACTGAGAAGTAGAAATAAATTCAATCAAGCTATCTGATAATTCACAATATAAAATTTCAAGTCTCAGAAACAAATAAGGTACAGCCTGTGTCAGAAGTGCAAATTTAGAATCCTATTCACTCTGCAGCCAGCACAAGAAGTATTTATTTACTCTTCTGATGTCCAAATAAAGCCTGAGAACATTTCCCATATCCATTTTTATATCTCTATATGTATTACTTGCAGGGATTTATGTTGGCTGAAATGAGGTTGAATCAAAAGTTTGGTTGGTTCTCCTTTGATAAACATCTCACAGATGTTTCAATATTCTCAGCCTTAAAAAGACATGACTGACGTCAAACAGATTGAAGAGTATTGCTACTTTAATTACAGGGTAATTACAAAGTAATTACAAAGTAATGAGGGGAAAACCACACCTGTTGCAGCAGATTGCAGTATAAGGTATAAAGAACACTTGCACTTTAAGAAACCTCCAGAAAATGAGAAGCAACAGGTGTTTTGGACTAAAAAACTGGAAATAATAATATTTTTTTTGTTGATGTTGAAGCAATTTTTTATAGAACAGCACAAAGACATCATTGAACCCCATCATGACTCATTAGACAACATGGTTGCATTTTTCACTGGAAATAAAGACACTTCAGAATACAATAAATTATTTGCTTACAATTAAGGGGAAAAAATCCCAACAGCCAAACAGTCTTACCTTCTTTTCAAAGGATATGCCAACATTCCTGGTGCAAAGTCTATTGTTTCAGTGCTTCCCACAACTGTTACTTGAGTGACTTCTGGGCATTGGATGGAGTTGCCTTTGCAGTGTTTCTGCTCTAACTCCACATGCACACTGTAGGAACTCCTCAGGGCTGATTTTAAAATAACAGGTTGTTTTTTCCATTGGTTTTTCTGTACAGACACAATAGAAATATCGACCTGGTGAGTTGTACTGCTGTCACTCAGACAGTGGAGGTGTTACTGAGAAACACAATGCCAGTAATTAATGTTTACAGTGGAAAAAGGCATGCCAAACTGACTAGTAAAGGTCTGCTGTAGCCCTACTACTAATTGGCATCTTACTAGGTAATTAGATGATCATGCAGCGTAGTTGAGTGATAATGCAAAAAGAGATAATTCATGGGAGAAAAACACTAGGCTGGTAATTGCACTGTGTTTGCACTGAAGTCTGCCATGTTCATTCATCTTTTTAAAAATTCCTGAAACGTGCACACTATTACTGCCCCGTCCTGGGGGTGACCCCAGAAATCACCAGCCTTCCTGCCTCTGCCCTTGAGCAGCTCCTGCCCTGAGGGGCTTTTTGACATTGTGGCAGGTTATTCAGTGATAAACTCCAAACAAATGAAAGCACATGTTCACACAGCCTGCCTGTGCCAGGCAAAAAAAATCACCAAGGCTTCTTCAGCACAACCCCCTAAATGATCAAGACTGATCTCTCACAAAGTAGCTGTACTGGCAGCTGAAGGCTTCAAAAACACACCTTGCCCATGTTTTTTCTGCACAGAATTTATCCAGGTGGATTTTTAGCACAAATGGATGGCACAGAAAGACTTTAGCAAAAGAGTAGGACTCCCTAGATCTGCTTTACAGTAACAGGTTTGTCAAGCTGTAATTCAGACTTCTCTTGTGCAAAGATCTCCAGGCTGCCCAAAACCCCGCGGTATTGTGAATAAAAATGTCTGCTGAGAAATGGAACTACTGTATGAAATGAAACTATCTGTATTTTGTTGCCTTTGTTCCAATTTTTTCTTTGCCTTCCCACCCTCCTCTGCATTTTTCCTCTGCCTTGAGTCTAAAAACCCCACGAGCAGAGCAGAGGGCATAAATTGTCTTCATCTACATGCAGCAGGCAACTGCTCCTGCAGTTCATGTGTGTTTCACAGTCATGAACTACAGAGTAGACAAAAAATTCAATAAAACAACCTTAAATCTTCTCAGCATCATTCTGGGGTAACTCTTTGTCATGATGATAAAAGGGCATTAATTACACATTCAAAGTAACTGCATTATATCATTCACAATAAAAGGACATCAAGATTGAGATTCTTGGAAATAGCATGGCAGTTACAATGAAGCACATGCATCATTCCAGCCTTAATCATTCCATATTGTAGGAGTTCCAGATCAGGGTGCTTCAGCGTGTTGCATGCAAGCACCCTGTAAATCCAGACAAAAGCTTAGGATACAGTCCTTCCAATCTATCCTCATCAGTTACACTAAAAGGCAGGGACCGAAGAGAAGAACAACTGTGGGAATAAAATAAATACATAAATAAAAAATTGCCAGTAGCATCAAAAACAGTTTTAAAATCAAAATTCTGCTAATGATTAGAAAGTTACCAAAAATTATGCAGTGCCACTGAATTTTCCTAGCACAGGAAAGGCATTCCTAGGCAGAAGAGTTGACGCAGGGTTGAGAACTCTTTCTTCACTCTCATCCTACCTAAGAAAAAAAAAAACTATTCCTAAGACCAAATGTGCAGCATGGCAACCTGTGCTGTTTGGAAAAGCTTCATGTCTGAACTTTTGAGGGGCAAGAGCTGGAATGTGTCATCTGTCAAAGGCAGGGGTGATGGAGAGTGTTCTGTGCTTTGCAGAAGAGCCTCACCAGTGCACAGGATCTGACTGGCAACAATCTGTGAGGCACAGTGTCATCCCAGTAACCTGGAACATTTCAGCAGGTGTAAATTCTAGGATTTATTCAGGGAAATCTACTCATATGATGCCTGAAACACCCATAGAAGAATCCTAAACACAAATATAAAGCTCAAGATTTCACTTATTTAAGGGCATATTTGAAAAGTTGATTTTTCTTGCACTTCCCCTACATAAAGAGAACCCTCAGCAATTCCTCCCATTAAACAGCTCTCCATCCCAATGCCTGCATGCATTGTATACACAAATCCCAAAACACAAATCCCAATTAGTCTGGCACAGACATAACTCTAAGACTTTCTGCTACTGAATATCAGATTATGTGAAAATCTAAGCTGGTCTTCTGACCTCAGAGATAAACAGATTATCTTTTCCAAATGCACAGGTTATAGTTATTCATATCCGTGCCCTCCGTGACAATCACAAGTAATAACAGCAATCAGACCATTACAGGGGTAAGTCTGAAATTTAGGGAAGTGCTGAAATTCAGCCTCCCTGGGAAAAACAGTCACATTACCATATGCATAAGAAGAGTTACATTTTGATTGTCTGATAGCTGAGGATATTTCTAAAGAGTCTTTCCTCTGTGATTTTAGCCTCTCTCCCTGGATCCAATTCTCAGCCCACACGGTGGTAACAGGTCTCATGCCTCAGGCCCAGCACTGATGTGAACACACTAGAAATCCCACCTTGTTTCCCATTAAGTTTTCAGCAAGCAAAAATGTCATCAACCTGTCCTTGGCAACACTACAATGACTGCCAAGAGCTGAGCACGTGCAGAGTGCATGTCACCATCCAGGACCACTCACTATCTGGAAAGCAGCTTCTGGGCATGTTAGAGGGGACTTGCCTGACAAAGTGTGCCAAAGTGTGACCTGTTTGGGTCTGGCAAACAGTAAAATCACTGTTTATCATCCCTTGGTCCATGCACACTCTAGCTTAGCTCAAATACTTGGAAAGCTATCTTACAGCTGCAGGGGTAGACAAGGGAAAGCAGAGGAGCACTTAGATGATGACCATGAACAAATGTGTCTCGGTCGCTGCTTTATTATGAGCATGAATTAGTGTGATGATCCACTCATTTTGAATGTTTTCTGTAGGAAAACAGATTATTCACCACTAATATACAACAGCTATATGGATTGAAGAGGAGTAAACACTGGATACTAGCTTGTCTCTTCTGCACAATTCTTTGGAGACAAGAAGAGTGGTAAATAAACTCTGAGACTATCTACTAAATAATGCATCTTCATATAATTAAGTATATCTCGGTCAGAGACTTCAGCTTTTAGACTTTTTAGACAATTTTCAGAATAATTATCTGAGAAGTCCAATTTGGTCATTGCAGTGAGTATGGCTTTTATTTTATTTTAAATTTATGACTGGATAAACAAACTTCCATTGTATGATCAGGGCAAAATGGTTTCTGAAACTTAGGAGTACTAAGTTACCACAGTTTTCACTGTTATACATATTTTCCTCACTGACCAACACCTCTCATTTCTACAGCCAGAGGACCATTTATTTTACTAGGAAACTAATACCAGCAATTCATTTTTCACCAGTCTTGCAGAGCATGCACTTGACAGCACAGTTGGAAATCACATCAGGCTAAAAATGCCAAAACAGAGGCCTGGGAGCTTTGAAGAGAAGGGAAAAACAAGAGAAACCATCAGCATAATCCCTCTGAGGCAGGTGGTCTGCAGCTCCAACAGCACTCACACATCCCAAATAGCAATGCTGGTGTTGCTGCCTCCTCCTCCTCCTCACACTACTGTTGCCCCCTCAATTTGCAGGATTTCTCCTACTAACACCTCGCAATCCCATCAGCAGTAACTGCACTAGTGAATATACAGTCATGGAAGCCAAGCGTGGAAAAGGTGTTATTAAGAATATTATTTACAGATTGAATTACCATCTCTTACAGCCATATCCCATTGACCCAGTCGAATTCACAGAGCCTAGCAGAAAGCAGGGAATACTGGTGAATCACAACATTAACTAGCTTAGACCACAAGAACTGTTTTTCATAAATTTATTACCCCTTCAGTTTCAAAGCCAGGAAATAATTTGCTGGGCTTCCCATGCATAAGGCGCAAGCAATCAAGACCAGTCAGCTCCAAACAACATCTTGATTACAAAGCAGCAGAACAAGTGAATGGTGGAAATACGTGATTGCAACCAGACACATGCATAGCAGACAAGAGAAAAAAGAAAGTTCTTCCTATTTCCATGACTTTTGTCACAAAACTGGTGCTCTGGAGCATGAGATGCTCTGCTGAGCCAAGTGGAAAAGGCTTAGGAGAGCCCTGTCTAGGAGGCTGTGAAGAAGCATCACCTTGCAAGTACTCATGTCCTTCCTTGGCCAGGATGCTGGGACTTCCCAGGTTCCTTCTGCAGGGCACATCAGCCAGGCACAATCACAGCCCACAGGAGACACCACAGCTGCAGCTGTGCCCTGCCCCAGGACACAGGAGCTGTTCTGCATCCTGCACCAGGGCCAGAAATGCTACAGAGTGTGCTGTGCCTACACCCAGCTGTGAAAAGGTCCCATCTGTGCATCCTTCACAATTTTCCACATCAGAAGAAAAGCAGATTTTAAAGTACTATCAAAGCTGCTCATATAAATAACTCTTTTAACAGGCAGCCTGCCTGCCGTTTTATTTCACCTCTAGCTTGTGGCTGAAGCATTACCATTGTCACAGAACTGCTTTCCTGCTGTTCTGGTGTTTGCCAGTCACTGGCAACACAAGTGCTATTATAAAGTGATGTTCTGTAATTCACCTGCATTACCAGTAAACCCCGAAACTTCTTAAATAACTGGAAAGTAAGGATGACTTGTGCCCTTTGTATCTAAAGATTCAGCCAAGCTTCAGTATGCTCTATTATATTGCAGATAAACCCGTTTTCCAAAGAGAACAAGAAGGCTCAGAAAACTCAGGCTTGCCCTGACCACAATACCCAGCGCTGTCACTTGATGTCCCTGTGCTGAATCCAACCCCTGCTAGGCAGGTCCCCAGCCCCAGGTTGCAGGGGGAGGTGTTGAAGCTAATTCACTTTTCTGCACTGCTTCTCTGCACCACACATCTCTCTCTGAGACTTCTTTTTCTGCACAGAGGTGTCAAGTGTGAGGCAGAAAGAGAAGAGCAAAAAAGTTGAAGATCTATAGATAGAACCAGTAAAACCAGGAAGAAAGAGATACCTCAATATGATGGCAGTAAAGAGAAAGAAAAGGATATGTCAGCTCCTTACAGGGAAAGTGAGCAAACACGTAAGAGAAAGCTGGAATGTTGAGCAATAAAGTATGGAAATGCAAATACTGGCCAGCCATCCACAGGAAGCTGGATTGGAGAATGGATAAGGAGAACTTAGGCCCAGCGACATTATTTCAGAGACAGCTAGTTAAAGAGTAGTTTCCAGTACAGAGCTTGAGATGACTCTGGTGTACCAGAAACCCTTTGCCTTCCTGACAGGTGCACTCTGGCTTAGAGAACTTTAGGAGTCAGAAATGAGTGCGACAGGGACTTTCTGTGGTCACACAAGTAACTGAGGGATGCACTTGTCCTTAGTGACCTTCCATCAACACACTCACAAATACAAGCCTCTGACATGCTGATCCTTACAAGTATTTAGGAAATTTGGGGGCAAAATCACAATCCTCCAGTAACTCCCCACCTATTTATTTCTTGTTCCTTTCCTACATCTCTTAGAAGACAGCAGGCACAGATTTTCAGCCCTGCTGTGTCTGTCTGGTGGTGGAAAGCCAAGCTACAACTTCAAATTCCCCTTGCCAAGGAAACTGCTGTTCAGAAGGGATGAAGATGACAATGAAAACTTGTCTGAAGCACAGCCAGTAACTCAAATGAAATGAAATATACCCATTATGGGCTTGATTTTTTATTTTCAGGTAACATGAAACAGTATGCAAAGCTAAGCTCTAAACATGCTAATTTGTCCTTTCAATTTGAATAAGGGTTTAAAATCTGTACCATAACTTTTTTGTGTAAGAACAGAACACTAAAATAATCTATCACCAGTGATTTATTTAAATAAAGATTGCATTCTTAATTGTTTCATACCATTTTAAAGCAATTGGCCCTCCACTGAACTTCAACAAATGAGAACTTTGAAAATACAGCTATTAAGAGAGATTAATAACAGCTTCTCATCTCTTATCCCAGGAGCCCAAGATATTCTCCCATTATCGGTATTGCTCTCCACATACTCTTCACACAGAATTAAAGAAAAGGGCATGGGACTGTGGGATCCATAAGCAGTTTCCAATTGTAACGATAGGGCAAGACAGGCAATAACATTTTGTTTCAAAGCATAGCCTATTTAGTCCAGTGAAATTATTTTGGCCTTTAAAATTGTAAATCTACTTAAAACTAGAGGTCACTGAGCATCCAAGCTGCCATGCAGCAGTAGTACAGTCAGGTGCCTTCCAATGCTTGCAAAGCTCAGCGTTAACAGATGCTCTGTCTGGTTTCAGTGCTCTATTTCATCAGTATTTATTATTAAAGAATATAATCTAACTTTATACTGCTTGTGTAGCTACAGTATTTAAGGTAATCAAGGAGTTAGAATTTCCAACAAGTGAGATTTCTTCAGAGCAAGGTCAGAACAGTGCTAACAAAACGTAATTGCTCTGAATATAAATAACTGCCTTCTGAATCTGTACAACTTCCCTTTATTGAAGGAAATAAACAGTGAGCAGTTATCAAACAGACATCAGATGCTCCCATGTGAGATAAATGCTGAGACTTCAACAGAGTCAACTATCTGTTTTGGAGGTCATTTGATGTTTACTCAGAGAAATTCTGACAATTTTTCTATGAGGAGTACAGCAGCTAATGCAATACAGTACATCTATAAAGGAGAATGTTCAAAGCAAATTAAATCTCTTTGGTAACATAACTGCTTGTTATAAATCAAGACAAGGTTGTCACCCCTCTTGAATCAAGGTTAATCTACTCATAGCCATTAAATTCACACACATGCATTATCAAGGATCTATTTTACAGCTTCTCACTCTAATAATCTGAAGCGTTACCAGCTGAACTGGGAGCTGCATGACATTTCATATCACAGATGTGGAAAAGCCAGAAAGGATTTGTACTGTTATCTCTGGCTTTCAGGCTATGCTTTTAGCTGTGCAGCAACAAGATCAGTAGGAACTGGTTAGCAATACACAGCAAGGCAAAGCTGTAAAAATATGGGAAAACAAGACATTGTGGCACATTACTGGCTTTTTTTCCTCAGTCAATGATTAAGAATATTTCTGTAGAGCAACAGAAGTGTTAACCCAGATTCTCAAGAAGCATGGATAAAGGGTGACCAAGCTAAGCCTCATCATTCCCAAAGGCTGGAAACTAGTGAATGCTGCAGCCCACTATGTACCCTTCTTGCTAACAAGCTGAAATTTTACTCCATGTAGTAGATTTTGCTGCACTAAGTGATGAATCTCTGTCTAAAAGATACCAAGTTTTCCTGTGAGAAATCCTGAACCATGGAGGAAAAAACAGAATCCTATTCCACTGTTCATATTTCCAGGAATCTCCTACAAAAACCTAGCAGTAGTAAAAGCCATATATTTTGGTAAGAGTAGACAGACTACTGTGTAGCTTTGCAAACTGAGCAAGTCAGCAGCAGTTTTACATCACTTGAAGATCTGCCCCTTTTCCTCTGCCTTGCACACCACAAACAGCTGGGCAGTTTGTGCGAGCACTGCAAATCTCTGCAAGCTCAAAAGCCTAAGGAAAAGCTGTGGCAGACACAAGATAGATGCAAACTTAAAAACTGTTTCCTCCACAATCAAAGAGGATTGCTTTAAGGCATCCAGGCTAAGTGCATTTAGTGACCCGCTAGCATTTGCTGCCAAAAAACAGCTGGATTCGAAATGTTAAAGCCTCGACTTTGATTAACTGTGCAGTAATCCATGAGGGCAGCTGCTCTAAGACACTGAACAGATTTATCTTTAAAAGGAAAACGCAGAGTGTTTCCTCTGATGAAGTTTTCTAAAAAAACCCTTGACACACACTTTTGAAAACAGGCAGAGAGGCAGCAAATACCCAGATCAGACTAACAGAGAAATGAAGCACTGACCTTTTTTTTGCAGGAGTAAACAATGCAAATTTTAGACTAATTGTCCTACTCTAATGTTACCAGGGGTATTGCTGGTGCCCAAGATTAAACTCAAAGCAGTGGCATGATTAGCATATGCTGTGCGTTATTAAATAGAAAGCCAAAGCTAGAAGCTGAGTAGTTTATCTTACATTTAACAAAATTCACAAGATCCTCCAAGATCCATTCTGCATGAAATGGCTGTGCTGATTATGTGAACACTGCTTAGGAACACTCACGTGGGTGCAGAATGAACAGACAGGGAAGGGATTCACAGCACCAGGCTCTCAGAAATTGAAATGCACCATTCACAAACAATGCCCTAAATCAGGTTTCAAATAGGCTGTAGAAGAGATTTCAGGGAATTAGTAGTTCAATGAGTTCATCCATTGACATAGGCTTTCTAAAGCAGCATTTTCACAGATTACAGCAGCAGCACCCTCAGAATATTACAAAGGTGCAATTACCTGGCAGCAAATCACACATTTTTGCTAAGGAAGATGACTGAGGTTTTTATGAAGACCTGCGTAGGCACCACACACTTTAAAAGGGATGAAGGTCAAGCTCCTTAAATTCACATTGAGAAACAACAGCACATTCAAACATCCCACATGATGCCTCACCTCACACAGCCAAAGGACCCAGAGTTTCCTCATGGGGATCTGGTGAACGCAGGGACCCCCAGGAGAGCTGAAGGAGAGGGGGGGTGGTGTTGACCCCAAGACAGAGCACACAGGAGCACTCATGGCCTTGGCACAGGAGCTACAGAAGGACTTCTGCTCCCAAGGAGGCTCTGCCTTATTTCTTTCCCTTCTGGCAGCAGACACTGAATGGACATGATTTGGAACTGCACTTTTAGCCAGACTCCCACGTTTCAGCCCATCTGAAAGTACTGAAACTACATGGAAACACGTAACCCACATACCTGAGCTCCTTTTGCAGTAGCTTTCCTGAACCCATAACAGACACATCCCTGCTAAGAAGTCCTGCTGTTTTCAGACCAGAGGAGATTTCTTTTCCCCACAATTTCTCAATGCAAAATTTCGCTGGCACACTTTCTCTGCCAGTTGTGTGTTCACAGTAGAGTCTTAACTTGCTCATACTTTGGTGAAAGAAAACTGCCCCAAAAACTATCCATTATTTAATGTAACAACATAGATATGACCAAGACCATCAGATCTATACAGATACTGTGGCAAATTTCAAAGGTTGAATCTCAAAAAATTGGTGGCCTTTCTACCCACAACTTTGCTGAGTGACTGATTAGGCTTAAGCTGGGTTATGGGAGTAAATGCCAAACTGAAAAGAGGTTCATGGAGCTTTCCCTTCCAATGGCATTTCTCTTGTAAATGAGTGGAGTATCTGCTCAAACTGGGCTCCCAAGCCAGGAAGGGAACAGCGTCTAAATGCAAATACAGATAAAGACAACTGGAACAAGAAGCAGCTGTCTGGAGCTACTCAAGATCAAGTCAGTCAACATGACAGGCTTCTGCCTGTCTGACAAAGTGTAAAGAATGGCCATATTCTCTGCCAAGATGTAGCTTTAAAAGGATCCAAGTGGAGCCTGAAGTGAACTGCAGCATAACTGCACAACACTGATGAGGCTGAAGCAGGGAGCAGAGCAGCAAGCTTTTCAGCCAGGGGGAAAGGACACAGCTGCACAGCCAGATGCCAGTAAGAAAACCACAGTGGCAATCATGACATGTCCATCAGAGGCCAACCCCTGGTATCTGAACAGTATGGGAAGCACTTCATAAAAAGAAATATGCTACCAAAGAGTCCAAATCATATTTGCTGTTTATCCCCATTTCTGCATGAAGCCTTCTGAGCTGTGCTTTATGCACACCTTAACCTCTTTTAGAAACTAAGACAATCTTAACCTTCCTTTCTGAAAGAGGCAAAGGGAGATCAGGTCTTCAGCATACTGACTATCCCCCCCTTATTCCCATAGCTCTACATCAACTCTTACAATCAACCAGGCCCAACCCGTTTCCCAATCATTGCTGCATGTTCAGTCACAGTGTGTTAATCCCAAATCTGCAGTGCTGAAGGTAATACAGGTTGGAGAGGAGTAAAGTCATTCAAAAGACTAAAATACTGGTGAGGTTTTAAATACCATTATTTACCAACATTATCTTAATTTTACAGGGTGCACACATAGGCACTGTAAGAATCCCTTATGCCCTTGGAAAGGACTATAGCTTGCTTTAACATTACAGGGATTTTCTTAATCTTTACTCAGTACATTGGACTGATCCTATAAATTTTCTGACTTATCTTGCAAATTAATTCTGCAAACACGGCTCTAGAGGCTGATTCTCCCTATGCCTGCACTCTGTTTAATTATGCTCAAGGAAAAGCAGCAGCAGCTGAGGACAGAATGCTGCTGTTCCCTGCCAGGGAAGTGTTCACCACCCCATCACAGGAGTAAATGCACTGCAGGTGCCAGGACAAATGGGATCCAGCTGTTTTAACACACCCCTACAAAACCACTGGAGAGAGCACTGCAAGTGGGATGGCAGGTCCAGATACTTGAATGCTTTTGTTCTTTAGATACTTCTAATTCTTGAAGTAACTCATGGAGAAAAGACAAATGCTGTTAGGTGCTCCAAAGGGTTTGTCTGACATTTTGGAGCTTTGCAAAACCCCACATGACCAGAAGCTACAATCAGGCCCTTGGCATTGGGCTACCTAGCCATTACATTTGGTACCATCACAGCCACCTATAATTTCTCTTGTTCTGCAGTCCTGAAGGCACAAACTGACAGTAGGTGCCATTCTAACTTTGGGGGTTTTTTTCAATTGACTGAATGGCTGTCTGAAAATGCTTTTAGCTTATGTTCTTCTCCAGGTAAAAATGAGCTCAACTTGTTTTTTATCTCCCCCCTAAACATAAATCATTCTGTGAATAGTCTTTCCCCAAAGGAAAAGGCAGCCCAGCAATGAATTAAAGTCTGAAATGTGAAAGCATGGAAACACATTTTGGAAAGGCAGTTTCTGATGGTGAGAAAATTAATAGGAATTGTAAAATTTGGAACAGAATCTGTCTCCAGCCACTAGATTCTATTACACTCAGTTTTCTCCTGAGGCTCATTGTAGTTCTCCTGTTCTATCAGCCAAATTCATACAGATCTTTTGCAGACAATTAATTTAACTCCTATAATATTTAAAAAAATAGATGAATACTATTTTCACAAAGAGTAATGGGGAGTTGAGTGAGGGAAGACTGTCTTATGTATGGACAACACAGTAGAACAATATTCGGCTAGATCAGTATGTGCTTCTGCCACATCTTCATCCCTGCCTTTTAATTCACATATTTGTTGTCTTCTTCAATAACTGTTTAAGAAATATGTTGTCAGGGCATCTCAGCAACTTGCCATACTACCAAGGATTGGTTTAATCTCCAAGTATCTTGTCACTGCTTCATAACATATTTACCCTGATTGCAGAGGCCAGTCATGATATTCATAAAGAAATCTCTTTCAAGGGCTACTTCAATAGAAAAATACAATTTGAACCTTTGAAGGACCATGAAGAAATTAAAGAAAGCAGATTCTGTAAATTTCCTTCCACAGTCTTTCAAAAGAAAAAGCAGTTCCTTCTGCATATTCTGGGAACTGAACTCAACCTTAAGGACAGAATAACGTATGTTATTATCCCAGGCAAAATAATTTTAGAAGGAAAAGTACTGAGACATTTAGAATCAAAGAATCATAGAACATCCTGAGTTGGAAGGGACCCACAAGGGTCACTGAGTCCAACTCCTGGCCCTGCACAGAACCAACCCCAAGAGTCACACTAAGTGCCCAAGAGCATCGTCCAAATGCTTCTTGAGCTCTGTCAGGCTTGGTGCTCTGACCACTGCCCTGGGGAGGCTGTTCAGTGCCCAACCACCCTCTGGCTGAAGAACCTCTTTCTAATATGTAATCTAAACCTCTCCTGAGGCAACTTCAGGCCATTCCCTGTGGTCCTGTCACTGTTCACTACAGAGGAGAGATCAGTGCCTGCCTCTCCTCTTCCCCTCACAAGGAAGCTGTAGACTGTGATGAGGTCTCCCATTTATGGCTTTCACAGTAACATTTAATAAATACATTAAAAAAATAGTAAGCATTCCACCAAGCCATGTAAGAACAACAGCTCCACATTGGGCACTTGGAAGTATTTGTTCTATACGCCAATTAGCAATTCCCCGTGACAAAAATTTCCACTCCTAAAATCTCTAGTGAGGGGATACTTCAGCTCATTTCTGAAAATCCCAAAGGGGTGCTTGAATTGCCAGGGACAATACTGGGGTATATTCCTTTAACTGCACATGTACCCTGGCAGCTTCCACAGCTGCAAACAGCTGTGCATCCTCAGACACCTGCAGAGCTGCTTTCAACAGAGCTGTGAAACGTGAGTGAGCACAAACCAACCGACTCCCCCAGCATCTGTAGGAGGGAAATGTGCAGTTCAATGAATGCTCAAGATGTTCCAGGTGTTTGGACCTGTTAACTGTGAAGCTATAATCAGTAATTCTTCATGATCCCAGTGATAACAGGCCTGCCTTCTGTGGTGCTTGTCATCTTCAGGTATTCAAACGTTATTCCAGAAGACACTGGAACAATCCTTGAATTTCACAGGGAGAAAGCAAGGAAGTGTGCAAGTCAACACCCAAGTAAAAAAACTCAAAAAAGACTTCTTCCTTAAATTTCAGTCCCAAACTTTATATATGAGAATCCAATAATTACTGGAAATACAATTTATATGACCTTTACATTCTAATACTAACAGCAGAACTAACAGCATGGCCATCTGAGCCTCTGTTCCCTGCCCTTGGCCAGATATTGGATTCATAGATCAAGACATATAGTGACAGATTTTTGTAAAATTTCTCTCCTTGTTGTGCAGACTTTGGAATTGATTTGGGAGGAATTTTTGCCTCACAGCGAAACTACATGCCAGATTACAACATCATCAAATAAGTGTGCTTTACTGAGTTTCCTTTAGGATTTATCCTTTTTTTTTACTCATATCTATCTCAAAAGTAACTATTAATTTCCAAGCATCACAATTCTCTCAAAGAGTTTTGTTACCTGCCTATTCTATTTCCATTCCTAAACCCAGCACAGGTATGTGACTTCACATTTGCTGAGATATCAGACTAGAGAGGATAAGAAACTACTTTGAAACCAAGAAGTACCTGAAATTTTCTTGAGCCTGCAAACAATGGAATCCAAATAATCCTTTCCAAGGGACAGTTCTCCAAGCAAATGTTTCAGCAAGGGTGGTTTTCAAGACAAAAACTCAGGTCCATCCAGAAGAGGAAGAGAGAGATCCTGAAGCAAGGCTGGAAATTCATACTTGATGTATGTTGGAGGGGGGGAATTTTTCAGCCATTTTGTATACAGTTCTATAGGCTCTATTAACCCCAATTCCATCCAATTCCTGGAAATTATCTGTAAGGAACTAAGATGTATCATCACATAAAATTAAGATTTGACCTTGAGGAGATAAATTGAAATCTTTGATCTAGTATTGACAACTTGCAGAAACTTCCAGGGCATTCAAGGTTTTGGAGTTCTTTTCCCTTTATGCATTTGGTCATGTAATCTCAGGCAGAACATCCTGAGTCACTCTTGAAATCCATTGAATGATATTTGCTGGACAAGAGTAGAAAAAAAATTTCCTTTAAATTCTAAAACACGTCAATGTTTTAAAGACAGATCTTGTCACTTCTTTGACAGGCACTGTGTGAAGCTGGCATTGACAGACAGTGAGAGCTTCAATGTGGCTTCAAATATATCACTCCACAATCTAAAGTTAACAACAGCAGACAGGTCTGGAGCATCCACAGAGCTCTTTAAACAGAAAATCCCCTTCCCACCTCCCTCTATCCCACTCAGCTTAGCAGTAACTCATTTGTGTGCCTATGTGACTTCTGGAGAGGTTTATCATCTCTGAGCAATCCCAGGCCATCCAATCAATGTGATTAATTTTTAATCTTTTCTGGATTAGATCTTTTCCAATAGTCCACCTGCACAAAGAAAAAAGCACTGTTTTTAACGGCCAGCAACTTGTGCTGCCTGCCATTTTAATTGCAAAATTTGTTTCACACTCTTGCCTGTCAGCATCAAGGCTCAAGCCTTAGACCACTCCACAAGAACCAGGAGACTCTATTCTAAACCCTCAGGCAGGAGGATCTGTGTACCAAAGCTCATTAGCAGTCTGGTATTTCTCTTCACATTAGTAATGTTTCAGGAAAAAAAACACTGCTAGAGCAATGCAAGTGGAGGAATGAACTCTGAAAGCACCGCTGCAACAACCCTTAAAATGATCAACATCATCTTAGGGTGGCTTTGCTCTGAACAGACCCCAAGTATAAGAAGTGGCACTGGCTTTAGGACCTGTTATTGGGAGAGCTGAGAGTTCTCAATATTTTCTTGTCCATCTCCTGCTGCCTTGTCAGCTGCATCTGCAGACTTTCCTATGGCTGGTACAAACACAGCTGAGGAGGAGCTTTCATCCCATGGAGAAGATTGGCACACTTCCATCTGCCTGATGTTAGACTTTCTGACTTAATCCCTTTAGTCAGGTGTACAGGGGCTGGAGGATGCCAAGTCTTAGTGTAAAAAACTGCACACCCTGAAGACAAACAGATAATTGAAGTCTTCTGGGCAGCCCTGGTCCTTTGACTTTCAGAGCATGCTTTGGAATTGCCCTTCCTTAGCAGGGGACAGAATCAGGCTCCTTGCCTCCCAAAGGTCTCCTTCACACAGCGTTTCACACCATCACATCGGCGCCTTTGTCACTAAGGGGGTTAGTTTTCTAGAAGTTTTAGCAAATGAGCTCTTAACTCAATCAGCCAAAAAGAACAAAACCGAAACATGTTCCTTTGCCCAGGAAACCAATGCAGAAAGCTCAGGAAAATCCGTTTGCCCTGGCAGAAAGGACAC
Organism: Scytalopus superciliaris; assembly: GCA_013400415.1. NCBI lineage: Eukaryota > Metazoa > Chordata > Aves > Passeriformes > Rhinocryptidae > Scytalopus > Scytalopus superciliaris. The sequence goes on from VXBX01005846.1 coordinate 113,052, forward strand.
AGCCTAATGTCCCTGTGTAGTAGGGAGAGGGTGACTTTTCCTCATCTTTATCTTTGGCTGAAGGCTGTGTCAGGTTCAACACGGAGCTACAGATCTGGGATATGCAGCTGGCTGCAAAAGCAGCAAAAGGTAAGGAAATAGTAAGGTAGAAACCTCCAGTGATAAGGGAGTGGATCTGGTACTGGATAGAAAAAAACCTGACATGATTTGAGAGAACGTTAGCAAGTCTGAAAGAGAAATGAGCCTTAAAAAAACCTACGGAATGGTATTCAAATATCCAATCTGTCATCCTTTTCTCTTCCAAATGAACTCCCTGCAGCAAAATTACCTAAATTGGGGTACTGGGAAACTGCAAATTTTTTATCTACTGTCTTTACAAGTGCATTTCCTGGTGGCTAATGACAACAAATTGGTTAATAAAGAATTTCATTTGAAAAGGCCAGCTGGGCTTAGATTAAATATTTCTTCTGGGAAAACTTTGGGCTTAAAATTTCAAGCTCATTTAAATAAATTTTTGCTCAGAAGAAAACTGTGGCAAAGAGCAGGCTATCCACCAGCAGGCCACCCTGCTGCATCCCACAGCCTGGGAGCTAATTCCCAGTCTGGAACGTGTGATCTCCCCTACCTCTCTCTGCAGTCACATGGACAGGAATTCTTCCAAAGGGTCTCTCGCAGCAGCTCAATTAGGCTCTGGTTCACAAACAGCATTAGATCCACTCTCCCAGCCTTTGTGCATTATATGCCACGGGATGACATTTTCCACACTGAGCTCCAACCAATTTACTTTGGGATCAGCAGTCAAGAGACATAAATGACCTCTGAACAGTGAAGTTTCTTTCTAAGAAGTTCCAGAGATTGCATTCCACCAATTCATTGCCATGTCTTTGGCTGGGATAGAGCTCCTTTCCATCTTAGTAGCTGGTTCAGTGCTGTGTTTCGGATTCAGGATGAGAATAATGTTGATAACGCACCGATGTTTTGGTTGTTGCTGAGCTGTGCTTACCCTAAGGCAAGCACTTCTCAGTGTCCCAGCCAGGAGCTGCACAAGAAGCTGAGGGAGCACAGCCAGGACAGAACTGTCCAAAGGGATATTCCATGCCATAGGACATCATGCCCAGTATATAAACCAGGAAGAGTTGGCTGGGAAGGCCTGATAGCTTCTTGGGGACTGGCTGGGCTTTGGGCAGCAGGTGGTAAGCAATTGTTTTTCTTGGGATTTATTTATCTATTCTTATTGTTGTTATTATTATATTTTTCTTTGTTTCAGTTATTAAACTGTTGTTATCTCAACCCACAAGGGCTTTTTCACTTTGTTTCTGATTCTCCTCCCCATCCCACTGGGAATGGGCAGGCAGTGAGCAAGTGTCTGCATGGTGCTTTGTTGCCAGCTGGGGTTAAACCATGACATCCACAATGCTGAGAGATGCCAGTTTGGGCTGAGCAGCTCATTCCTCCCAAGCTAGTCTTGTGACTGTGCCATAGCTCCTGTACAGTGGGCCTTTTAACATGCTCACCATTAATGGGGTTTAATTTCAAAAGGGCAATTCCCTGCAAATTTATAAGCAATTTATATGTAAGCCCTTTAGAATAGGCTGAGACTTAGCTTACATTTTATTCCTCAAGGACTTGCAATCCCACGAGGGCTGCCCCTTCCCACACAGCTGTAGCCATGACACGTTTCTTCTATTGCCTCTAATATGTCCACATCATTTCTACACTCCAGGAAAAGCAGATCACCTCTGATTTGAACCAGGAAGTGCTAATTTGTCAATTATGACCTACAGTGCCATTCATTACACCTAACATATCAAAGAGGAGAGTACAGATAATCCTACCTCCCTCAGGTGGAACCCTTGAGCTGTACTATATTCTTTGGATGTCCAAGCACACCACGCTGATGCCATCCCACAGAAAGGCTACCCCACTTTGGTCTTTCAAGCTTCAACAAGATTTTCTGAAAAGAAAACAATTCTGCTCATCAATCCTACTATCAAGCAAAAGGATATTTACAAGACAACTTGTTGCTGCACTTTTAGTTAAAGACAAGGACACACAGGGATGTAATTGCCTGTAGTGAGGGGAAGGTACCCAGAAGCTGCTGAGATCCTCTTGCAGCAAGGGATATGCACAGCACCACACAGGCATCAAAGTCAAGTTATACCTGGAGCACAGGGCAGCACAGCACAGTCTACACTTCCACAGGATAACCAGCTTGTGAATCCCTAACTGCTCCATGAGAATGGTCTTTCTGTCAGGATCACCAGCAGAGAGAAGGGAAGGTTTGCCTCTTGGACATCACCAAATGGCAAAGGGGTTCCTTTCTCTGTGTGGGGACTTTTTCATTCCTATTCTGTAGTGTTTAACTCCATCTATGCATCACACCAGGAAGGGAGATGCTGAGCCCTTGGCTCTGACATCCATGCCTTGAGCTGTCCCTCTTAGGCAAATCAGCATCTGTCTCATTTAGACACTAAATCACCTGTATTCCTCCAGAGCCATGGACAGGCAGACTTTCACCACACTGCCAGCCACATGGACAGCAGTCAGCCCTGGGGTGCCTGGAGGTGCACAGCCACCACCCCAAAACATGGCTGTGCACCTTCTGGAATGGATTTCCTTCCTCTCCACCTAGTTTGAGGAGTATGGACGTGCCTGTCATCTGTCCCTTCTACAGTCCTACTCTCAGATTTCAAAAATATGAGGGGAAGGCATGACAGGCCCCACACTTTTGACACCACATCAGAAAAACCACAAAGGCTTTTTTAAAGTCAGAAATTAGGTGTGATAGCAGCTTTTTATGAGTCATTCTGACACCAGGATTGTGGATTCATGCTCTGAGTAGCTTCAAATGAAGCTACCATTAGGCATTATCCTGTTGAGTTAGAATTCAAGTGTGTGCAGAAACAACCAGCAATATATCTAATATCTGCAATAAGGCTTTCACAGAATATTAATCTCTTTCTCAGATTGATAGTGAAGTCCAACAGCCCTTTAAATCTCAAATAACTTGTGAGAAATAAAAGAACTATTAACTTTTAATGAAGCACCAAAAACCATCTCAGGCAGTAGAATGGGGCACGAGCTTTAAATACTTCATGTCTTGCTACAGGGAAAAGCCAAGGACCTGGAACAGAGAGGATCCCTCTCTCCATGTGCACGAGCCAGCCAGACCTCCATGGGTCACTACTGGCTGTAAAACTGCTCTTATTAACGTGCTCTGGCCTGTCTGTCTATGCTGAGAAGGTAGAAAATAAGGAAAAGAAGGGTGTCTTTTAGGTAAAAGTGGGATTATGGAACTGCAGAGGGAAATTCTTGGAAGCATTCGCCTGCCATGGTGAAATACGAAATCATCCATGGCAAATCCACCACAACATTCCAAAGGGGAGAAATGAAGAAACAGGATTCTGGCTGTGGCACATGAGCAGCAAGGAATGATCACTGGATATGAAGCGCAGGAAAAAGAAGATGTTGAAGTGATGATAACACAAATCAAAGGGCTTTGTCAATAGAGAATAGCAAGAGCAAAGGAAAGTGCTCACAACTGAGCATAAATGTGAGGCTGTAGCTGAAACGGATGACAATTTAATTTTTTTTTTTTAAATGCAGCATCCAACTTTTCCTATTTAGACCTCCAAAGAAGTTGGCAGGTTTTTGGAAGGATATATCTCTCCTACCGAGACGCTTCAATTAAAAAGCTGCTTCATTTCCAAAAGTATTCTTCAGCTCATAGCACCCAATGAAAAAGAAGATGCACTAAGTGTTTCTCTGAGTAAGATCCAAAATCAACAAGGCTGTCTGCAAATCCAAAGGAGTGACAAGCATGACTGAGATATAAGACATATTAAGCTCCTTTTTTTTCTACATTCAAAGGCTTATGAATATGGGTATGAATAAACCTGTTCTTGAGGAAGAGGCCAAACGCAGACTTCAGATCTCAATCAGAGATAGTAAAAGGAGGAATTTAAAGGACCATTAAAATTCTATCTGGTGCAGCTAAGAAACATTAGATAGTTTCATACAGAAGACATGATCTCTAGATTACAAAATTTCTTTATCAACAGGCCAGGAAAGCATTTGTCATAAATTATTTGAGTATATGTAACACAGCCCAGGAAAACCACTACAGATTAGATGATCATCCTGAGATCTCTCAACATTTGCCTTTCAGAGGCCTTCTGCTCAAGAGAAGGGTTTGTGTTCACAGACATTAGCTTTAAGGAAGGCATATTTTAAAAAGACCTCACAAACTCCAGCAAATACATGCAAAAGAAAATCAAAGGAATAGTTAATAATTAAACAAAATGTTGAATGTTTAAAGACTGAAACATTCTTCCTGTGGTCATTCATGTCATACACTGCGGCATCAAAATTCATGCACAGTCCCTGGGCTGGTCCTTCCTTCCTCTCCTGTCCCAAATACTGTCACTTTTGCTTCTCTAGTGAGGGTGACAAGTGCCAGTTAGGAACATCAGCTTCTTAGAGCTATTTCTACATATTTCATAGGCTGTTGTGGAGGGCAGGGAGTTGTTCTCACAGAAAATTGATTGCCATACTAAGCTGAACTGAGCAAAATACCATTTTCTTACACAATCACGAAAGGATGAACAAGGATGAAGAAAACAGGAAGTAGACACTGTCAGAGAACTAAAAAGTGGGGGGGAAAATCCAGAGAAGCAAAAACAAAGGAGCTTCTACTTGGAAAAGAGTTGCTGGTTGCCTCTGGGTGACCTTGCACATGAAGTGAGCTCTGGGCAGCTCAGCTAAACCTTGTGTCATTCAGCTGTGAGAGACACCTGAATGCCCCTGTCCACAGAAACACATGCAGCTCTGAGAGGAAAAGACCTTCTTGGATGAAAGTGCCACATCTGCTGTTCCAACAGCACTGACAACCATCTTGGCACAGCATCACTGTGGTTGTTGACAGCCTGTCTGCTGCTCTTCAGATGCTTTGTCCCTTTTCCCAAGCCACAAAGTGATACACTCAGTAAGGAAGCAGGAAAAAATGGTGAGAGGAAAGTAACATGATGGCATAATCCAGTAATAAAGTCAAACACTTCTCCACTCCCTCCTTCCCAGGACCTTTCCACATCCCAAGTCACCACTGGAACAGCTGAGTAGGGTGGAATTACTCCTGCATGCCAATTTTTGCCAAACTCTATCCAAAAGTCACTTTCCTCTTGTGGGCATATTTCCATGTATTCAAAAATATGCACCTAACTATCCCTGCAGGCAATTGTGTTCTGTCAAACATCAGCTACCCACTCGCAGATTGAGTAAAGCTTCTGAGCTGACTGTCTGGTGGGAATTCTGAGCAGAAATACACGTGGTTGTAACTCCTGTGTGCTGGCACCTTTTGTTTGTTTTACCAGAATATCACAGGAGGTCTGGTGCTTTGTCCCACTTCACCAACTGATTTCTATTAACAACCTTAGCAAAAACTCTGCTATACTTGAAGCAAAGCTTAGGTCAGCTCCCTAGGATTCATTACCTCGCTCAGAGTCCAATTTATTCAGCAATTAGGAAAAATTAGACAGTAGCTGGTGAGTTGGCTGTTCTGAAACAAAGGCCCAGAGTGCTTAGGTCTGTTCCCAGGCTAAATGCTGGGTTTAGAAATTAATGATTTGAAAGTCTCAAAATGCGTACTTCACATTGCAATTGGTTTTGCAACATTTAGCCTCCAAACAACTTCCCTGTTCAAACGGTGAGCACACTAGTGACAAAACCAAATAAACAGGAATGAAAATTGTTTACATGATAGTTTTTAGTGCCAAGTTTTCTTTCTCAGCCTGACTTTGTCACACTGGTAACACTGGTCTCAGGAAATGCCTTGTGACACTGCGTTAAATTGGGGAATCGCCAATAAACTTTATTAAGGAGAAACCTTGTCCTAGGTAGAAATCCTACACCACAATCATGTACATACACCTCCTACATATACCCCACAGCTTTAGGGCCCTTCCACTACTACCCCAGCCCCTGTTGCAGCAAGGCAGGTTACCAGGAAAGTTATTGGGGCATTAGACCCACCCCTGGACTTTCACTCTGCCCATGTAAGGGCAGCTCCAGCACCACTGGTTTCGTTCTCTATTCGACTCCCAGTCAACAGCTACAAAGCCCTGCCTTGAACAGCACATGCAAATCACATCATTTCACAATAGTACTGGTGTTTCCCGAGAAACAGCTTGATACATACAGCACAATTCCTTGGAGCAGGGCAGATGAACTCCCACTGCACAGAAGCTATGCACTGAGCACATCTGGAGGGGCTGTAGTTACCAGGGTTGTGATGCCAACTTGCCTTGCGTCAATGGAGAGAGACAGTTCTGAAGCAGATGAGGTTTTGGCCTAAAGGAATATAAATATTTGGATATTGTGCTGCTTGATTAACTCACTAGATAATTTCATGTGAGACAGCTGAACAAAGTCTTAAAGAGATCATGGACTTTCTGACTGTAAAGCTCCCTTTAGAGTACTGGCTTTTCTTCAGGGCTGTTTATGTGGTCTATTTTAGGTATATTTTTTGTAATGTACACCCCAAGTTCACTTTTTCTCTCCCTATACTTACTCTATTTACATTTTTTGTGACAGAATTGAGAAAGAGGATCTGATTTCCTCACTGTTCATCTGGTTGCACCCTTTCAGTACATTAAAAAGCCCTTCATGGCTTTTCACCTATTACACTGACTGTTCAAAACAAAGCCAAGCGAAGTATTTGCTGTGAAATTCTTAATGCTGTCTGCTGGTTCCTGACAGCAGGGACTCTGGCCTTCCTCAAGTTTTCTGAATGAAATGCCACAGAATATGTCCTTTTACCCCAAACACGCTTTACATTAACAGATTTTTTCCTTACCTCTTTCTTCCAGAGCCAGGTGCCCACTAGCTCACAAGAGCCCAGCCTTGTGAGTGTGCATTTAGGGGCACAAGGTTTAAGCTTTCTGCAGACCTTCTACACTTTTCATGACCCTTTACAGCCTCTGACAGTCTTACCTGCTGGGGACTACACAATGTGTCCCAACTGTGCATCTTGGAAAATGTCAGCTAACGTGAATAAGTCTGGAGGTGAAGGAGAGGACAGGACACCTGCTACATGTTTCCTTTCCTTTCCTTCTGGAGAACTGGGAAGCAAAAAAACCCTGCTCCCAGGGGTGCAAGTGCTTCAGAGCTGTGAGGAGGCAGCGTTAGCAAAGGACACCAAGCCCTTAAGGATTCACTGCCACTTTCCTGCTCTGAGTAATTCCATGAGAGGGCAAGGAAAGCTGTCAGGGGTCCTCTGATTTACAGCTATTCACCGTTTGACCCTCCTTCTGCAGGAGCTGCTGCAGCTGCAGTCCTAAAGACAATAGCTGGAGACAGATCCACAGAGGAAGGTCCCTGGGAAAGCAGATCACCCTCCTTCCTCCCCCTCCTCTTCACTGGGAGGTTTGTATTTTGCCTCTGTGTCACATCAGGTGCAGACAGCTGCTGCCCAGCACAGGCAAAACCCAAAGAGCAAGTCCAGGCAGGGGTTTACACATTCCATGCTCAGGATGGCTAACACAGCAATTCCATGCCAATTCCATGCACTGGGGGGGTTTAAGGCAGAGAAACCCCCAAAGGGCTGTGCTCTATTGTCTGTGGATTGCGCTGCCTCTTTAAAATCAGAAATGCACGGGCAGCTTCAAGGTGCCTCCCACTGAGCAAAGGCTTTAGATGCAGGCACAGAGGCAGCGGAGCCATCCTCCCCTGAGTACAGGGCAAACCTGCTCGGGAGAGAAATGAGCGCTCAGCAGAGTCCTCGGGCTGCTTCCAGTGATCCTTTCTCTGCGCCGGTGGCAGCAGCACAAGTGCAGGGGAGAGACCTGAAGGTTCTCCCCAGGGTGCCCGAGACCTTCAAGAAGATGAGAGCAACTGCAGGTACACTTTGCTGGTAGTGTTATGTCAGTTTGTGGATGGTTGTGCTGTCTGTGTTTGTTTTATAGCTCTCTTGGTATTTTCATCAAAACCTGTCTGAAACAGATAACGCTCCGTGCTTTGACTGAGAGACAGATTTTGCATCCGAGTGTTTGTTTAGTACGTCTCTTAAATGAATGTTCGCATTTCCTAAAGCAGTCCCTTGTTGGAACTGTTATTTAGTTTCAGGCTTTGGCTTTCTGTTAATTCTCTTCCTCTGAAACTCTCAGATTGAAGAGCAACGTGGAGACCAAAGTTGTTCAAGAGAGTTTCTCTCAGAAATTTGTTAAGTGTCGGTACATCAGGGGCTGAGGGTGGTTCCGGGGAAAGAAGGGAGCAGCAGCTCCACTACTGAGACTGTCCTTTGTAGCCACGACCGCTATTGTTCAATAGCATTTGACACCCTGAAGATCTACTGCCTGAGTGCAGAAAAAGCAGCAGTGCCCCCCAAACCTCTGCTGGGATGGGGTGGGACTGTCCTGACAGCCGGGAGTGAGGTGTGAGGATTCCTAGATGGGGCATGGGAAGATGCAAGACAGCCCTTTCAGCATTTTGATACAGAGAGGGAAAATTAGGGGTTAGGTGAGGGGTTTTTACCCCTCTGTGGGGAAAAATAAATAATTTTGTGATATTTGGTACAACCAGCAGTACAAGGAGGGGAACTTGCTCCTTCCCAGCATCAAAAATTCAGTCTTGCTTGAAGATGTTCCCATTCACCTCAAGAGCCTGTTTGTGGAAGCACTCTCCCTGTGAAAGGCAGATTTGCCTTCACAGTGAAGCCCTACAAGCTGGTTCATTGGACAAAATCTTGTCTCTGCAAATTGGCAGAGCTTCACCTGTTTGACAGAAGCAATAATGGATTATGCTGGCTGAAAATTTGGTCCCAACACTCAATTAAAGGCTGCCAAAAGGAAATTGCTGGTTTCACTATTTTCTTGGGTCTTCGCAGCTCTTAGTTAATTAAGGAATGTATTTAGAAGCCAGAACATCAGTTCTCTTTCCATTCTCACCTACCACATTGCTGAGACATCTAGAATAAAGCCCGAATTTTGTCCAAAAGGCACATCAGATGCTTTACAGCACATTGAGGTGTCATTTTGGTTTCTTTTACCGTGCACAGGGATGACAGCACTATAAGCTTGAAGCTCCTTGGTGGAGCCTTAAACTGGATTTTACACTCCCTCTGTATTTTCATTTCACTGCATGCTGAAAATTTCATTGTTGGTAAATAAAACTGCTGCTGTAACAACCAGTGTATGATGCAACTCAAGGCATTTATTTTATGAGAACAAAAGCATCCCTTCACAGGGGATTTCTTCCCACCGTGCACAGGCAGCAATAGAGCTGTGGGGCAATAAGGGGGATATTGCTTTCCTTCAAACTCAGCACTTTTTGCTGTCATTTCCTTTCAGGAAACATTTTCCTCTTTTTGTTCCCACAGAAGGAGATAAATGAGGCTGTTGCTCCATAGTCTTCCGGGGACAAAGACAAGGTGATTCACTGCTCAGAAGGAAACTTTGGATGAAGTCACCCGCCTGCCACCCTCGTGCCCTGCCACAGTGGGCAATTCTAGCACGACTCCGAGGGCCAGCCAAGCCACACGTGTCAAAGGGAGACAGACATGGCCACGGAGCAAGCTGAGCGTAACCCAAACGCTACCGCCCACCTCAGCTTTGCTGCAATCTACAGCCTGCACGATGGGGATTTCACTTCCTTGCGAAACCTCTCCTTCCCTTTCAATTTCACTTACAGCGACTACGACCTGCCCCTGGACAGCGAAGACGACATGACCAAAACCCGCACCTTCTTCACGGCCAGGATCGTGATCGGGGTGGCTCTGGTCGGCATCATGCTGGTCTGCGGCATCGGCAACTTCATCTTCATCGCCGCCCTCGCCCGCTACAAGAAGCTGAGAAACCTCACCAACCTGCTGATTGCCAACCTGGCCATCTCAGACTTCATCGTGGCCATCGTGTGCTGCCCCTTCGAGATGGACTACTACGTGGTGCAGCAGCTGTCCTGGAAGCACGGCCACGTCCTCTGCGCCTCGGTCAACTACCTACGGACAGTCTCCCTCTATGTTTCCATCAATGCTCTCCTGGCTATAGCTGTTGACAGGTAAGTGGCATGCCGTGACTGCACTAGGAGGTGGCCAGATCTTCTGAGCCATGTTCACCACTCAACCATATCCTCAAGTGCCACATCCACATGTTTTTTTAACTACTCCCCAGGCAGATTGTTCCACTACCTGATCACCTCTTCAGCGAAGAAATTTTTCCCCAAGTATGCTGCAGTTCTGAGAGACTTTAGCAATGCAATTTAGCTGTATTCTTTCTTATGATTGCTCTTCTCTTAGCCTCGTGCATTGTGGACTTTGACAGACCCAGGCAGTGAGGATCAGCCTCGTGCTGACACAAGCCTGACACAACTGACTCACAGAAAGATAAGAGACCCACTCAGTAAACTCTCTGCAGAAAAGCCATCATCACAAGCCCCCCTTTTGTGTGCAAACAAAATACACATCTCTGTAGACCCACTGCATTTACACACTGAATTCCCACCATTCCTTCTCTTTTTTCCGCAGTTTCTCGTGTGCCATTTCATGCTCCAGTCTAATGCCGCGTGGGTTTTGGTACCTGATCCTAAAGACAGATCAGGAGTAGTTAACCCTGCTGATGGCTGTACAGATACAGCTCATGCGTGGCTGACTCAGCTGCTCCTGACGTCAGGAAAACTCTGGGGAAAGACTCTGGGGAAGTTCAGAGATGTTTTGCCTGGTGTGGGCAAGGGGACAATCAGCTCCTCTAGAATAAATCCTTAACAAGCATCTAACAAAATACCCTTTCAACAGCAGCTGAGGACTCAGGGCAAAGCTTCTAAACACTATCCATGTGTGTATTACCATTTTCTATCACTTTTTCAACTTCCACAAAAGTTTCTTGGAACGCTCTGCTAGTGCATCCCAGATTGATGACGTAACATGGGTCATGGAGCCCTTATGTCTGCTAAGAAATCAGATTTCTAGCATATCTCCCTACACATCTTTAAAAACAACCCTGGAAAAGATTAATCACTGAAACCTGTTGTAAGAACACATTGTTTTTGGTTTCACTGCCTTTTTTTTTTTTTTTGCAAGCTTTTGACTTGGTAAACAGAGAGAACTCATTTGTTTAACAATCACCTATTCTATGTTGATTATGTCATGTGGGTTGTTGACTTCAGCCCTAAAAAGAACAGGCTCTAACAAAAGTCTTCTTTTAAATGATTAAAACATGAGACATCGCCTGTGTAAAGAGGGTAAGTCTGTCCCATAGGGCCCTCCTTCATCTTCATTGATGTCTATTCATATGAAACATAGGAATTTAACATATTTAAGTCCACACCTACACTAGAAAATAATACAGTGTGAAAGGAGAGGATATGAAGAGCAATAGCATGTGACAAGGGTCCAATGTCCACTCTGTAAATATTTGGGGGGGGTGGGTAGCTTTGTCTGCGTCCCTTGGACTGAATGCCCACAGGGACTTGGTGTGTTTTATGTACACTTTTGGAGTACATCTTCCAGGGCATCTGAATTCCATTCACGTGCTGCAGGACCACTCCACAGCGACAGCCCAAGTGTGATAAGCAATGACAATCACGAAATCCACCACAAAAGCTCCCTCCTGACTCTCTTGGACAGATTGACCCCATCCAGCCAAATGTTCTGCTGAGCAGATATGCATATTTATGAATACATACACATACATTATCCCACAACCTGCTTTCATGGGACCCAAACTAAAAATGTTCATTTATCAGCTCCACAATGAGACTGACTAATTCTGCTGGCCCCTGACACCTATCCCGCACTATTAAGAGCCATGAACAATTCATCTACTTCCAAGATCTGGCTGGTGAAAAGCACTGCTGACTTTCCATTTTAGTTTAGAATTAATTTATCCTGTGGATGCTATTTTTGTATAGAATATATACAGATGGAAAAGACTCTAAAGGAATGAGAAATTCCACTTTTTGAAACAATCCTTTGGGTTAAATACAGTTGCATTGGGAGCTCTGGTGTGCTTCTGACAAACATCTCCTCCTAGCAGGAATACCCCAACCTTGCAGCTTTACAGTCTTAAGGAGTGCAAACATCTAACTCAAGTTTTCTGCTTTGCCATATTACTTAACACAGTATATTTAAGATTCATAAACAGTTTTCACCTCCAGAACACACACAAAAAGAGATTTGCTTGGGCAGAAAACAGATACACTGTCCTTTGTTGACAGGTTGGACTCATGCTCACCTGTAACCATTCATTAACATCACCTTCAGCTCTTTGCACCTCATGGTAAAACTAAGGAAATAAGGTGTATATTTAACCTATTTGTAACTCTTACTCCTGTTAAAAAGTTGTTATATAAAATTGTAATTCAGCTCCAGGCTGTGACTTCAGAACTGTTCTTACAGACAAATATGTTCAGGCTCTCCCCTTAGGAATGACAGCAATTTCCTTCTGCCCAATTCTGTCCCCTTGCATTTTGAAGTGTGTTCTGACTAACAGTGTTTTGAATGTACTTGTCTGTTCCAGGTATCTGGCCATTGTTCACCCGCTGAGACCACGCATGAAGTATCAAACAGCAACCCTCCTCATCACCCTGGTGTGGATTGTTTCCATACTTGTAGCTATCCCATCTGCATACTTTGCTACTGAAATGGTGTTATTTAAAGTGAAAAACCAGCAGAAAATTTTCTGTGGCCAAATTTGGCCAGTTGACCAGCAGATCTACTATAAATCGTACTTCCTTTTCATCTTTGGCCTTCAATTTGTGGCACCTGTGATCACGATGACCTTGTGTTATGCCAGGATCTCTCGGGAGCTTTGGTTTAAAACAGCCCCAGGATTTCAGACAGAACAGATCAAAAAGAGGCTTCGAAGCAGAAGGAAAACTGTTATGGTCCTGATGTGCATCCTGACTGCCTATGTTCTCTGCTGGGCACCTTTGTATGGCTTCACAATTGTCAGAGACTTCTTCCCCACTGTCTTTGTGAAAGAGAAGCATTATCTCACTGCTTTTTACGTAGTTGAGTGCATTGCCATGAGTAACAGCATGATAAACACCATGTGTTTTGTGACTGTGAAAAATAACACCATGAAGTACTTCAAGAAGATCATGTTGCTCAGATGGAGATCAACGTACAATGGAAGCAAATCTAGCACAGATTTGGACCTGAGAACAAGTGGAATGCCAGTCACAGAGGAGGTAGACTGCATAAAACTGAAATAAATTTTCTGCAGTTCTAATCTCACCTGTTTTGGAGAGGGGGTAAAGAGGAAGTAATGTCTCCTCAGAAGCTTCTCCCTTTTCTGTGGGAATAGTCACCATTGGTGAGATTCCTCAAAAAGCAGCAGAGTACTGCATTCCCACCAGAACTCCTCTCACTGGACTGCTGGATAATCCTCTCAGACTGATGCTGTGCTTCCTTCACCCATTTGTAAATTTGAGATGTAGACACTAATTTTAGAGTTAAGAAGAACAAAAAAGTCTATGAAAGTGTTAGAGCATATTACAACAATGGAAGAGCTGAGTGCTGATCCCAGCAGCAATGCCTCTTTGTTTCTTAAGAGAAACCTCTTAAGCCCTTTGACCTTATCACTTCTACCTTTAAGCTATTTGGTGTCCTTTTCCTTCTTCTCAGGAGAGGAAGGATGGCATAAAAAGATCATTTGGCTTCCTGTCACTATTTAACCTCTCAGTTTTCCCCTCATCATGAAGCTCCTTGAAGCCTACAGACCATCAGCTTTCTATTGTCCAGTGTGCAGCATGCTCTTATGGAAGGCACATGCTCTACAAAGCTAAAATCTGCTTCACAGTCTCGTGAAAACCTCGAGTCTCTTCTTGTGACACCCTGTTTAAGAATGTTTTACCAACATCCCACTCTAGTTATACGGAGAATGTTGCTCTGTTATATATTTGGAAATGGCACAGATACATATGGAAGGGACCTGTTCCCTTCCCTCACCTCCAGGTATCCTCAGACCAGCTTCTGCTGCGTTGAGATGCTGAGCTCAACAGAGAATCAATCACAAAATTGTAGAGCTGGGGAATAACATCTCCACACTGTCTAGTCCACCCCCCTGCTCAAGCATGATCAGCTAGAACAGAACAGGTTGCCCAGGATTGTGTCCATTTGAGCTTTGACTGACTCCAGGGAAGGGGACTCCACAGCCTCCCTGGACCACCAGTGCCAGTGTCCAACAGCCCCCATAGTGTAAAAGTGCTTTTTGATGTTCAGATGGAATTCCATGTGTTTCAGCTTGTCTGTCACTGGGACCCATATAAAACTACTGCATGTTAGTGGGAAAAATCCAGCTTGCTGAATCAAGCCCAGACACCTTCCCAAGTCTGTGCGCACCTTCACAATGAAGTACAAGCGAGGCCAAAACACCAGGGAGATCCTGAGATGATCTGTCCTTCTGGGAGCAAGACAGGCTTCAGCAAGCCAGTCTCTGGTTGAGTTGAGTAGCTTATTGTCAGCTCAAAGGTGAGGCAACAGTTCCACATGAATTCTGCATTGCCTCCCCCCACACTCCTTTTGCTGTTCTGATTTTGTGCGATTCCAGTTGGGTGTTTCTTAACTGAAGATCGTGACAAAGCAGGTGACAGCAGCAGTAATACCTACTCATTTCAACTATACATAAGATATTGTGGACTTTTGTGTATTGAAATCAAATCTTTTCTATTGTGATGACAAAAGCTTCTTGTTTTAAAGTATGTGGTTGCACCTTCCTTTGGAGTAAATGGCTTTGGAAATAACTTGTCTATTTGTGAATTTAAAGTGAGAAGCAAGTCCTGCCAATAAAACATTAAGCATGGCCTCAATATAATAATTTTGGATTATTTTTTATCTTTTTCCCTTAGGCAACACTTTCCTATCCAACTGATTAACGTGAATGATCCCATTTCTGTTAAAGAAAAATTGACCAATTAAATTTAAGGGCAAAAGGATATTCAAATCCATTAAGGTGCTCAAATCCTCTCATCATTAGCTGCTCTTAAATGTACATTGGAGAGGATGTCATCATTTGCTGTTAGGCAAAACAATTACTGAAGTCATCCTTTAAAATGACAGTTTTAAACAGGGGTAAGTACTAAATCCATTAATTTCCCGCCTTGCCAAAGAAATTTAAGGGACCAGAGAGTTGCTGTATTTCACCATCAAA
Source organism: Scytalopus superciliaris (assembly GCA_013400415.1). Lineage (NCBI taxonomy): Eukaryota > Metazoa > Chordata > Aves > Passeriformes > Rhinocryptidae > Scytalopus > Scytalopus superciliaris. The sequence goes on from VXBX01005846.1 coordinate 128,189, forward strand.
AGGCTTTTAATCTTTCAATCTCTCCTGAAATCTCATGGTTTGTTCTGAAAATATGCTTCCATATATGTCTCCTGAAACCTGCACTAGTTGTTCGGGATTAGCTAGGAATACTACCTGTTATTAGAGTATCTTTTCACGTATTTTCCCTAGAGGTTTTTGGTGCAAAAGTCAAACAACAGACAATTTTCCACACCTGACAACCCATCTCAGGCTGACTTATTGAAAAAAAAAACCTCAACCCCCACCAAGCAATATAACACTAACCAAAAACTGGGGAAAGAACTGCTTTAAAACTCTGGAAATCACTTTGAGAGCTCCAAGAGAGCTCTTCAAGTCCAGCCTGCCTACTGTTCTCACCCCTGTCCTTGCCAAGGGCAGCAAAGCAGCAGCTGCCACAGCCCCAGCTGCGAGTTTGGGTTTTGGGGTCCACAATGCTGCTGTATCTTTGACATTTTGAGGTCTTCCCAGCAGTGTTTCAGCCTGAACCTCTGGACAGGGCACGAGAATCAGCTGTGCTTTGCCCTCATCTGCATTTGCTGCAAGCAGCAACCCCAGAGAGAGGGGGATTCCCACTGAAGAAGGGCAATGGTCACCTGTTCCCTGAGCACCAAGCACTCTTGTCACCCTTAGCCTGGGTCTGCACCAACTCCAAACAGCCCAAAACAAGTGCCACTTTCAGATATATTTGCTCCTAAACTGAGCTCCAGCAAGCAGGGGCTCAGGGACTCACATGGGGACAGAAAGTCACTTAAAAACTCCTGTGAACACTCCATGAATGCCAACACCTTGGCTCCCCATCACCTGGGGGATACCCTGCTGCCTCCTGTTGGGCCCCTCCCTGCAGAAACACTTTCTCACCTGCATTGAAAGACATTTAGAGAGGGAACTAGATAAGGACTGCACCTAGCTGGGGGTCTGCTTGCAAGAGCCATGCTTAAACAGAGAACAACAAGCACAAGCTGGGAGGAAGGCAGCACCTGTTGCAGAGGAGAAGCAGACCTTTCCAGCAGAACTCCGGCCCACTGGAAGGCAGCAAGACCTCTGCATCCAGCAGCAGCCCACTGTCAGCTCCAGGGGCACAGCTGCAATAAGGGCTTCATCATGCAGGAACTGTGGGATGTGTCATGGATGAGGAGCAGGTGGGGGTGAGGCATCCTCCTGAGAGCCCTTAGCAGGGTTTAGATAACCGTGCAGTGAATCAAACAGATATCACCGTGTCTCAGTTGTAGCTAACTCCAATTTTACTGCCAAATGCAAAGCTGTGGTGCTACCACACCACATTACTGCTCAGCTGTCCTCCTGTGGCACAGCTCCAAAGCTATAGGCTCACTTCCTACTACAGCAGCTTCTCCAGAGATAACTGAAGGTTAAAGCCAGTCTCTGCTCCTTCACAACAAAAAACAAATGCCCAGATGTAACTGGAAGCTAAAATGATGACCCCAAACAGCTAAAGAAGGACTAAGAGAAGAAAAAGCACTTATTCTTAGAAACAAGCACTGAGAAAACAAAGGCTGTATGTCATTAAAGCAACTGTCCCTCTACCAAAGAGGGACAACCTGCAAGACCCCAGGCCAGGGCAGGTCAAAATAGCCAGCACATTACATTTTCCTGAGGACTGTCTGACTCACTCAAGGGATCAGACTTTGCTTGCTCCTTCTTCTTCGGAGCCTGGCAGTCTTTCCTATGGCAACAGCACCCTCCAGCTGCTGCCTCTGCAGCACAGTGTCACTGAAAACTGCATCAGCTCACACCAAACACCTTGGGAACGCGGCCATGCAGATATTCCCAGGATTCCCATGCTTCCAACAAGTGGCAGCATGTGCTTCAGCTTTCATCACTCAGGCACCCAGGCACTTACCCAATTCTTGTTGTGTCTGCACTCTCCCTGGCTCCCTGTGTTGGCAGGGCTGTGACTTGGTGCTTGGGCTGTTTCCTTCCAAACACTCAATACTATCTGTGTAGAAAAACACCATCGAGCAGAGAGAAGTAAGCAGAATTGAGGCAAGAGAGACACTGCTCCCTCAGACTCACAGAATCTCTCACACTCTGTTAGGATTCTGTTCTACAGGCTGCACCCTTGCACATGTTTCCAGGAAAAGCCCCAAATCACAGAACCACAGAATCAATTAGGCTGGAAAAGACCTCTGAGACTGTTGAGTCTGAACTTAGACCAAGCACCACCCTATCAACCAGACCCCAGCACTGAGTGCCATGTCCAATCGTTTCTTAAATACCTTCAGGGACAGCAACTCCACCACCTCTCTGGGCAACCCATTCCAATGTCTAATCACCCTTTCTGTGAAGAAATTCTTCCTTATGTCCAACCTAAACCTCCCCTGGTGCAGCTTGGAAACTACATCCTCTTGTCCTGTCACTTCTGCCTGGGAGCAGAGGCCAAATCCCACGTGGCTACACCCTCCTTTCAGGCAGTTGTAGAGAGTGGTAAGGTCACTCCCAAACCTCTTCTCCAGGCTGAACACCTCAGCTCCCTCAGCTGCTCCTCAAAACCCCTGCTGAGGCTGAGATCCCTGCAGCTTCCAAAGTGACCTTCGTAATACCACCCAGAACAAAAGAACACAGGACAAACACTGTTATAAAACCAGCAATAATCATGGCTAGTAAGAAATATCACTGAGCACTCCAAGCACAAAGTCACATTCCTCAGAACCAAGACTGCATAAAAGTGACAGAGGAAAAGACAGTAAGATGGTAACATTACCTGGAAAAAGGCATCCCTGAGCTACAAAGGATCATCAAAACCCCATGTAAAATCCTCTATCTTCTCCTCTGCTGGTTCCAGAGCTAAAAATCTGTGGAAGGTAACACACAGAAAACACCACAGCAATAAAATGTGGGCATGTAGCACTCAAAAAAAGCCAGGGGTGAAGCACTGCTCCAGACAGGGTCTGTAAAGTGCTCCAACATACACCAGTCACTGAAGTCATGAGAAAAGCCACAGGGTGAAAGACCTCAAAAAGAGGTGGAAGCCTCAGAAAAGCCAAAGAATCAAAAACCACAAGTCTGAAGGACTCCTCCAGGGCCACATGGTGACACATGCCAAAGAATACCATGTGAGGAAGAAAACAAAAGAGTCAGTGAACAATGTGCTGGAGACAGGCAGTGAAGGTCTCCTCTGGGAGGCTGTGATGAACTACTCCAGTAACAGCCAGGTGGAGTGGTGAAGGAATCCAACATAATCCAGTATGAGATTCCAAAAAGACCTCGGTCTTGTGGCAAGGGGCTCCTGCAGGGCTGGCACAGCACAGTGACAAACTCCTGGGGGGCAGCACAGGGAAAGGCTTTTGTGGGGCAGCTCCTGAGGGTGGATGAGGTGAAGGGCTCTGGAGGATTCATGAGGTAGAGGTGCTCCCATGGGACAGCACAGCAAGGAGACCCAGAGGGTTGATGAGGTGAGGGGCTTCCTCCTGAGGGCCAATGTGGTGGTCCAGCCAAGTGCAGCCCATGGCCTTCAGACCAGCTATCCTGCCTCCCAAACCTGAGGGCAACATCTCCCCCACCCAACTCAGCCCCAGCACAGTGGGGCTCAGGGCTGCAGGGAGGGCTGAGGACACACAACTCAGTGCAGGAATGGCAAGGCCCAGGCAATGCTGGATTTGGTTCCCCTGGGCAGTTTTTCCCCCCAAGAGGAGCCTCTTCACAACAAGAAGATGGGCACACGAGCCTGAATCAAAACACATCCACAAAGTCCTCCTGAATAGTCCATAAAAACAGCTGGAGTGTATTTGGATGCCTATTTGCAGCCACACAAGAATCCTTTCCCTGCTGAACGTCAGGATTGTGTCCAAAAAAGTGCCAAATTCACATGGCTCCTATCCCAAAATATACTAAAACTTTTTAACTTTCTAGGAAGTTCAGGAAAGTGGTGAGCACACTGAAGGTGAGATCTTCCAACAACATCTTTAGAAATCAGAGAAACAGTTACACATTTTTCCCACTGTATATTACAAGTTTATTTGTGCAAAAATAGTCAGTCATCAAGACTTCAGCTTTGCTGAGAACTCAACACAATTCCAGTGATATACAGGCATGGAAAGAGGTACTGTTGTAGTTGGAGCAAATACACTGTAACTATTGTTGAGCCAACCAAGTGGTTCAATACACTGAGATACTGTTCTCAAGTGATTTAGACAACCTGTATTTAACTACTGTACCTCAAGAGAACCAGCACAAAGACACCTAAAAGGAAAGCTGGGAGCAGAATAATGAAGTTTACAACTGCACTAACTCAAAAGAACATTAACAAATGGTTTAGGCTTTCCTGATGCCAATATTTCTTGCAAGCACAGGGAGATGAAGTTTTAGCAACCTTTAAAATTGTATTTCAAAGTAAGACACACCAACAGCATTGTAAAAACAAATACATGAGGCAAAAAAGGAAAAAACAGCCAAAACCTTCAGAGCTCCATCCTCTGGGTCCACCACTTAATTAAAAAAAATGCCACGCCATCCTCAAAATAATATGTATGAACAAGAAAGGCATTGCTTAATCGTCTGGCCCCAGTAAAATCTTCCTGTAGTGCCTACGTCACTGAGAAGAAGTTTCCAAACAATTCCTCTCCTTTGTGCAACCATGTTTTAACAGAACCACACTGGACACTCATACCCTTGTTCCAAGCAGCTACTTTTTGGTCTTAATAAATCTACATGCTTCTTGCACGAGTGTTTCAACATCTTCGTTATCCTTTTCCTCTGAACTTGGCTCCCAGTCCGAGTCTTCATCAGTAGGTTCGCACTCCTCTTCCTCGTCGTCTATAAAGCTGTCATTGAGGTCATAATCATTGGCTTCATCATCATTGGCAACATCCTTCTCCACAGCCCTTTTTCCTGGAGGAACAAAAATGTCATGTATTCATGAATCACAAATGCAAAACTCAAGAGCCTTCCAAGAGCCCACCAAGTTAAGTCTCTCTCCTCGAGAGGAGAAGGAATCAGCCAAACAACACACCTATCTTCCGATGTACTTCCATGGCTACTTTGATCCTAGATCTTCAGCTTACATCCATCCATCCATATTTATTTAGGGCTATTTATACTCTCAGTCTTTGGAGTCTGACATGGCTTTTAATTCCTACTCACTTCTTTCCTGAGCTTCAGATGAGAGAAGGGAAACTTCTAGATCACTCGCCTCCTACATTCTCCACTTGGATCCATGCTGGATAGTCTGTGCTTCCTTTCTGAATGCAGGTTAAGGAAACAGCAAGTGCTGAACACTTTTCTGAGCTGGGGGAAGGTTCCCTGTGTCTCAGCTCAGTCTGTTTTATCATGCTGCTTTCCAGTCTGCTGTCCCATCCACCTTCTTCACAACTTATATGTTGTCATCAAATTGCCTTCTGCCTTCACAGCATTCCACAACAGTCTGTGTTGGCAGGAATTATACTTACAAACCTCTCCTTACAAGAAATGGATGCTGTTCACAACATGCTCCAAAACTTTTTTATAGTTTGCCTTGCAGTATTCTTAGAATTGCTTGATTATGTTGGCACATTTAAAACAATTCTGCTTGAAGAAGTCTTACCTATCTGACTTGGTAGTGTCTATACAAAGCATTGCCTTCTCCTTTTCTTTATCAATAGCTGAGCACCTCCAACACGGCAATTTCCACTGCATTTTGGCAGATGTCTGCAACCCTTGCCATACAACCCTTGACATCTCCCTTTTTCTTACATGTCCACAATTCCTACTTAGCCATGGCCTGTTAATATTCCAGTCATGTGTTATTCTGCCTTTCAGTCACACCTCTAAGTTTAAGCCTCCAATTTTCGCATTCTCATCTCATCAGGAGATAATCTCTCAATGATATTGGGACAGATAATTCATCTGCTGAGCAGTTATCATCAGCTTTCATATGAAACTGTAAACATGTATTCTTTTCTCAGCTACAGATTCCAGTCCAAATCCTCACATTTATATTAACCATAAGCACTTCTCAGCAAACTCTTAAAGCTTCAGATCAGAGCTCAAGGCCCCTAAGCTGTGTGTGTGGTGAACAACCACCACCGCTGGTACCTTATGTAGTCAGACCACAGTCTCTATCAGTTAGACTTTTTTGTTACTGGGAATGCTGCTGTTCCAGAATTATCTTCCTTTTTATTCCTGCTAGTTCATTGTTTAACAGACTTCAGTGGAAATCAATCATGCCCCTGTTATCCCACACCAGCAGAATTTCGTATGGGAATCACAAGCTAAGGTTCTGCAGAATGATTTATGGCTTGGAGGGGAGGAGCCAAAATAAAGATGCTGAATGCAGTAAGAACAAAATCCACTATTCAGACTAATCTTAAGAGAATAATAACTCCAAGAGCTGTTTAGCAAAGAAAAGCTCTTCTTCACTTTCACACCACTGTGGACAGCACATTTTACAAGAGAAGCAGGAATTCTGCAAAATACTGGTGACTTCCACATTCTTCCTACAAATGTGGGATGAGCACACTATGTTCTCCCTCCCTGTACACCCATGCTTTTAGATTTCAGCAGGGAATGATGCACTTACCTTCCCTGTCTTCCCCATCTTTTTCCACTGTAGTTTCATTCAACCCTACAGTCCCTAACACTGCTCATAAAGCTCAGTTCTGACTTTTCCCCAGTACTTTATTTATAAAAATGACCTTTAAGCTTCCTCTGAAAGTATCTCCTTCATGTGGGGAGAAAAAGCTTGCTGACCACTCCTTCCAAAAAGTTCTACTTGGAAGTGAGCTGATCAGCTTGCTAGAAAACCTACAAAGAAGCGTGTAGGAGAATCCTGCATATTCCATGGTCACAGCAGGTCATTCATCTCAGTAACAACAACACAGTGAGGTCATTCAGTTGTGACAATTTAATGACAGCGTAGCTCTGACTTTTTTTTTTTCCTACCCCTTCCTCACTCCCAACTATTCCCCCCAGTAATTTGCCTCAGACTATTTCTCAGAACACTCTCTGCAGGCAAATTGTAAACTCTCCGGTAGCAATTAGACTAAAAATGTTAAAAACTAAACATGTCAAGAGTCACGTAGAGCCTCTTCTCTTGGCTGGTGGAGTTTAAATACACTTGGAGAGAAATTAATCCTGCTGTGTTTAGCTGTGCAGTTGTGCCAAACAGCACAAAATAAAGGTTAATGGAGCCCTGACTGTCTGTGTGACCCTGTGCAACTGCCTCAGGTGTGAACCTGCTGAGCACTCCCTTCTACAAGCTTTGCCCTCAAGAGAGCTAAGGAAGCCAGTCAACAAGATAATAAAAAATTTTAAAAACCCCAGTAAATATGAACAGCACTTTAATGAATGAATTCTCTTCTCTCCCCTGTGCATGGAATATCAATTCTCCCCTGGTTCTTAATTAGTAACTAGAATTGAATTTGATAGATTTAGACTTTTAGATATGCACACAGCTCAGACTCTTTCACTGTAAAACCTTCACTACTCACTGCTCTTACAGTGCTGCCCACAGCTCTCTCCACTCTGCAACACGTTTCTACAAGGGATCTCTGACCAAGATGGGGCTGTCAGTGGTACCACAGGCTGCACCAAAGCACATAGGTAAATAACATGCCTCAGAGTGTTCTGGTGCACAGATACAAGCACAGCAAGCACTCAGTGAGAGCCAAAGTACACATATGTTTGGTAAAGAAATGGGACGGGAAAGAAATTTCTTGGTGGCAAGTTTAAAACAACTTCATGCATCCACCCACAGCAGAAACGAAGCCCAAAACACTTTGTCTAGAAAATCAACACCACTTACTTGCACTTTTATTTATTTTCTCTAGAAGGCAGCTCTATTTTGAGGATTTCTTTAGGAAATGCCCAGCCACACCTTGGTGACCTCAAGGAAGACAAGCCAGTTCCCATTCCCACTCAAAATGCAACAGTTCCCCACCCTCCTGCCTTGCTCAGGCCAGTGAAAACAAAGACTGTATGATATCAGACTTTCAGAGCACTCTTTAAAGCTCACTTTTATATTATTTTAGAAAGAATAGGGAGCTTCACATTGAGAAGCTGAGACACAAAAGAAGCCTGGAAGCAGATCTAAAGCATATTTAAAACTAGAGTCTACACATCCACAACATATATAAACTTCTACACTGTAGTCCTAACAAGCCAGTACTTACCCTGAAATATCAATACCTCACTGTAAGAAAAGTTCTTGTTCAAATGCACAGGTTATAAATTGAAAGTTATTTCAAGGTCAATGCAATACAGAAGGACTATCTCCATGTTTCAGAACCAATCAATCTTTATGGAGCAACCTTAACTAGCTGTGCATGAAATATTGAATTCCTTTCATTCTATTATGGCCTCTGTGTAAGGAAGGAAGAATTGATTTAACCACGTGTCCTACTTAAAACACTTGTTTGTTTTCTTGCCTGTTTCCAGGGCAGTACAGACATGATTATTCAGAAAGCTGGGCACAAATTCAATTGAAGCACTATTACTTGTAAAAAAAACCAAGAAAGGTTTTACCAAAATAACTACTTTCTCCTCAGGTAAGTATTATCAAGCATCTGTAGAACTATTAAATGCCAAAATTCCCACAGCAGACCAGCTGTGCAGATTCATAACTTTAGAATACACTCACCATTTCTTGAAGCTCGTTTTTGGGTTCCTCTTTCAGTTACTAAAGAAAAGGAAGTTGTCAGTCAGGACAGAGTGAGCCTTGGCATAAGGGTTATTCTTAGAGAACAGAAAACTGACCCATTAAACAAATGCTGCAATGGTTGTGCTGCATTTACAAGAATTAAAGCTACTCTGCTGCTCCAAAATACCATTTTAGTGGTGAATCACTCCCAAGAGATTATCCAGATGAACTGTTCTTAATATTGTAACCTCTGCCATCTGTAGACAAGTTTCATTAATAAAGGTGGGGGTTTTTAAGAAGAAAACTGGAGTATTTAAAAGCATTTATATATTTTACTTTGTTGTTTCCATAATTGCAATTCCTTCCTTAATAATGCTATAATCCAGAGTTTTTACAGTAAAATACATTACCATTACATTTCCATAACTGTTCTGCTCTAAATTACTGTTTATTGCATTGGGATTTCATGTGGAAAAAAACTCCAAATTTAATAATCAAGAAAAAGCACTAAAAACCATGAAGGATCTCTTTCAATTCTTTAAGAACAGACAAAATGTAAACAGCACATTCCTTTGTGTTTTTCAACAAGTCAAATTACTAGAATATAAAAAGACTACAATGTGTTAGAATAGGAACTCAAATTCAGCTTTAGTTTTATTCCCTCCAAGCTTCAAGAGAACATATATGCAAAAATGGTTCTCACAGTAAGGAAATCACTGGTCAAAGAAAAAAAATACAGAAAGATGACATACATGGATGCACTGTTTGGTTGAGAGCATCAAAAGGCTTTAAAATTGTAACTTTCCCGAGAATTTCTGACCAAAAAGAAAAAAAAATCCCAGGAAAAAAAAAATCATACCAGTAGACAGTAAGCTGTAAATTAAATGTTATTCTCTTAAAATGGATTAAAGTATTTTATTCCAAGTTTTTGATATCCACTACTGGTTTTTTTGTCCTCACACTTTGAACAACATTGACCAAGTTTGGCTTACCTGGAGGTGCACTATGCTTGTATTCTAGCTTGTGCTGTGGGTTCTTCCTGCAAAGAAGAAAACAGTAAAAGCTTTATTCATCACCTTGTTCTACACTTAACAAGTCCAGATTTCCCTAGTATTTTATGGATGATTTTCAAGGCATAGCATTTAGATCAGTTGATTATGCTCCCTTCAAGTAGTAGCCAACAGATAAGGACAACAAAAATGACACAAAACCCCTTCAATTTTTATCTGTTATTTCACTGAAAGAATTACCATCATTTTGTGGGTGCCCCCTTTCCTCTATCCCCAAAGAAAGAAACACAGATTAAGAAATGATCAACTAATACAGCACAGAGGTTGTTTTATCTAGAAGGAGAGGCAGTTTGGCGTTTAGATAAAACATCCATTTTACTCCTGAAAAGCACGTTGGCAATTTCATTACTGATACAAACCTACATTGCTCAGCCTGAGATGACAAGTTCATCTTACAGAAGTGTTTAAGAGAAACACTCTTTCTGCATTAGCTGAATAGAACGATGGCTTTTTCTTAAGAGCTGTCCTCATTTTGTTACATTTCATGGAGAACACACTCCTTAGGATCACCACACTCTCCAGGAGAAAACATTTCTGTGCATGAATCTTTATTTAACCTTTATTCAATCTATATTCAATGCACTCTTTATTGACAACAGCCCTTAGTTTTAATATGGCCCACAGAAGTCCTATTGCCTCAAAATGTGTATTTTTATTCATTGTGGTAATTCCACAGCATTTAAATTCTCCTAAATAAAAGTGTAAAACCTAGATACACTATAAAACAAGCGGAATAAAACAATATTTTGAAGAAAATCAATAGTGCTTAAAAGAAAACAGTCAGTCAAAAACTGGATTTTATTGCTGTTATCTCAATTATGCTTTCTAACAAATCAAATACTGATTTAAAATAGTTTTTGTACAAAATTTCAACAAATACTTAATCAAAATTTATATTAGAAAATTACATACCAGGAACAACATGTAACAATAAATTATATATATTTATCAGTAAAGTTATATAAAAGAACAGTTTACTGAATGTTAAAAAGAGAAGTGCTGATCTTCAGGTCATTGGATGGGTTCCAAAATGCCAAGTTTGCATCTTTGCCTGCTGAAATTACTAACACAGTAGTGATTTTTTCACATGTCACTGTGCAAAATATGCACGGACTCGGGTGCTTTAAAGGCAGCATTCTGATCACAGTAACAGCCTCAAGAATTGTTCTCATTATTCTGTTGTCATTTTGCAGCTCCAGGGGAGAACATTCCTAACCTGTAAACAAGAAGAGCCACTTTGCACAGTGTTCCTTCCTCACCTGTAACAAGCTGTTCCGTACGGACACTCCGGCCGGTTGTCGTCGTTATCCGGTGCCACCATCTCCAGGTCATGATAGTCGTCATCGTTGGGGTGACTGAACTGCTGGAAGTGAAGGGGATTCTTTCTGCAAAAAGACAAATAAATATAAAAAACTGACTGTTCTGTTTCAGCACAAGAAGTTGAGATAAGAGAGGTGTTAGTGAATCAGCAACAGCTCGTTTTTCTGTGATTCCATGAAGAGGAGCTTTTAATGTTTTTAACTTGATGCAGAACCTAAGATCTACTTTCAGGATAACAGAAGAAAATATTTGCCTTAGCTGCAACAGAGGTTAAAAGAAGAATTTTCCTATTTGCCATCAGCTTTAAGTTTCAGGCTCCCAACATGTACACAATAGGCTTTATTTGAAAAAATAAATCACCATCCTGGCATGAAGTTGTACCACAAGATATAACAACCCCAGCTGAGTCACATCACTGTTGGTGATGACACCACATGACCAGCATCCACAGCTTCTTGCTCTACAGCACTTGAATCCCAGGTGAGCAAGTAGGGAACACAAATATATCTGCATCACTGAAAGAACATTTCTACTGCTTCTAAGCAAGAGGTTTGCGCACACACCACAAAAGACAAGGCAGCTATAAACAATATCACTTGAAGAAGAGTTTCCTTTACAGAACTGCTATAACTGATGTTAAAAAGAACACAGAAAAGCATGTCATGACTTCAGGAGAAATGCATGTGACAGATCAAGGCATACTACAAAAAACTGCATCACAATGAACACACTGGTACCAAAAGTAAACCTGTCTTTTCTTTTATGATTTCTTTTAGAAATGCTTTCTTCAAGCATAATATTTAAAAGCAAGAACTGTGAGAGACAAAAGAGATCCATAAAATACTTCAGTGATTACCACACTTATTCCCAGAGTGCACAACCTTTACTGTACCTCAAGCAGGAGGAATGACAACTTTCAGCTACAGAGTAATTACTGCTTTAAGTCACACTTGCTACAGCTGCCTTTAGAAACAAGAATGGAACATGCCAAGAACACGCATGTAGCCAGATCCATACACAGCAGCTTCCTCACTGATCACAGGCACTCCTTCCTCGGAATTCACAACCACCTCTCCTGAAGTTCATAGTCAATACTCATTTCAGCATTTCAACTACTGCCATAAGAAAAGAGCATTTGTTACAGCTTTTACAAAATGATCACTTAAGCACCGTGAGCTCTTCTGGCTATTCAAGCCTCCTTTTAGCATTCAAAAAAGATCAGATATTTAGTATTAATTCTTTATATCTCCCTTTGCTGGGTATCTTTCCCTCAGGAAACTCCACAGATAAACTCTTCAATGAGTCACTTAGCAAAGATCCAGTGTTCCTTGGATCTACTTACACAGGTGACAGGCTTCTTTTCCTGGTATTTTCTGCTATTTCTGCTAACTGCAGGATAAGGGAATAATGTTTTACTAGAAACCACTGCAAGGTTGCATTTATCAGTCTTTTATTCCACAGTCTCATGAAACATCACTTCTTATGCCAAATTCAGACTGGCTGCCTACTTCTTTTCCCATTTAAAAATAAATGGGATGAAACCAAGTCATTTTAGGGGCCATTTGCTTTGTTTTCTCAATGCACAGAGCTAACGAACTATCAATAACAGCAGGAATTGTCAGTCATTTGAAACACAATCCATCTTCTCCAAAAGATACAGCAGCAACTAATGTTCTTTGAAATCATTTTAATCTTTGTTCCTACAACCAGATACGTGTAGCATCATAGTCACCACAGAATGAAGGCCTAGTAGCTGTTGATAAACCAGCTTATTTTATTTTAGGAGATATCCACTTCCCTTCAAACACCTGCTTCAAAACCTACTTGGACAATTCTAAACAGCCCTTATTGGAAAAGAGAAAAAAATAGAAGTAAGGGAAGAGCAATGAGAGAGTTGAGGTGCACAAGTCCTCATCACTAGGCTTCAAGAATCTTTGGGCCAGTGGATGATGCTCCTCAAATTACACATCACCTGTGAAGCACCTTGAACATGTCCCACCTCAGGACTAGTAGAAACACCATGTTTTATTTTACCTGCATCTGGTAATTTGTACTTATTCTACTTCTACGTGTAGTGCAACAATACTCAGCAAAATAAATGGAAGTAGAGAAGTGCATAGCTAATATTAAGCAACTATTTTCCCTTCTTGCAAAAAAACCCCTAGGACTGCTTCCTTAAAAGTTCTGCTTGAGGTTTTTTATTATTTATTTTCAGACATAAGATATCTGATTTACAAGAGCCCATTGTCACACTAAGTTGCACTCCAAAGGTAACTGTTTCACAACAAAACCTCACTGAACAGGGATTTGTTATTCATTTGATCAAATAAAAACCATTAGGCTTTACTTGCACAAAAAGTAACTCATTAAAAGCTTGTTTTGAGAACAAAATTGTATGCCTGTTGCCTTCATGTAAACATATTGACACAGTTACTGCAGCTTCGCTTCCACAGAAGCTCTGAATTTGTGTCCTCACACTTCATGATGAAGGAAACTATGCAAACAAAAACTGCTCGTAAAACTCTAGAAGTTCTTCAGGATCAAGCAGTCATCTTAAGCAGAAGCTGAGTATTGCTCAGTGAAATATTTAAGACAGTTATTCACCTGTGCAGCAACAAAAGCAACTTTAAAAGCTTTTTCTAAGGCGATTTTAACCAGGCAGTTCAGAATCTCTGACTCCTCACAATCCCATGGAGAAGAGCCCTGGCCATGTCAAGGTCTTATTTTCTCAACTACTGGAAAAAACTGGTAGTGAAAATGTAATTAATTACCAGCACTACATATGGAGCTGTAGAATCCAAGCCTGCAGTTATGTCACAAATGAACATAAGATGTTTCTAAATTTTAAGTCTTATAGGAAGACTCAAAAAAAGATAGATGCAGGTCTTTAGCTGCCAGATTTACAAGGGTAAAGTGAAAGGAAAAATATTTATTTTATAGACAAACAAACAAACAGCAAAGTATTTAGAAAAACACACAAATCCAAAGGTTGGTTGAGCATGCCCTGCTTTGGACAGGTATGGGAGAGATTTATAAACCCTTATTCAACAGAGAACTGTATCCCAGGCTGTGGCAAAAGGATTGAATTGTGGACAAAATTTGTGAGTTCTGAAGTGAGAAGAGAGTTCAGAGCTATTGTACCCCTTCATGTGGCCTTTGAAAAGGGGAGTGGTGGTGGATTTACTTTTATATTTAATTCCCTATTCTTCAAACTTAAACACAAACCAAGCAGCAGGCAAGGAAAAGAACACACAACAGTATTCAGAGGATGAGTTTCTTGACAACAAATACAGGCAAACAAAACATACAGAGCACTTTGTCTCCCAGTGGTAACAGCAGTTCCTTTCATTTTGGTAAAGCTTCAGGCCACCTCAGAAAGAGAATCTGACACTGAAGGTGAAGGAAGGTGACAAGAAGATTCCCTGGGGTGTTCATCAAGCTTGGTTCTTTCAAAAACACTGATTTCCAATTCATAAATGAAGAAACTGAGCTACAGGTTAAAAAAATCATTTCCTAAATGTTTAGGACAGGTGTAAGAGAAATCTAATCAAATTAATAGAACTAACACTTAATCTGTGCCACCAATGCAGAAACAGCTACTTGGGGGCCTTGAATTAAAAGCAAATACAAAGACAGACTACAAAGCACATTTCTTCTGCTGCAGACAGGTAGGTCAAGACACTTCCTGAAGATCAAAGCTGCTGTTTCTGATAGTCCCTATTTACAAATTACTCTGGCACAGTAAGACTCTTACGTGTTATTTCAGAGAATCCTTTTTTTCCTTTAAAGCAATACTTTCCAGAAGAATTGCTGCCAAGTGCTTTATGATCAAGAGACCCAAGAAGAAATGTGCACATGCAGACTCTTACTCCCTATTACCCTGTACCTCAGATTTGCCTTCCTCAAGAATAGGAATATTTCAGCGTATCAGAGCATTAAATCACCTTAATACCCACACAAGGGAAAAGTTGTCTGAGCAAAATTAAAAGTATCTGGAGCAAAACAGAGGCTGCATTTGTAGTACTGGGTCAACTGAAGTGTCTAATAATAAAACATGTTTTCATTATAATCATTAAAGGGAAAAAATGAGATGCACGAAAAGTTATATGAAAACTATATTGTGATGTCCTCATGAACACAACATCTTTATGGTTTTGACACACAATTATTTTAGCATTAGGCACACCAAACATACAGGAACCCAGTCACTCATGCTTAATTGTTTTCTACTCAAACTCACTGTTCTTATTGCTTCAGCTCCTTTGGGGCAAGAGAAAAAAAGCCACAGGATCCCCTGTTTCCTGGATTAGCCTTATCTTTTGTGTTTATAATGTACATGAGTTTATCTAGAGCTTGAAACCTTCTCCTGAATATAATTCTCGGGTCACTGGGCATTTTCTGGCCTCAAGAGCACCTCTAGATTTCAATCTTCCCATCAGTACAACAACACATGACACCACAGATCTTTTCTGGGCAGAAAGCACCAGCAGGAGGCCAGGCACTCATCACTGGTCTTCTGGAACTTTGCTGAAACATTTGTATGACAAATCCTCCACTGTGAATTAAGAGGATATGAATGGATGAAGCAAACAAGGAAAAAAGGGAAACCTCCCAACAGTTCCTCACTTGCAGTATTTCCAAAGACACGGACCAGATAAGGGGTAACCTGGAGCTCCTAAGTATGCCTATTCTGGTTTCAGGGAGCACTGAAAGCTTTAAAAAAAGTGCAAAAAGGCCAAGTTATAATAAAAGAAATTCTCAACTATTTAGAGATGATAAAGAATAAGTATTTTAAACATTCAGATCACAAAGCAGGCAACAGCATCAATAAATACAATTCTCTTTCATGTAAGTCTCACCTGCTAATAAAACAAGTCTACAGGGGTCTATGTTGAGCATTTCAACCTCTTACATCTCTCCTCCTTGCTGGTACCTGGTGCAGTATACACAGGTCTTTCATTTCTTTTTAAAATGGATCTTTGTCTCTTATTTCCTACAACACTTCATCTTTTAACTTACTGAAGTACTTCATCCCTTGTTTGGGTTATATTAGCAGCTAGCAAGACATCCTGGCTCCTCTTTTTATCCTTATAAATTTACTGTTCTGCCATTTGTTTCTCATCAGTTCCCTGTTCACCAAAAGGGGTTTCTTCCAAATCAAAGCTTGTAACAACTTTACAGTTTTCTCTTCCATAGCTAATACATTACTTCTAAATCACAAACTAGCCCAAGCTAGTTTTAATTTTGCTTTACCTGTAACAGGCACTTCCATACATGCAAGGTGTCCTCTTATGCTGGATCTGTTTGGAGCTTTCTGAAGCATCTGCACTTCTGGTTGAATCAGAAATCTCAGTCTCGCAATCCGTATCTGCATCAGGCTCAAGAATCCCTTCCTGGGCACCAAAATATTGGGAAGTCCTGCCCAAGTGAGCTTGTTGCCTTGTAGAACCAGTAATCTGTTCTTTGTTTTCTGTTTCCTCAGTTCTATTGTCTTTACTGGAGGTCTGACCTACTCTTTTAGACCATTTGCTATGCAGCTGCCTATCATTTTTTTCCAGAGAACTTCCAGGTTTTTTTGTTCCAGTCTTGCCATTTCCTTCCACATCTCTCGTGGTATTCTCAAGAGGAAATCCAGATGTATTCTGTGGAACAAGGTTACATTTTGAAGGACCTGAACATTTACACTCCAGAATTCAAAGTTTTAAAAGTCAAACTGTTCCTTATTGTTCCTGCTTTCAAAATCAGAGAATTATAGAACAGCCCAGGTTAGAAAGAACCTTGATGGATCGTCTGGTCCACCCTTTAAAATCTTCTAATCCACTTTCCAAGCTCAGGTTCACTGCTAAATGAGGCTGCTGAATGAAAGGCTGGGGTTAAGAAAACAACACACACCACACTTTAAAGAAAAGCTTATCCTAAAGCTCCCATTCTCAGTTTCAGTTCCCTCACAACATGAGCTCCTCTCTCACCATCTCAGTTTGTAAACAGTCCAAGGACTTTAATTTAAATAAAATTCCAATTAGAAGTACTGCTCCTAAAAATATTCATAGGCAATATACAGATGAAGATATAGTAGACTCTGAAAGAATGTACACTCCTATACTAGGATCAATTTTAACCTGCTAAGTACCAAGATATGTAATATATATATTTATCTATACATAGAAGATATGTGGGAATTCATGACACACACCTTGAGCTTTAATCCCATCCTGATACATCTTAAATACTTCAGCTCATGACTCCAAATCATAAAACAGTCTGTCATAGATATCATCAGGCAAAGACTTCAGTTTTGACACATACTACATATCAAGTCTTGGAACAAATGTACATTTGAAATGAGGGATGTGTTGTTTAGAAAAAGAACACAAGATACATAACCAAGGCAAGAACACTGTCCTCACAGCTGAGACATCACCTGGAAGCATATCCACACTGAAGGCTGAACTACTCTGATACATCACAGAACTATTCAAAAGACTCTGCTCTCTACAGGTTCTTATCTAAGTTTGCCCTCCAGTAAACTGATACTTAGTTTACACAGATGTGTTTGGCAGACCTTGAAAATCCACCAGTAGTTTCCTATTTGATTTTGATGCAAGCCTCATGAAGTGCTCTCCAAAACCAGAGAAAATTCCATTTGAGCAGCAACATGATTAAGAAAGGGCAAAGTCAGCATTACTATCAGGTGATCCTGACAGCAACACGATTAAAAATTCAACCTGGAGTCAAAGACAACTCCCCAAATAAGGCTCAGCAAACAACTGCACCTTACCAAATGACCTTCCTTTGCAAAAGGAGGATGAAATCACTCTAATTTGTCGCTCCCACCTGTGACTCTCTGCCACATGCTCCAACCCATTGCCTGTATTGCACTTAACGAGAGCAAACACTCACAATTCATTAGGATCACTTACACCCCAGGCTGAGATCCAGGGTAGCCAAAGCCAGCCGCATCCAGCACCGGGATAACATGGACGGGCCCCCAGCGCTCTCTGGCGGCCGCTGCCTCTTCCAACACCTCAGATTATTTTCTCTTCCCTAAAGAACATTTTATCAATCGCCTTAAACACGACAGCAGGACCGTGGTCTGGGCTTTGATGTCAAAATTACAGTGATTATTACTTTTGCTTGCCCTAACCCATTAGTTTTCCTGCAAAGTCCTGAAGGCAATTGCTTACACTGCACTTGAGATTAAAATTATTTATGAAATTATTAGGTGAAAATAAGTAAGGCTTCCTGCTTAAAAATTGCAAAATGGAATAATTCATTACATAGTCACTCACCTTATGATCTGACAAAGATTAAAAAGCACAGCAGCTGTTATTAATGAACAGAAAATCTCACCACTTGGAACACTTTTCCAGATTAACCACTCTGTTACACCAAAACCGCTCTGAAGCGTTTGTTCTCCATAAGTAGTCAATTTCAATTAACTTTAAGATTTAATCAAAAATCAAAATCAAACCCCTAGCATTTTTTAGTGTCAAAAGCATAGCAAATAATAATACTTGAAGTACTATCAAATCCTGGAACAGACCCAGGCAATTCCAATGCTAGACATTAAAAACACCTCCTCAGGTTGTTCACTTAGAGGAAACAAGTCAGTGAAATCTTCAGCTTGCCCTCACCAGCACATGCTTTGTTTCTCTTTGGCAATGATCCTTCCCTTTTCCTCACTTGCAGGGTGTTGTCAGTAAGGATTTTCCTGCCTGTAAACTATAGTGTAGTCACACAGACACTGACCAGCTGGACTGCAGGGTCTGTTCACTCATTGCCACAAGTCGTTTGGGATTTCAGGTTACTTTTTTTCCCTTTCCTTTTTTTTGGATCAGATTTTGAGATGGTGGCATCAGCATACCCCATGATACCCTTCCTTTAAAACACAGCAGCTGTGTTTATCTGACCATAAAACTTCACCTATTAGAATGGCAATAGCTTTGGCAAAGCCCAGCATCACATCACATCAGTGTCACGCCGTCACCCATCCCCTAAAACTTCTCAGAAAATAAACCACACACATCAAAGCACTCCTAGGACCAGTACTTTGGCCTATGTCTTCCTGCCTCTTGCTGCAAAGCTCAAGGTCTGGTATTTCTGTGGAACATTTGGGGCCCAAGACCCAGATCCTGAGGAGGAAATGCAGAAAACCAAGTCTCTGAGGGATTCCATGACCCTTTCTACAGAGCTGCCCAATGGACTGGTATTTCAAAGCAACAAATCACAAACAGAACACATAAAAAAGAGTCATGTTGTAGACACAACCTTCCACATGACATTGCCAACTACACTCTCATTTTTTTGCAATATCATGGTTCTGCCCCAAGGCAAAAAGTTACCTGAGATGAAGGGACAGAGATGGAAAGGCAGCTCCTTTTCCCTTGATCTTGCTCTTCACCTTCAAAATCCTCCATAGTTTCTCCAGAAGCTAATCTTTTTTTCTGCTGCACATTTACTTCTGATTTCCATGACTCCATGTCACTTTCTCCCCCTCCTTGGCCTTTTTTCTTTCTATGACCTTAAAAAAAAAAAAACCAACCACAATAAAAGGGTACTTTTGGAACGCAACTTTTTCAGTGAAATCCTGACCACATTAGAAATTTGTCTCTCTGAATTAGAAAGTTCTGTCTCTCTGAAAACGTTCACATCTCAGGAAACCTCAAGGTCTCTGTACTGAAGTAGTATTTTCTGGATATAGACCTGGGGGAGAGCCAGGGCCACCCTCCTGGATTTGCTACAGCTTCATCTGTCACAAAACACACTCAGAAGGAAGATACTTGATGCCATTTTAAAAGACTCCAAAAACTCACTTCATTCAAAATACATTGTTGTGCCAGAGTCATGTGCATGAAGCAAAGAATTCTCCCAAATTTCAATGCCTGATTTCAAACCCCCAGATCAGTGTTACCTTTCCAGCAGGATGACAGACAGAAAGGTATAAAAGGGCAGCCTTTTGGATTTTCTCTCTACCTTTCTACCTTCCCATCCAACACCACCCTGAAAAGATGTAAACAACTTCACAGTTTTAAGGAAATATTTTAGATTTGCAGAAGAGACTGGTTGTTTTACTAAAGCAGCCCATTCTAAGCTGGAATGATCTCAGGTAATGACTTTTTAAACAGCTCCAATAGTGTTTCCAGCTCCCTCAAGGTCAGGCCTTCAGATATATCTCACCCACGCAGCTTCAAATCTCAACACTGCCACAATCAAAGCATCCAGTCTTTGAAATAAACATTATATTCACACATATAACAAATGTTATAGTGCTTGTAGAGAAAAAACAAACAAACAAACTGCACTCCCAAAAAATTTCAAAACAAAAGCACAAACATATGGGAACAATCACACCAGTACAGGGATCAATATAACCAGCTCAAGGTCTCTGGTACATTTAATTTTTATGTATGAAGGAATAAGCCAAGGAGGAATGGGCTGGATTTGGAAAGGAGGAAAAAAGAAAAAAACACCAGCACCTAAATTTTCATACATTTGGATGGATTAAGAGAGGAAACTCAGCAGTTTGCACCCAAAACACCTCACACCTCCTCTCAGAAGAACAAGTAGGGTGGGGCATGCTGCCTTCAGCACAGAGAACAACAGAAATGCCAGGGGATCTTTGCTAAGTCATTTTCCTCCTCTTCTCTCATTTCTTTAGTCCTCCAGTTCCACCAATAAAATTCATCAGGGCAATAAATGCCATGCAGTAAGTTTGTCTCATGGCAGTTTAAATAAGAAGCTTCCAGGACCAAAGTTGGACATGTTATAAAATTTTCTTGAGGTTGTGCCAATGCACCACCGTTGTGTGTCCTGCTGACAGTGACTGAACACAGCAGCAGGTCAGTAACTTCCTTCAAGGACAGGAGGGAATGCAACACTATTTTAGCCTCATGTTGCTAACTATTGTACTGTGAACAACTGCTCCTCCTAGGAAGTAACTTCGGACTAAATGATCAACTTTGATTCATTCATGGTTGAAAAGTTAACACAGAGCACCACTAAAAAAAAAAACCCTACTTTAAAAACCTATGAAATTAGAATCTAAATTTAGAAGGGCAAAACATCAGTGACTTAAGTGCAGAGAAGGCTTGGAATTGGAGGAAACTGCCTAGAGTTTACATACAAAGCAGACAGGTTTATAAGAAAAGGGCTCCAGAACATCTGACGCTCAGCTGTTCAAAGAGAGTTTATTATCTGGCATTACAAAAAAAAAAAACCAGAAAGAAAATCAGCTGATAAGAAAGAGCTCTATCACACCCATAGGACTGATGGCCAAGCAGAAGTCAGTCTCCATCAGCTGCCCTGCACAGAGCATAGAAAGACAAGTAACAAATTAATACTCTCAACCACCACCACTGTAATGCAAGAAAATTATATCAAAGTACAGAAATGCACATTGGAATACAAACCTACCTGCTGTCATTACAGGCTCAGACACGCTCTGCACCAGGAGATCTCTTTCCAGCATCCAAGATGGAAGCACTCTCTTTCTTTGAATAGATTTTGACTGTTTGCTTTCATTATCATCAGAAAGAGCAACCTGAAACAATATTTACTTCAGTTGAAAAAAAAAAGGGACCAAACCAGATCACAGTTTGTACACAGTTATATCCTTCAAACACAGCTTGGGTGACCACTTACTTTTCATATGGGGACCATTGCCTCAATTATTTAATTTGTTTTACAGTTCCTACTCACTCAGAAAAACAGTATCTATAGAAACACTCATGCAGTAAAAACAAATCTTTAGACCTTTAGAATAAGCTTCTAAAAGGCTACAAACTGAACGTTTCATAGAAGAGCTTTAGCAGCACCTTGCTCTAGTTTCCACTCACAGACATAAAGGAAAGAGCAGGTTTAACAAATGCCACTTTGTCAAAAAAAAAAAACCAAAACAAAACAATATAAACAAAAAACCCACAAACAGAAAAGTCTAATATTTATAGGCTACTAATAGCATTCCTACAATTTCTTTCTCCAGAAAGTAACCAGACTAAATCTTGCCAGCAAAAACAATGTAAATACACGAAAGTCACATTCGTTATTTACTGAAAGCAGCATTATCAGTTTGAATCTCCACTTCCTGACAGGTAAGTGTCCACCCCAGGGATCTCAGCTACAGCAAAAGCTGACATTTCATTTGTTGTGTGCAGTTGTTACCTACTGTACCACAGCACTGAACACTGAATATACAACAGAAGGTGTTTAAGAAAAATCCCACCGGCTCCACACACTATCAGGCTGTCTGAAAGCCACTGGACTTGGCAGTGTTTTAAAAAAAAGGCAAAAGATGCTCACTTTGAAAACTCTACTTTAGTGGACAGAATGTTGCTGCCAGGGAAAAACTGGGGGGTTCTTTATCCATGTGTTTGTATGGATCTTGACAACACAACTTAATCCCAGCTGATGATCCAAACAGGCTGTCATGACACTACAAACAGATATTACTTATAGCCAGCCCAAGACACCCACAGTCCAACTCCAGGCTCTCCAGATACAAATTTCAGAGGCTTTTGGGCTGGTTGGAACATTCATTCCCCCCATCCTTCACAGGTACTCAAGGGGCAGTTACTGATATGGACCACAGACCAGAAGTGGACTTTGTTCCATGTACTGAACTCAGGTCCTGTAATATATTTATGTACTTGTACAGCCACACAGTCCCAACCAATAAAGCAAGAAATTCTGAGCACACAACTCTGACTGCAGTAATTTACTTCTCAAGGAAAAAAGAAACATATAAAAAGCACACAACCTTCTTAATTTCAACACACACAAATATTGAATTTCATTTAAAAATTAAGCACCCACCAAATGTCTGGAGGCAGCATCATTATTTCTCATTTTTGCAGCAACCTGTACCTCAGGGACAGAATGTGCTGGTTCCATTAACAATGGAATACAGGACATCTCAACAGCATGAACAGTTGGTGTTTCTTCTGCATCAGCCTCCTGAGTATTTTCTGACAAAGCAAAACATATTTTAGCTACTCACACATCACAAATATAAACATGCACTTTTGACCCAAACAGAAAAGTAGTCTGTATGTTTGTCAATACTATATACGCTTTGCAACTGAACATCAACATCCTCTTACAGACGAAATAGACAAGCCTTTCTTTTGCCTCACACCTAAAGTGTTTTGAACAAAAGACTCTCCAGTCACTGCTGACCACTCTTGAAATACATAATTTACACTGGTCACTGCCTTGACAAAACTTTGAGAAAGCTGAAATTACATCTTAGACTTTGCTTTACTGTAAATCTGCACAACTCCCCCCCAAAATCTGATTCTATACTAAGAGTCAGACGATTTTAAAATACAGTTTTCAGGGTCAGATGCTCAATGAATTCACCACTTTCTCGTAAGTTCTCACCACAGGCTACAAGTCTGCAGCTCTGAGGTGCCACCAGCTGCTCAGGTGCTGCTTTCAGAAGCCACATCCAAAATGCTTGTGGTGGGCATACCTCAGAAACTTTGGTATATTCATCATCTAACGCATCTGGCTTAGCAATGAAAGGGAAACTTTAAGGCAGTGAGATTAGTAACATCTAAATTGTGCGTTTTATTCATATCTTAAAGGAGATGGGCTTGTCTTGTGTCAATCAGCGCCAGAAAAGGCAGATTCAGTAATTCTGGTATTTCTGAGGAAACAAGATGAGGCAGAAATGCACATTTCTTGGTCTGTTTCTGCCTCCTCACAGAAAGGGTCAGGTTGGAAGGGACCACAGTGGGTCATCTGGCCCAACCTCCCTGCTCAGGCAGGCAGGGTCATCCAGATGGTTCTGGAATATCTTCAATGAGGGAGACTCCACACCCTCCCTGGGCAACCCGTTCCAGTGCTCAGTCACCCTCACAGGACAGAAGTTCTTCCTCATATTCAGGTGGAATTTCCCGTGCATCAGTTTCTGCCCACTCCCTCCTGTCCTATTGCTCGGCATCACCGAGCAGAGCCTGGACCATCCCCTGACACCCTTTGGGTGCCGACACACATTAATGAGGTCCCCCCTCAGCCATCTCTCCTCGAGGCTGAACAGGCCCAGCTCCCTCGGCCTCTCCCCAGGGAGATGCCCCGGACCCCCCGGGGCTGTCCCTGCCGACACGACCCACGCCAGCCCTGGGGACAGCAGTGTCGCTACCTGTGTGGGGAGCCGGGAACAGGGAACGGGGACAGGGAACAGGGACCAGGGACAGGGATCGGATCCCGGCCGGAGCCGCCGCCGCCGCCTCCTGATGACGCGCGGCCTGCCCGTGACGCGGGGAGGGACCGCCCTCCGCCGGCCCGTAACTGCGGGGATTCTCCCCAAAATATGGGCGTCGGGGCCATGGCAGCAGGAGCAGGGGCAGGGGCAGGGGAAACGGCAGGAGAAGAAGGAGACGGAGAAAGACGAGGAGGGGAAGGAGCGGGACAGCGGGCGCGGTGACAGCGCGCCGCCCCGCCCCGGGGCCGCGGGGATGGACACGGAGCGCTCCGGCAGCGCCGGAGCGGCCGGAGGAGCAGCAGGAGGAGGAACAGGAGAAGGAGAAGGAGGACAGGGCGACTTGGTGTCCGCCCTCCCCCCCGAGGTGAGCTCCCGGATTTTCGGGGGGCTGGACGTGGAGAGCCTGTGCCGCGCGTCCGCGGCGTGCAAGGGCTGGCACCGCCTCATCGAGGGCAGCGAGCGGCTGTGGCGGCGGCACTGCCTGGCCGTGCGGGCCGTCTGCCGCAGGGACATCGACCGCGACCGCGGGCACGGATACTCCTGGAAGGTGAGCCCGGCACCCCGGGGTGGGCAGGGGGATGGGGGGCCCGGCAGGCGGTGAAACACACCGAAAATAAAGGCCTTTTCGCTGCGCAGCGCCACGCCCGTCCGGCTCGGCACGGCCCCGTTGTTCCCCCGCCCCGCCCTGCGCATCCCTGTCCGGCAGGGCAAAGCCCGCACACCCCCCGGCACACAGGGCTGGCAGGGAGAAAATAACACAGCCCTGCTAGGCAGTGTGTGTTTCCTGGTTGTATTTGGTGGGAATAGGCGTGCTGGGTAGGAGTGACTTCCTGGGAAATCAGTGGATAGCTCTGCTTCCATACGCCTTGAGGGACACGGATCCAGGAGATAAAACATCGTTGTATAAGAGAAGGAAATAAGCAGGGGGGTTTAAAAGCTGTTTTGGCAATTTCCCCCCCAAACACACAGCCTGAAGAACTAAGAGCAGGTTCAGCAGCAGAACACGCTGGATGATTTCTGATTGTTGGATCCAGCCTGGAAGCTGAGATGGATCAGGAAAGCATTTGGTAATAACAGGTTCCACAGATTGCTCCGGGCCGGGTGATTCCCCCACCCTCCTCTGAGCTGGTGTGTTTGGGAGCAGTGAAGGGATGAAAAGAAGAGAAGCAGCAGCAAAAGAAACCAAAGAAGCCGCTTTGGTTAGTTCTGGGCTCTGACATTTCAGAGAGTTGCTGTAAAGTAGTGGCTGCCCTTTTGGTGTACAGATCTTGATACTCCTGCACAGCAACTTCCACAACTCCCCACACTGGTTGTCTCTTCTACCTGGAGGGGATTTGACAGAGAAGCAACAAACACACCAAGTCAGCATTTTCTTGGAATCAAAGGTTGGCAGAAGAGAAGAATCCAGCCAGCCCTCCCACAAGAGTTAAAGGTCACAGATAACCTGAACAGCAAGAGAAAGTGAAAGCTGCCTCTTCTAAAGAGAAAGATTAGTTCCTGGTTTAGGTTTTTCCATCTTGACCATCAAAGAATTGGGGCAGGAAGTGATTTTTCCACCCAATTTTGAACAAGGTCTGCTTCTCAGCAGCAGTGCACCTTCATGAGTACACAATGTGCACATTCCAAATCCTTTTTCTAGCCTTACTCGTCCAATGCAAACCTTACTTGTATTGAATTCAGCTTAAATTGTTGCATTTCCAAGATCTGAGCTATCTGTTTTTCCACCAGATCACATTGTTGAGAAACTACTGGAAAAGCAAAGTGAAGCAGGAGTGGCTGAGTGGGAAATACAGCAACATTCCTTCACAGCACAGCTTGCCAGAGAAAAGCATGTATCCAATGGACGTCGACACATGGGGAGAAATCTTGGAAGCAGAACTTGAGAGATGAGAAACCAGTGCTGATTTTCTTGCAACTCAGAAACCTTTTGCTAATAACACAGAATGTTTGGCAGTTGTCAGACTGATTTTGAGTGATTTTTAACTGATTTTGAACTGATGATGAGAGTTTCTCAGAAAAAGTTATGGGAGTCCTTTTTTTTATTTGCACTTCATTGTATTAATTTTATTTAAAATTCTAAATAAGACTAAATGTTCACTTGTAATTTATATTTATAAATTAACCCTCTGCTGTATTGTCAAAAATGTGTTGATTGTATTTTAAGTTTGCACTTTTAAAAGAAATTACTTTTATTTAAAAAACAAAGTGTGTTTGACTTGAAGTGTATCATACCAGCAGCACGTGAGAGCCCACTGAGGAAGTCTGGGGAAGGGAACAGACACTGGAAAAAAGATGACAAGGTGACCAATCTCAGTCTCAGCTCAACATTGCCAGTGCCCTTCTAAAGAGACAGAGTCCTCACAAGGATCTCTGAACTTGCACCCTGATTTTTGGTACCAACTTTAAAAGCTGCTGCTAGTAAAATAAGAGTTGCTTATGACTGTTACTCAGCATATAAGCGACCACAAAATCAATTTATTACAATGCTGACCTTTCCCTACCACCTTTGCACTAAAGAGTAAAATAAGGAAGGTGCTAGAAAGGTCTGTGTTGCTCAAGGTCTTCCTGCAAAATTCAGTCACCAGTCTGGCACCAATTTCCTGTAGGAATGCTTCTGCCATGCTTATGAAACTTGGTTAGATTTGAAATGACTTCACACAACTACTCTAAACTTTGACAGAGGACATGCTGACCATCTGAGGACAGAAGTGCCCTGTCATGGGCATGAGGTTCAGTGGCACTAGATCAGGCCCATGCTAGACACAGGGTTTACTCCAATTAAGTCCAGCCCTTTATCAGGGCCCAGTAACACTGGATGAAGCCTTAGAGCAGTTTTGCTCTGAAAATACAGACCATGGCCCTCTGGGCTAAGATCCAATAGGACTTTTTGTTCAGTGATGCTGGTGTTTAAACAAACCATTAGTTTGACCTTGCTTCCAATTTACACGGTTTTATTTTCTCACAATTGTTTGACCATTGCAGAATATCTGGTGAAAATACCTAATATTTTTTATTCCCCTCTATTACAGGTGTCTGGGCTCACAAGCTTTTTCTTGTAGGTGCCCATATCTGCAGGCCAGGGAAGAAACAGAACACCCAGGTGAAACAGATCTCTCTAAAACGCTTCCAAGACCAGAATGTTGCCTGGTCCTTTTTCTAGTTCAGAGCATTCCAGAGACGTCCTCAAAACTGATCCACACCCATCAGCCTCCAGCATGTTCCCCATTAGAACAGGTTTTCAGTCCATAAGCACGGTGCCTTCTCTGAATCATGAGTAACATACCTAATTGGGACAACTTTCTCATCAACAACATTGCATGACATGATGCAATGACTGGATGATGCTTTTAACACATCTTTTGCAATTTATTCTTCGTAGATAAGTGTTAGTTCCAGGAGCAGGACCCCATTGCACTAAGATTTAAATATCTCCCTTTACTGCCAAAAGAGTTGATGTTGTTCTTGTGGGACAATTACTGCCAAAACAAATGCAGCACCCAAAATTCACTGAAGCTTCTGCTGTCACCCTGCTACCAAACGTGACTGAGGTGTAACTCAGAGTAAAGGCCATTACTAAGTGTAGGTGTAGTGCAAAGCTCAATGAACTGCAAACACTGCTTCCTCTATTATTAGCTATCCTGTTCTAAGATTATATCTAATTAGCTCAAATTAAAAAAAAAAAAACACACCAAAACCCACATCCAAGCATAACAGTTTTTCCACCAAAGCTGCTGCCTCACTCCCTGCCCACACCATTTTTTACCCTGACTTTAATAGAGGCAGAAGTGAAAAAAGTGCATTTTCACCATCTTAAAAGTGCCCAATTTTTTAAATCATAAGATAGGGAAAGTGCACAATAATGAATCTAGTCCCTCACCCTTCTTACCCAGCGTCTTCTTTTACCTCCAGTCTCTAGCTCCCAGACATTTATCCCTTATTCCTGCTCCTTCCATGCTCCTCAGCTGTCAGTTCTCATATATATCCCTTGGGACACCATTTTTAAATGGAATAATTATTCTGGTATAAATCCTAACACAATTATTGCACTATGCACTTGGCTGTAGCTTTTCCCCATTTGAGCATAGGAATCCCCAATATCTGTTGTGCCTCTACCTCTGTTCAGATCAGGTGGCTGTGCCTCATTAAACACAAAGAATTAAACATGCAGCTATGCAATTAGACAAGGCCTGGATCTTTAAACCTGAAGTGATAAGGGCATAAGTTTCCCACAAAAAAAACCCGAAAGTACTTAAGTACAAGTTCTTGTAAAAACAAAGTTTGCTTCCCCTCCCCACTCTGACTCTTTCCTTTAGGGGTTTTAATTCCCCCTGGAGATGTCATCACATCAATTCTGATTATCTGCTCTACTTCTCTCTGCCCCACTGCAGGATGGATGCATCCTCTTCCCTTTAAAGACACTCCAGCAGCCTTCATTACTCCAGACACTGGTGCTCCCTACACCAGCTGGTTTGGGCTCAGCTCTTTCCTCTCCTCCCTGCCAACAGAAATCGCTGAAATGCCAGTGCCTAAATTAGCACTCACACGTGGTTATCCTTCCCTAGAGAGCATCTTCACCCCACCTTCACCCCAGGGCATGCACCAGCTGCCCTCACACCTCTGTGATGGGTGAAACCCTTTTTCTGCTCCAGTGCCCACCTCTTACCCATAAGTTTCTGAGGAAGTGGAAAGTTCTACTTTAGCAAACCCCACCGACCTTCCCACTGCATTCACACACCACTTCTGCCCTCCTACTCAGAAGCTGTCGGCAGCAGGAAGGTGCCCAGGCTTCCCGTTAGCCAACTGACCTTCCTGCTCACCCAGATTTCCTAGGACACAGGGGCCCTTTGGAGAAAGCACCTGAAGCTTGTGTGGGACAGAGCAACTAACAAATATCCTCTGCCCATGCAGCCCAACTATGCAACGTGGGCTTAAACCAGCCAGGCTTCTGTGAGGAAAATAGGTTTCCCCGCTGCACAAAATGTCCTGAGCTACTGCACACAGCTGGACATCAAAAAGACCAGCACTGAAGTTCAGCATGAGGTCAGTATTTTATTTCTGCGTCTCAAAAACCACCTGTGATGTTATAAACCTTCCTCACAACTGTGCAGTAGTGCAGTGCTCCATTTCTGAAGCGAGGAGCTGGCGGTGTGGCTTTATTTCATCATGGTCCAGGATGTGGCTTTGGGCTACTGCCATTAAAAATGTATGAAAAAGCAAGCACGAGATATTTAATCACCACAGACTTTTGTTCATGTGACCACTCAAATTTCAAGGCTAATTTTGTAAAGTGTTTCTGCCAATAGGCAGATACATGCAGATAGGCACATCCCTATCCCGGTTACCTTTGGATGGTACCAAGTGACAAGGGTATCCCAACTGAAGACAGCAGTTTGGCCTAGGACTGGGATCAGCTGCTTCGGCACACAGAGCTGACAAAGGCAATAAAAACATACCGCTGGGAGGATTTGGGTGGTGGTGGGTCTGCTTTATTTTCTCTCCATAAGAACTTGGGTTGAGGCATATCAGATTCCCAGGAGCACGCCAACACTTCGCAGTTGTTTTTCACCATAGTGTTTGTTCAGAAAAGTCTGTCTCCAAAACCACAGAAGAAATCACCTGTTGCATTTATTACCAGAAGTCAGCAACAGCTTCTGATCAGCACAACGCTAAGGTTGGGGCTAGGGGAGGGTTCAGGCCTCAGTGCTGAGCGTTAAACCCACTTCTGCTCTATTGCTAAACCAAAAAAAAACCCAAGCTACAACTATGGGTAGAAAAGGAAGGCAAGAGGTGATGATCAGCAAACTCAGAGATCCTGGGGGCACCTACCAGGATGAAGGCCAAGAGGACAATTCTATGTATGGCCAGAGTGAGCTGCAGCCTCCCCTAGCTCCACAGAATCACCCTGTCCAGCACTGCCACCCATGTTCAGCAACCGTGGGATTTACAAAGCCAGAGGGGAATAAAAAGCAGCTTTATAGAACATGAAAATTAGGTACATTAGCTTTTTTTGACACATATTTAAAAGTGTTGTTAGAACAGCATGTGTTGGTTTTAATGCACAGTCCTTAAAGACCTTACAAGGCAGAGGGGCTGCTCTGGGCCAATACAGGAGTGTAACTGCATGGGCTGTTTTGTGGCTGAGATATCAGACAGTCTGAGCTGTACACAGAGGTTTCTCCAGATGCCACAGGACACCAGTGGCCATGAGATAATCTATCAGCCATAGCACTAAATATTGCTGTCAAACATCTTGGTGGTCTCAGAAATTAAAAAAAAGACCGTAAGATGCTGCCAGCACCCTGTTGGAGGGTTCAGCTTGAAGACTGAATTGAAGGTATAGGTTGAGCAAGTTGAGAACAGAGAGAAGACTTAAAGCAAACAAAACAGCCACCTTAAGCATTTAATCCCTATAGGGGAAAACCAGAAAAGTTGAGAAAGGCAAAGTATTTTTTTTACAGCAGCAGTATCTAACAGCTAATAAGTGAGACATGACAATATCCCATGACAAATTTACTCCTCTGTTCAACTGAGGGAATATTTTTAATAGCTTCCACTGCTTTTCCATCACAGTGCTAAAGAGCAAGAGCACTGAACAAATTTAGCTGGCAGATCCTAACACCTAGGTTTTGACAGCAAAGCCTATAATAGAAATGTGCCTCAAGTTTCCTTTAGTGTGACTGACCAAACTAAATCAGCTTTTGTAATGCACCTTTATTTTTTAACATCACCGGTCTGTAGACAATTTTATCACTAAATTAAGTCATAGCCTTTAAAGTCATTCCACCATGCAACTCATTAACATATACTTAGAAAAAACAACACTGTGGACTGTCCAAATAAGTCAAAATAGCTTTAAGAAGGAAGATGTGGTGTGGAGGAGGAGGAAAAAGGGGAAATTGAAAATGTGACTTGGGAAAGAAAGCCTTCTCTAAAGTAAAAATATTAATTAAAAAAACTTAACAAACCCACAAACCAATCTTATTTTACCACATATACCAGAATGATTAAATAGTACCTTTTATTAGTCAGAAAACTGCATAAGAGTGTTAAAAAATATGATATAAAAAACTCTTCCTGTTATTCAAAAATATCTCACACACACTTGTTGACTTTGTTACTGTACTTTGACCATCACATACTTGGGAAACATCCAGCAGCTTAAGCCTTCAAAAGCAGGACACCTATATACATATATAGCAGAAGGAATGAAGGACAAAGATGGTTTCTTGCTTTGCTTTTGATATATTTTGGTGCTTAAGAAAGGATTTTCAGATTTCTTCTTATGTGGAAGCAGGTACATGAAAAGGCTAATTAGACATTGATTTATATAATTGACACTCTATTAGTCTGCAATAGGTTATTCTGGTATATTGGATAAAGAGAAATGGGCTAATGGCAACACTATAAACTTTTCAATGTCCTTTTGATATCTGAGTCTGAGGACATAGGAAGATTGGGGTGTCTAGCTGTTTGGGGGTTTTTAATTAAACTAGTCAATCCCAAGTTTCTTTTCCTCTCCCTTGATCACTCTGGTTTATTAATATTCAGGATTTTGGTGAAAGACACACTGAACACAAATTTTAAGAAATACTAACATAATCTCTCTCCCTTTTAACTGCTGGAAGCAAAATTCCCTCAGTTTCATCAGCATTTCCTTTTGTTTCTTTTCCTCCCTCCTCCTCAAGTCATCTTTTAGAGAGCAGAAGAAACGGAGAGAAAGGTATTGCCATCTTAAAAAAAAGGCAGAGTATGCAGAGGAGTGAAGAATTTCACTACAGCCCATTACATTTACAATCGAAATCCAGTGAAATAAGAAAAGCAGCATTTTACTCAGCTTCCATACAGTCTTGCTCTCCCTTTCACCAAACTGAGAAGAAACAAAAATTGAGCAACCTACAAGAGCCAAAAACAAAGCGTGGAAAGCCACAGTTCTGGTTCTAAATGCAAAGCAGGAAGTCCTGTGTTCTAATCCAGAAAAAAAAACCCCAGCCTTATTTTGAAGCCAAATGAGAAGCTCTATTTCAAGAAGTCTCATGAGTAACACCAAAAGAAGAACCTTGTTTTCAGTCAGAGTTCACACTGAGCATAGAACAATCTCTATACAGCAATGAGAAGACCACAGTTCACAAGCAAACCTAAGTGCACTTTCCAAAACACAAACCGGAGGCACCCACAGAAATACCAACAACCTGCAAAGGTCTGTTATCTACTCATTTTGCTTATTAAAGTTCCTCCTGTAGTCTCCTGCAGTTTTAAAAGGTACAAACTAATGAAGAAGAACACAAAACTCCACCCATCCTCACCCCACCACCGTCTCAAAAAACTCACGGCCTATTAAAACGTTTCTGGCCCCCACCAAAAAGGTTATTTAAGGAAATCTTTCTGTATTTTTAATGCTACCCAAGCCCAAACTCAGAACAAATGGGGACACATTACAAACAATGAAAAGTGCTTGTCAAGAGCCCTGTGGAGCAAATTGTTTAAACTTAAAATAACTTGTTAAGTACTTGAGAGCAAATTAGGAAAAAAATAAAAAGAAATAATTGCTGTTTGACATTTGTAATAAAGTGATCTCTAAGACAAAGACAGAAGCACTACTACTGCACTGAAGAGTTATCTGCAATATTGTAAGAAGAAATGAAAACAAAAACTTTGTCTAAAAGACAAGTTTGACAGTAAATACTAGAACTTAACTCAGGGGTCCTAACTAGATTTATCCTCTTTATGAACAAATTTTGACTAAATATTACTCATTAAAATGTTCTATTACTAAAATACATTTTTAGCAGACCTTTAAAGACCTTTAACTTTTAAATAAAAAGCAAAGACATCACATTGCAAAGAACAGCACCAAAATAACTGTATTTAGCAATAATACCAGCCTTACCCTTCAGAAGAAACAAAGGGAAAGCAAACAGCTCTTAGAAACCTCTGCCAGAGACATATTAAAGCAGAACTACCTCCATATGTGGTTTTTGTTGGATTATAAGCAGTAACACCTGTGGCTGAAAGCTTGTTGGACTGTCAGTGTTATTTTTTTCAGTGCAGGTGTGTGGGGTTTGCTTTGTTCTGTTTTCTTTTAAACCATGTAGTAGGAGCACTGTGTCTGCGTGGGTGTTTTTATGGGTGTGTGGTTAATAAACGTTCCCCAAAACCTGACCCTGACTGGAGTAAACATGTAGCTGGTGTTCCAGGGGAGGGAAAGCTGCTCTGTGCAAGCTGTGGCAAGTCAAACACAAAGTTAAGAGAATATTTATAGTAGATTACATCACACAAGTCTTCCAATAAGTGAAGATTATAAATATAGACCTTATCCACAATGATTTCTTCTGCTGTCCTGTAGTCCAGGGGAAAAAAAAAGACTAATTCATGTTATAAGTAAAAAAGAAACTGATGTTGTAGTAATTGCTGAGGGTGTAGTAAAAGTGTGATTTAAATAGTTAGGGGGTGAAAGTTAGAGGAAGCATGACACATATAGGTCTGCTCGTTTGTTTTTCTCCTTGCAGTAGGCCTGCTCTCTCTTCTCTTGTGTTGGTATTCAGGATCTGTGTCTTTGCCCTTCCATGCCTTCTGAATAACTAGGCTGGCCTCATCATCTCTGACACACTTGCAGGTGCTTTTCAATACTGAATTCCCTTGGAAAAGATCTTCCCTCTGCTGCCAAGAAGCAGAGACACCTGCAAACCTTTGCTCAGAAGCTCTGCCTGTGAGATTAGAGGGTCTGGTACAAACATCAGAGCTCTTCCATAAATACACTGACCGGCATCCTCTGCTTGAGAAAGCATCATACATAGGTGGGCAGCCATACCCTTGGCAGGGCACAAGGAGAAATGGCAAGGCCACAGACTGGCAAAATATTTTAATTTTATTAAAATGTGGCAGTTGCATCCCTCCTTTGGTAAGCTGGAAAGTTTCTGTTGTTGCTTGTGTGGAGGTTTTTTTTTTTTTCCTACTTTCCTGTGCCTTTGGGTATTTTTGGGTCAGTGAGGTCTGAAAGCAAAAATAAGCAGCGACAAGAAGCAATTATCAAGAAAGCAGGCTGGGCCAACAGTGTATCTTTTTACCATGAGTCTTCCTTCCTCAGAAGGACACACCAGGCTTCATCAACACTGTCAGCTCACATGGGAGACAGGAAATGCCTGCCAGAAGCTGATTTCCACCAGCTGTCTTAGGTGGACATGATGATCCAGTGTCTCCCAGCCTGCTCTCCCTGCAAGGCTGTGTTTTCTTTGGGGTACATAATACACGGCAGGAGACCTTCAAGCTCATTAGCTCAGCTACAGGTGTAATTAAGCAGAATTGAAGAGAAACTTTAGCTCCAGATTTATTATTAGGCTGAAGAGATCCAAATCAGAATTGTCAAGGATAAGGTACCTTATTAGGTCTACAAACAGAGGCTTAGAAGTTTTGAAGCTGCACTTGGAAACATTAGCATGCACCAGGAACAGTCTACATGCAGATCTGACATGAACATGACTTTCAACTCCTGCTTAGAATTTAAGATGTAGAAATTTGTATGATATACACTCAGACAAAAATAGAAGGATTGACCAGGTAAACTGATCCTATCAGATAATAACATTTATTTTGGTTACAGCAACCACAAAGGTTCCTCATATATTAGTAAGGCACAGAATCAAGGACTGAATATGTTACTGGAGGTTAAAAAACAAAAACCTGACCAAACCCACTTCAATTAATAGTTCAAGTAACCAGTCCATGGGTCCCTTCCCTTTTCCTGGAAGAGTCTTAATTTAAATATAGTACTGTACCTGACATCTTAGGAACTGGTTTGGAGATCTAAACAAAGGGAAACTGCAGATTCTTGTGGAGAAATTTAGCAAAGTTCAACGTCAGGTGATAAAGAAGTTGAAGTGAAATTGCTTTGTATTTGAAATAGTGTGGGAAGAGACTTTTCCTCATACTTCTGTCATTAAGTTGCACTTGCTTTCCACATGCTGATTCCATGGTTGTCTGCATTCGTCCCTCCCTTAATTCTGACAGATTTTAAAGGAGTGGATCAAGTGTCCAAGTGAGTTGATTTCTTTCCTTAAATCTGTGGCATTACTTGTATAGGTGAGTAAGCAGTAAAGAGATCTGGTAAGGAAGAAAGTGTAAAGCTTGTCTGGGGAAGACTTTGAAATCCATGAAAATCCTGAAACACAGTACAGGCTGAATGGAGGGTG
Source organism: Scytalopus superciliaris (assembly GCA_013400415.1). Classification (NCBI taxonomy): domain Eukaryota; kingdom Metazoa; phylum Chordata; class Aves; order Passeriformes; family Rhinocryptidae; genus Scytalopus; species Scytalopus superciliaris. The sequence goes on from VXBX01005846.1 coordinate 163,538, forward strand.
GCTAATTGAGCTCCTCACAGTCAGCCCCTGACATGACTTGGCCCCTGTTAATCGTGACATTCTCACTATCAGCTGTGGCAGAAGGGAAAGAGGAAGACAGGCTGATTACTCTAAGCAGCACACACTAATATGGCATGCTCTATGTTATAATTTAGTAAAATATTACCATAACACAAGTGTAAAAATGTTAGTTTTTTAGTGCCCACTACAGAACTGAAAATTCCTACCCGTCCTCACCCCTAACCCATGAGCCTTAGGACGGCTTTCTGAATGATACAGCTTTCTCTCAGTGAAATGCTGAAATTCCTGTTCTGAGTAACTAATTTCAGTTCTCTGTCTTCTTGCTGGCAGATCACCTTTATTTTCCAGTCCGAGCAACTGTCTGGATTGCTTTGATCCACTCTGTACGCTCTGTGGATGAGGCTGCTTGCAAGTAATAGTGGATTTCATTTGCTGTGATGATTTCAAAGAGGATGTTGTCAACATCATACTTCTTGGCTACAGGGAAAAAATCAGGAAGTCAGCTGAGAGAGAATAAATTCTTGTGCTTGTAATGTTTCCTCCTTTACACATTGCAAGGGGATCTCCTTCCTTTCTGCAGCTGAGCCTTCACAAAGATTTGGTCCAAGAGATAGGTCTCTCTCTTGGAGAACCCACCCATGAACTCTGCACATTTCACCTTCAGGAGTCTCTGGTTAGTTGTTCTCAAATCATGGAAGGATCTGCAGTTCTGCAGACAAGTCATATTCCCCTCCCATGATCAAGTTCAACTTCCTTTGTCTAAAGGCCAGTTATCCTAACACAGGGATGGTGTTTTCCTTTTTGACCAACCTCCCCCCCTGAAGAATGACAAAACACAGAACTCCCTGACGCTCCCTTTACCACAGTATCCTACCCCAGTAATTCAGACTGAATTCAGAAGAGTGACCAGTTACTAGAACTACCAAGTCATTGTACATATATTGCTTTTGAGTGAAAAACACTCCTGATTTCAGGCAGATTGAAAGAATGTACCAAAAACTTATTATACAGCCCATTTGATATGGTTCCTTACTGTCTGGCATATCTTCCACTGCTGTCACCACGCAGCCTCTCAAGTGAATTGCTCCCAGTGGTTCTTCTCCCTGGGGAGGGCATGAAATCAAAATGAAATGCAACACTTCTGAAACTGTTCACGTGTTAATATCTGGCTACCGTCACGGAATGGAAACAAAAACATTTTAATTAATAAGTTGCCTGGGAAACCAGGAGATTCTCAGTCTGTGTGTGAGTGGAGGGTGAGTGGTGTGGTAGGGGGAAGACTCGCAAATAAATAGGGAATCACTTTCGGGATTTACAATTCAGGATCTGCAGAGTATTTAGCATGGGAACAGGTAGGTCAGACACTCCTCAGTGTTGATTCTCCTGTGTGTCTAAGGCTGCCTCTGCCAAGGGGGACAGCAGAGCATAAAGCATCTGTAACCCACAACAGCACTGCTGCTGCTGCAGTGCAGGATGAGATAAATCCTGTGGGCTGAATCAACCCAAACACCAGCTTTTGAGAGGCACCCGTTGCCCATGGCAAAGCTCCTTCCTTTCTTAGGGCAGGTTTTGGCCAGTTAGAATCACACAAGAAATGGAACTCCCTGTCTCAGCCTGACACAGCAAATAGCTCAAATATAAACTGCAAAATTACTGTATTGTGGTCACTTGCACTTTGTTTTGATCAAGTGAGAGCACACATTAATTCTGAATAATCACAGATAAATATTCAAAGTACAGTTCAGTGTTACTTGTTCCCAGGTCTGGGTGGCACTTGCCACACTGACTTGGAATTCCCAGAAATCATCCTTCACTCTGCTTTTCCAGACTGTGTGAGCACTTGTCCTGCCTGGTCTTGCCTGTCACACATTCCCACTCCAATACTCCAGTCAGATATTTCCACAAGGTGCTGGCTTTAAAACAAGCAGGGAAATAAACCAAATGTCTCTTACTCCAGCAGGATCATAGTAGTGAAGATATGCAGGATCATCTCTTAAAACAAACTTTCTCACTTTCCAGTTCTTCCTCCGATGTCCCTAGGGAAATTCAAAACCAGGAACGTCATGAACTGCTTTGCCTGCATGCAAAGCTTACCCACACATCAGAACAAAAGGGAAAAAAGCTGAATATACTGGAATATTCCTGAATATACAGGAAATACTCACTGGAGTAGGACTTGAACCTGGCTTTTCTACATTCTGTTTTGCACAACAACTGGATTATCACACTGTTTTCTCTATTTTTTGTTTGTTTGTTTGGACAAAGCAGAAGAGCTTCAACATGGGAGATTCCCCTAAACACGTCCTATAGTCTGGCAGTTTCAACATTTGCATGAGGTCTGTCAGAACTGAACTGGGTTTAAATGCCCGCCAGAAAACACAGCTGCAAAGTGCCTTGTAGGAAGGTACCTTGAACTGTTGGCAAGAATGAGCTGAAAGTCCTTCTGTCCCTGCTAAGATAACAACAAAAAAATGTTTATCTGGCTTAAGCACCCTGGAGGGCTCTTGGCTGAGAGGCACAAGCAGAAATAACACCACCCTCTGCTATGGATGTAGGAGCCTCATTGCCTGTTTTCAAGACTGAAAGGATGGGTGTGGAAAGCCTAGATCTGCTGAAACTATCCTCAGCAGAGGCAGTGACCCTCCCAAGCAATGACACACAACCCACTGACCAAATGCAGATTAACAGTGGTGGAAGATTGTCATGAATCACTTCCTCTCGGCATTTCAAAATACAAGTTTCTCCATCAGCTACACCATTTGCAAGGAAGCTCTTACTAACTAGGAAATGTAAAAGCACAGCAAGATGTGGCTCTAGTTTCTTCCATTGCTTTTGAGTAATCTGATTGAGCAAGAGAAATACACATGAGCACCACCAAAGAGTTTGTAGGTTCTCAAGGGCTATTTTAGCATAGAAGGTTCAGACTTGATATTAGGAAACATTTCTTTAGAGAGAGGGTGGTCAAACACTGCAACAAGTCAGGTCAGCCCTGAAGTTGTCAGATAATTTTTGTAGGTCCCTTCCATCTGAACTGTTCTATTAATTGAAAAATCCTGGTTTTGCCTTCACTAATATCTGTTTGCAATGTCCTTGGGAAGTAAGGCACTTATCATGACACTCACTGTTTGCTTAAAGTTTTGCTAGAAAGGAAGGTATATAGTTATCTTCTGTCTTACAGATCAAGCATCAATGATTTAAAGACCTCCTTTGCTCAGGGATGCTGAAAAAGCCTGTGAAAACTGGCAACTGAATCCAGCTGTGTCCCTCTGGACACAAGAGTGGGATCTTTTCCACCCGGGTTCAGTTTTGCATTGTATCAATGACTTGTCTTAGCACTCTTTCCTGATTAAAACTATCCACTGTTTTATTTTGTGGTAAGAGCAATAAACCCTGCAATGTTGGGCAAGAGTCATGCTGCCAGGCTACAGCAAGTGTTCTTTGTGCAAAGGCAGGAGGGACAGAGATGAAACTTGTCAAGTGTGGAGATGACATAGCGTAATCTTTCTAAAGCTTTTTGGTGTAGAATGATAATCTTGTGCCCGTGTAACGTTGTCCCAGTGATAGGATGGAACATGGGCAATACTGACCTGCTTCAGCAAACACCCTTGCTTGACAATTGTTCCTCTGAATTCCTCCTTCAGGACCACATCATCATCACTGGAATATCCCTCGCAGAAAAACCCACTGTCTGGCTGCAAGACCACAAGACAAAATTCAGAAGTTACAGAGTTCCTGCGTGCTTAAGTACATGTACCCATCTGGCTTCTCTTTGGCTTCCCTCTACCCTGATTTTTGCCACCCAAAAGGAAACAAAAAAAAGGTAAGAAACAATGCTTTTACTGCAAAGATCTCCTGGTGAAGTCAAGGAGCAATCCAAGTCCCCACAGAAGCATTTTGGTGCACAGTGGGACTACAGTTCTATGACAGCAAGTCAGACATTGACCTGCTGTGGCCTCCTCACACCACATTGGTATTGACTCAAACTAGAGACAACCCAAAAGCAAGCAGAGTACACACAGACTGCCAAGAGAAGCTTCCCAGGAGGCCACAAACTGTGATGGCCACAAGGCTGCCTTCACTAACTGTGTCTCTCCTTCCATTGCTGCACAGGTAAAGTCTCCCTACCACAGACACGTTCTAGGAAAACAAATTAAGTAAAGGGAGAGTCATTTTGCTGAGGCCAAGTGATTCTCTGTGCTAAATATAAACAGAATTGTAATATCAATGTACTTGACAGAAGGCATACTTTTTTTGTTAGCATTAAGTCCATGAGCCAAACATCTTTAAAACAGCATTTGACTGTGATTGTGATATTGCAATTTCTCCAAATCAGTCCACAGAATATGAAGCAATGAATGGAAAAGGTGGGGTGGGATACCCAGGACAGGTGTTACTGGGGGAGTATTAAAAGTTTTTACTGCTTTGCTCACAGGCAAACTGTGTGTGTGTGTGCACACACACTGAGTCAGATTTGAGGCTCTGCACAAAAATGGGTTTGTAGCTTGTGGCTCTCTGTGAAGCCCCATGATAATGAATTACTCTTCCCTTCCACTGACTGAATCATCAGAGAAACTGATGGTTAAATTCTGATCACTGGGTGCAATTACCAGGAACTAAGTCTAAGTTAAAGAGAACTCAGCTTGGTTTCAGGACTCAATTCACACTTAGAAGGGTGTCAGGAAAAAATAAAAGTCCTGGTCACAACTATTAAAGTGAACCAGCTCGTTCTGAGCTGAGTATCATGAGAGAAACACAACTGACATGGATCTCTCCATTTCTGTACAATCTTTCCTCCAGGATTTAAGAAGCCCAGCAGGAAGCCCGAGAAAAGCAGAGCATCAAGTAAGTCTGAGCCAATAAAAGAACACCCAGAATACACTGCTCACAAAGTAATAGTAGGCATCACTGAGATCTAGGAAGGGGGTGTCTGAGAGCCCCTCAGCAGCAGCCTTGGATGTATCCCCGGCAGGCTGGAGGTAGCCTTCACTCAGGAGGGATGAGGCAAGCAGGAGACCTTCTTTGCGATTGCGGATGGAGTTGCTGGACACCAGCCAGTCAATCACACAGGTGCCTGGTTAGAAAGGAACAAAACATCAGCCACAAACCAAGACAATAATAAGCCTAAAAATACAGAGGCAACAAGCCTACTCATCTATTCATCAATCTTCTCAAAGATGTTCTTAGCAACAACACAGGGAGATATTCTGGAAAGGTTCCTAAGTCATCCAGCAAGGAACAGCCTTTCCAGCTGATGGCAAGGGCCATCAACTCTCAAACACTGCCTGAGGGAAAGGAGAGCTGGGAGGGGATGCAGGGATGAGCTGGGAACCCTCATGTACAGGACAGGGGAAGTATGAAGGACAGCCAAACCTAGAAAAGGCAGTCTTCCAGGCTGCTGTGTTACTGACACAGCCCTGTGGAAACAGGGTGACTTCCACAGAATCATTCAAGTTGGAAAAGACCTCCAAGACCATCAGTCCAACCATTAATCCAGCACTGCTATGCCCCCCACTGCTACATCTGCATGGTTTTTTTGAACACCCACAGATTTGACTTGGAGCAGAACAGGAATTAGAGTATGACACTGTTTGGTGATGAAAAACTCAGAATGGAATAATTCTTCTGGAGTTAAGCACACAACAGTCTGCTCAAATGATTTACTTCAATCTTTCTGACACTGGTTAAATTTCATCCTCTTTTTCTTACCGTGGTCGTAACTGAAAATTTTTCAAGATCCATCCTTTAAGCACTTCCTGGCTTGGTCAAGAAAGTATCTGCCAGGTTTTGTTCTCAAACTTCTGTGTGCTCTACAAAGCTTAGAGCTGTTTTATCTATCATTAGCTTCTCAACCCTGTGCTCCCTTTATTGTATGGAAAAGAGGGACATGAGCTCCTTACCTGTAAAGCAGTGATTGAACACTTTTTTATCTTTTTCCAGCTTTAACTCCTTTATTCCTGTGTCAGGATCTTTCATTGAGATATACAAAGCACTGGGTGTGAAAAGAACCACAAACTGTTAGCAAATAAAAAGCTGTTTCCAGTTTGTACAATAATGTCATTGTCATTCATGGGGTCTCTATGATTTGTTGGCACTTGGCTCTCTGCAGAGCTGGGGCATGGCTTAGTTTCATCTCCTGGGAAATTCAAGTTGAAAAGGCTAGAGGTCTCACTACATCACTGTCACAGCTGCAGGAGCAGAGGGTGGAGGGCACAAATGGCTCACCACATCCCCCTATTTTGAGAATGCAATGACTTGTGGTGACTACTGTGAAGAGAGGAACACCCACTGCTGAGGCACGTTCCCAGGGCCCCACAGCGTCAGTGCAAGCAGGAAAGTTCACTGCTGTGCTCTGTGTCCCTCAAAAAAACCCATCACTGTGATATCCTCAAAGCCTGCATGCTCTCAGAGGCCCTAAGTAACCTCAGTGAACCTTGGACCTCTGGAATGACAAGAAGGACAAATATTAAATGTCACAGACTAAGCCCTTTGGCCTGATCCTCTGATGAAACCTGTGAAGGCAGATTTAGTTGGATCCTGGCCCTGTGCAATTTTACTGTCTCATAAGGAGCACTGCAGGCTCATTTGTATCTTGGTATTTACTTCTCAGAGGCAGAAAATAAGTTGTCCTTCATTTTTTAAAGAGCTAACAGATGGCTTCCTGTGTGTGCCCTTTATCTCTTCTTCTCCCTGTGCCAATTCCATGTTCTCTGGCAGGCACTGCTCTTCCCTTACCATCCAAAAACTAGGCTAACATCAGCATTTCTCTGGAGAGCAAACAAAGGGTCTAAAATATTTTTGCAATAAATTATATATTGTATAAAAATTCCTCTCTTGGAACAACCACACTTTGGCTGGGGTCTCCGCTTGCACTGCGGTGCACCCAGAAATCTCCTTATCAGCAAAATCCTTTCACAAATAAGCATGTTCTGGTAAATGATGACACATTAAAAATGAGCTTCCCAGTTCTGATTGCTAGTTCATTTTTGCCACACTGAAACTTTTAGCATGCAGAAACTGTGAGGTAGCATGGACAGACACATTCATGGCTCTTCCAGAACAAGGTTATGTATCTGAAACATTGCCTGCAGATGGAAGTAAATGGGAGAGCAGAGCTACGAGAACAAACCTCAGGTTGATTGTTTCGGGCAATCTGATAGATTTTCTTGTGGATTTTCGGGCAAACCTTTGGCCTCCATCTAGGCAATTAATTGCTTTCTTGATATCCCTCACCCAGGCATCTCTCTCCTCCAGGTAGGCAGCTTGAAAGAAGTGGTCCTGCTGCTTGGTTGCAGTGAGCTTGAAGACAAACTGAAATGATAAATTATGTTTTTTTAAAAAATTACTTTGGTATAGCCAGTTGGGTATGATTAACCAACTAACCCCACAACACACAGCCTGCTGGTGCCTAAGGTACTATGGGAAGTGCGTTAGAGCCACAGATAAACTACTAAAACTCTGAATTAAAACATGAGCAAGCACTGCAGGTAACTGAATCCTTTTGTTACTTCCCTGTGAGTGATCCTGACCTTGTCAGTACAGCCAAGGTGAGTGGCACTGATGTAGCTGCTGATTCTAACCTTTGCTGGGAAGTTCAGCACAGCTGAAAGGCTGAAGCACCCAGCCCCTGCAGACTTACAATGGGTGTGAATTTGTCTTAGTGTTTAGAGACATGTGAACAGTCTGAAGGAGGAAAAATACCCCACGTTGTGTTGCTCAGCTGCTGACTCACAAGGAGAGAAAAGGTCACAGTCACACTGGAGAGAAGCTGAACACATTTGCAGCCTAGAAGACATTTAAAGGCTTTCTATGGAAATGATACACCCAGCCCTTGGCTACACCTTAGGGTCATTACTTGTCTAAACAAACTAGCAACAATGAAAAGATTGTATTTCCCAAAAAACTGTAAAAGATCTTTCAAAGGTAGTTGTAAACAGAAAAAAATAACACCAATCTGAAAAAACAAACAAAACAAACAAAAAACCCACAAACAAACCCACGAAGTCCACACTGAACTCATTTCCATCCAGTGATCTTTTGGATGGAAAATCTAGATCTAATTTCTAATCACTCAGGCAAGAGGGTTTTCACTTCTTCTAAAATATAGTGCCTCATAAGTGAAACTAATTTGTTCTGCAGTTGTATTAGAAATTCAACACACTGAGTGAGTTTACTGAAGCCCACATTTGTGAAAGGAACATTCCTGAACATGCCTAACATGCATCTTCCACGTTATGGCCAACAGGAAGAAATCTGACACCCTGAAATCGTGCATAAGTCCAACTGACTTTCATGGAAGAGAGGTGTCAAGCTTACAAAGCAGTGGGTCCTCAAAAGTCAAATTCAGGCAGAAAAGTAACCATTTTTTATCTGCCACAGTTCAGATTTCCAGCAACACCCACCTTTTGTATTATGCAGTAAAGAGCTACATACTGAAAATCAATGTACACAGTGCGTGAGAAAAGCAAACAGACAGATCTCTCTAAATCCCAATTTCCAAGTCATGCTAACACACCAGACTGACTGAACGAAATGCCAAACATTAAGGCATTTTTTTACCAAAAGAAAAAATCAGTCTTCTCAAAAAGCTGAGAAACAATGGACAGTGAAATGTTAAATGAGGGTTTTCATTTCCAGTATACAGAGGAGACTGGGAAAGTCCTTTCTCTTAACTTTATCTTCTGTAAAGCTAGGCTTCTAAGCTTTGTCTGAAATTGGTGGAGTGGTTGAGATTCCAATCCTAGAATTGACCAAGCCTTCCTCTGATGATACATATTTGTGCTTTTGAGAAGATTAGACCATACAGGAAAACCCTGTCCAAAGGAAAGCCATGGGGAAAACAGAAAAAGCTGGAGTATAGCAGAATTAAATTACATTAAGCAAAGATGAAACATCAAATCAAGAACAGCGACCAGTGGTGAGTGCAGTTTGAAATATAATCTCAAAATGTGCAGTTGCAGCCTGTTCTGAGCGGGCTTTATCTCTGCTTAACAAATGCAATATTGCTTCTTTTCCCCTCACCACCTGCATTTTGCAGTTGATTTAGTAAACAAAACATGTTGGTGATGTATTCTGAGCTTTCAGGTGAGGCCTGGTGCAGATACACAGGCTGATTCATAAAACTGAAATCTTTCCAGAGAAATACAGAAGTCAGCTCGTGGCCCAATAGTCCAGGCTCCAAACTGGGCCCAAGGAAGACTAGACTTCAAACTGGCCTAATGAGAATTACCCCACTTTTCACCTTACAGAACTCCTGTCCTAAAAGTATACTTTCATTTCTAGCCATATGAAATTGATGTATAAGAACCACTTAAGAGCCAGAATTATTCCCGTAAGAGGAATAACTGTATGCTTTGACACATAACCAAGGAGAAGCCAGGATGGAATGCAGAGGCACTGGATTCAGCAGTACAATAAAGCTGTAAGATGAAAAAGATATTTTGTTTTCATGGAATGCATGTAGAAATTTATGTTTAATCATACTGGGCAGTAACTACTTGTGAGAACAATCCCAGCAGTGGCTTTGCTCATATGAATGAGCACATTGAAGTTTTGACTATTTGAATGATGCAAATTTTAAGGGAAAATACATCTCCGGGGCTCCTGGTCTGTGGACTTGCAGAATGACCTCACCAACCCAATAAGGAGGATCCAATCCAACACCTGCTTGAAGTCTTTTGGATTGCTCCCACTGACTTCAGCAAACCCTGCACCAGATCTTACTTATGAAAAGGTGTTTTGGGTGCCTCAATCCCCAGGTCTCAGATCCTTCCTTTTGTCTTTATTCTCCCACAGAAAAGACGTCAGCAACTGAGAGGAAACGATGCAAAGCTCATTATGTAAACTCATAATGTAAATTAAGCATAATATAAAACTCATTGCAGCCAAAGGAGTGATCCTCATGGACTTTATCACCCTTCCATGCAGATGCAATGCATCTTCTGCAGACTGGTACCTCCTCAAGCAGCCCTTTGGGCTGGTGAGGATCTCTCTCACTCTGCCTTCAGCAGACATTGGATACTTCAGACCACCCTGCCTTTTTTATAGAATGTACAAATGCTGGTTAATTAATTTTCCTTTATTGTTAAGTGTGTTACTGACATTTCCAAGCAACTGCTGTGGACCAATACTGATGGCAGTGCCTTTCTGGGAGCTAAAGGGAAAAACCAAAACCCAACACAAAACTGTTTGGAAAGGAATGGTTTGTGAGGAAAAACTTAATTTCTGCCATTATAATGTAGGATCTGGGATACTCTTGAACATAGTACCCTTCTCCCCATGCATCATACCTCATGTATAGAGTTAGGAGTGCTGTGCTGGAGCTTGTTAATTAGATAATCAGCACAGGATTAACAGGAATCTTTATTCTCTGCCCAGTCCTTTTCTTATACTGCCTCAAAGAGAGCTTGTAAGTTGAGCCCCTTTCTCTTAACAGACAAGTCTAAAAAGACTCAGAAAGAAGCAAGGGGGGGGGGGCCTGCATGAAGAAAAAAAATTAATAAGTAAAATCAAGAAAAGAGAGGAAAAGGAAATCCAGCATGTCCAAATCTAACATAAGGGACCCTGACTCCACTTACCACAAAACATAAGGACAGGTCTCTTATTTTATTTGTATGAGAAAGTTAAATTTGCTGTCTCGTGCAGTTTCTCACGCTTTTTTTTTTTTGTTTTCTAATGGTCTCAGAGACTTCTATCTTTAGTCAGGCATCCCTATGGTAAATTGCTTTAAACTGTAATTGGATAACTTTCCAGATTCTGGGGGACACCTTTGCCAGAGGAATTCCTGGGGATGTAATGCCTATTTGATGAAATCAAGTTGATAAAATAACAAATTACTGATTAAAGATACGATTCTTTGCTCATACCAGAAATCCTGACAACTATTTCTCAGGAAGCCTATAACAAAACATGTGTCACAGCATTTATTTTCTTCCTGACTGAGCAAGCCAGTTGTTGCTCTTTGACAATGCTTCCATTGATCATGAAATAGTTTCCCGTAGCTTTATTTTGTGGCACTTAGATTTGTATTTGATATAGGAATTGTTGCCATTCAGCTGCAAACTGTCCTCACACCAGTAAAATTCAGCACCGCTCTCTGACAGGCTCAGAAATTTTAAAAACAATTGAAATTCCAAAATAAATAAGAAAACCAAACCAAAACCACTCCATGAATTAGTCCTGTTGAAGTGTCCAGAATTCAAATACTTGTGACCTTCTAAGACAAGTGAGAGTCACCACTAGGATGAGTGCAAGGAATTTGTAACTCCCTCAGTGCCTCCAGGAGTACAGGTATACTGTCAAACCTTGTTATACAAAAACTACTTACCATTCTTTTGCCAAAATCTTGGCATGGGCTATTTATAGAGCTCCCTTTTAGGGGGATCATCCCTTTGGGATTGCTGTCAGCCTTCCTTTTGTAGAATTCAATTCCGTCTTCCAAGAGCACGACCCACATTGGCTTCCAGGTATTAAACATGCTGCCCTGCAACAATAATTCACTGTGCATGTTATGTTCAGTGAATCACTCTTCATGTGATATCCAATGAAGATATGCCCTTCCAGGGTGTGTCTGACTGATGCTAAAGTAACTACAGTTGGTGTCTCAAGGGGAACATACCACAACCACACCCATCTTTCTATGAAGTTAAAAATTTTTGTTATTCTTCTGACCACCACTAATTCCCCCCTGCAGTCACCTCAGACATGAGTTTTTCAAAAGCTGCATTTGCCTGCCACAGCAGGTGTTTCTCCTGAGTATCAATTAGCCCCAACTAGAGTCTTCAAGATGATGTAGTTGCAATATTGTGAATAATCCTCAAAATTTCTGAATGTGAACTGGCACATCAGGACTGCTGGGCTGTATTTAGGACTTGATGCTACAATATAGTCAGGTTTGAGGCTTGGCTGTCTGATAAAAAAAACACACATCCCAGAGGATTTCTAGCCATATAAGAACAAACTGTGAGAGTAATAAATCGTTTAAGGGCCTGAGGCTGCAGACCTCCAACTGCTGTGGTGAGGAATGGAAGGGCTTCATTTCATCTTTTAAAGCTTTTGCTTCCTATTCCTGAAACACAGCTGGTTAGATGCAAGAAATACAGAGGTAAAGACAGGGTTGGACTCTACATACAGAGGAAAGCGCAGCAAAATTCTCAGAGACTCAGAGAAACAACAAATTTCTCTGTGTCGAGCACAATTAACTGCTAGAATTACTATCCCCTTTGCACTCTCCAGCTCCATGACCTCTCTGGTTCTGCCTGCAACCAGCTTCAACAGTGACCACAATCCCAGACACCCAAGTGATTCAGTGCTCAGCCAAACATTTAGATATGCTCAATACCAGCAGTTCCCCTGAAGAGTTACCAAAGCACAACCAGCATTGGTGGGCCCCAAATCAGAGGCCATTCATTAAAAATATTACCTTCCCTTGCTCTTTCTGTTACAAAGAGAGACCTAAATTCATCCTCCCATCGCCACATCTCCATTCACAACATCCCTGTCCCCCTCAGACGACGGAGTCTGAGCAGTGCTAAAGCTGCAGGTAGAAGCAAGGCAGCCACTGTTGTGCTGTGCACGTGGCTTGTGATTTGTTAAGCCTGAGATCTGGACAGAGTTAGTTACATTTGCATTTTGTATTTCTGCAGAAGTGAATAGGACAGAAACATGCCATGTCGTCTTTTATTTATTCTCCAAATGAACCTGTTGTCTGCCACATCCTTTTTTGCTGCCCTGCCTTCCAAGAAAAGCCTTTTGCACTTTGAATCAGACCTTACATTCAATTACAGGGCAAGGAAGGAAAACCACCAGCCAAGATCTTGTTAAGAGCAAGACCTGGACCTTCCCCTGCAGCCCTCACTGGAAGCAGAAGGTCCCCCATAAATGAATGCTACTTTTCAAAGGAAAGTCACTGTTCTGGGTGTTCTCTCAAAAGTCAGCTAAAGGGGGAAACTACAAAAAGGAGTCTCATCTGGGTACCACGTGTTCATTGAGTTCTGTTTTCTTTTGATTACTTTTCCTTTTTTTTTTTTTTTTAATAAGCCATAAAAATTTACCATTTTTTGAGAGTCCAAATTTACCCAGAGTCGATTTTCTGTTAAGAATTTATTAAAATTATAAATGAACTGTTGCAAATTCCTTTTTTTTTGTTACAATATTTCTGCTCATAAAGAGACACATCCCGGAGGCTGGACTCTGACACGCTCTGCCAGTGGAAGCCCCTGCAGATTTAAACAAAAGTTAAAGCTTTATCCTATGGGCTGCACCACAGAAGACTCCAGAGCAGAGTTTGATGTGGGGCAAAGAAGGGACGTGCCCATGGCCCCACACACTGTCTCCAGGCCAAGGTGATCTGACCTCTCTAATCTCACTATTATTGATGTTTAACTCAGTTAAGTGCAATGGAGTAGGCTGTGGCTATTTTCTACCTGTTGCTTGTTTTCTCAAGCTTTCAGAGTACATTTCCCTACACCTCCCCAGCCTGTTCAGAGTTTTCTCTTCCACTCAGCCCAAAACTACCCACTTACCTTCTTAACCAAGTAGCCCTCCCTGATGCGCATCGGTTCTCGCTCCATGTCTCGGGCAATCCCGCTCTCAGCTCTACCAGCACTGGCAGCTTAAGTTCCTCTGGCAGCAAAGTTTGAGGGCCAGTGCTTTTGCAGCACAGCTGTGCTGTTTCACAAGTTCCTGACTGCTAATCACAAGCCCATTTCCTCTTACAGAACGAGAGAGATAGGAAAATGCAGAAGCACGTGTGTATTTATAGACCGCCTCTGACAGCACAGGCAGCAGCCTGACAAAACACTCTTGTCATATCAACCACAGCCAGCCTTGATGACAGAATCCTGGGAAATTAAATAAGCACTGTGGTGCTCAGTCCAGCTCTGCAAATACATGTACTCTACCAAAACAACAAACAGGGTGCTGTGCTGCTGCTCAGTGCATGCCAAAAGCAGCTCAGAGACAGGTTTCCAGCTCACCAGTGCTTTCACTTCATCCTCTCTTCAAAATCTGATTCCCAGCAGGTGAGCATGTGTAGTCTGACAGTGAGTTGGAAGGTCCTTGCTTGGTTAATGAGGATGCACCCTCTGCTGACATGGGAAATTTGTTTATCATACTTGATCAGGTTTTGGAGTTCTGAGCTGAGGCCTCCCAAAGAGGTCAGCTGTCAAACAGGCATAAATGAATTAGACCAGTGCATTACATAAAGCACCAACTGCAAAGTGTCACTTTCTACAGGCATCTTTTACTTGCTGCAGAGCTTGTTTGGCTGTATTTGCGAAACAGCAAGGCAAACCCATATTTTTTTTCTATATATCAGTGTCACAATCCCTCTTCCCCACAGAGAAGGAAGTGGGAATATATGGGAGGCAATAAGGAGGCTGCTTCATTGTCAAGAGCAGTGTTCTCCCAAGCACAAGACTACAAATCATTTTCTCAGCCAAGACCATTCAGATAAGGGTTGAGCCCAGCGTGACTCCATCTGTCACCTCTGCCACTTGTAAAGATCCCCAAACAGGGGCTTTTTTCAGCCAGAAATTCCTGCTCCCCATTTGTCTCAGCCTTTACCTCAAAGTCTGACAAGGTCTATGATAGAGGACCAGAGAGTTAGCAGAGACCTTTTCTAGACCTTCCTCACTGTTGCCATGTAGTGCTTCTCCCACAGGTGAGACTCCACTCCTTCTTTGATTATCTATGTTAGTGCTTCATTACCCCAGCTGCTGAATGTTTCTCCTCACTGCCTGAATAGATTTTTCTTTCCAGACCTTTCTCAGGTAGTCACTGATCAAGTGACACTTCAAGTATCTGCAGGTAAAGCACCTTGTCTGCACCACCTATCTCAGGTGAAACACTTTATAGTGCATTCTGTCCAAAGCACACATTTTTGTGATGATTTCATGTACCACTACGTTGTTTGGGGTTTCTAAAACCTGCAGAGTCTGAGGACATTGTTCCTTTGCTCATGTAAATCATGTCGCTGTAAGGAGAGCCCCAGTTCCTAAGCAAGCCAATCATCCATTAGGCAGTTTGCAAATCAAAGACTCCATATATGCTTTCCAGTTCTCTGGCTGTCAAGTATACTTGAAGTCAGATTTTAAAATTATTAGAGACAAACTCACACAGAGCAAATAAAAGCTTCATGCTCCTTGGAACTAAAAGAAAAAAATTACCACTAAAAAACTGATCAAAAAAGCTTGTGTCACATTAACAGTAGAGAATTTGCCTACTAGGTCTAGAACTTTGAATGAATTGAAGATGCATTTCCAGAGAGGAGATGATCTAACCAGATTTCTGAGTTATATGAGAAGGCTCCTTTCATTTCATATTAGCCTTAAAATGATGTTTGAGAGACTGAGGAGATTGTAGACTCCTCCTGTATAATGCCACTAATTCCTTTTACTTAGGAAAGTGAAATATTTCCTTCATCTTCCCTTTTATTCCAGTAGTTCCATATTTGGGAAAACATACTTTTTTTCCTGATTAGATAACCCAAAAATACAGGTCACAACAACTCAAATTAAATACCTTCCACTGTGTGGCTGGAAGCCAAATTATCCCTTTATTAGCTGCCTTGAGGCCAGTAATGCTACAGAGTCTGGAATGAGGATTAGAGACCAAGAACAGGATCACAGTTAACTCTTCCTTTTGTCTCCACTTCCTCCCCCTCAGACCTGAGAAAAGGAAAACCCTTCCCCAGCTGGACGGGCTTAAGGGGAGCAAAGACAAAGGAATCTGCTGGCATTTTCCTCCCTGCAGGCATCCTCTCCCCAGGTTTTCTTGCTCACCTGCTCCTGCTGACTCAGTGTTTGTGCTGAGTCAGGATGACAGTGCCCTTCACCATAAACTGATGATATGAAATGACCAGGGATCCTCTTCAACGCAATATCTATATGACCTTATATTAAAAAGTGGTTTAATGCAAACAGAAAAGGTTGCTGACTCTGCAATTTCACAAAAGCTCTGTTTCTCATTTACCTGCATGAAAAGCCCTTGGAGGTGTGAAATGTAGTTCTAAACACAGTGGCACCAAGCCAATAACTCAAGAATTTATCAATAACTACCTAAGCAACTCAGTGTCAAAGCACAGAATCACCTCCATCCAATATTAGCTGAAAACAACTACTTTTATAACACTTCTTTTCTCTGTATTGCTTCTATTCCATCTTCAAAGCTCAGCTTTGTCCTTTTGCCCTTCTACCTTACAGAACAATCCTTTTCTTTGCCGCTGAGGTTTGGTTTCATTTGTCACACATCACCCCAGGGGAGTCAGCACTTCACCTCCCCCGGGCAGAAAGATGCTGATAGCTAAATCATTCATGTGAGGCAGAATGGTCCTTAACCATACAGTGGCCTTGGCAAGCACAAGGGACAGCCTGGAATATGGATGCAGATCTTCTTTGTCCAGCCATTCCCAAAGAGCAGCACCAGGCACGAGAGAAAGGAAGAGATGTATTTCTCCTATCTCTCCACAAAGGGGAGGAAGAGCTTTGTCTGGCAGGAAGACAAAGTATCCTGCAATGTGAAAACCTGCTGTAACTTACCTTGCTCTCCCCATTTCTGTCTGAGGTAGGTGAAGGTGTGATGCCGGATGACCAGCACTTGTCACAAAAGCACACTCTGCAACAGAGCTGAATATCTTAGCTCAGTTTACTGGTGAGCAATCTGTTCTTGTATAGGAGATCTTGCTGTATTGCTTCAGAACATGCTGCTTTATTTCTGCTACTTCAGGATACAAGCTCCTGCAAGCATTAAAATAGAAGTGATAAAACACATTTATCTGAGGAAGGGGTTTATCTGAGAGACCAAGGAGTGTTTTTATAGACCATAGGAACCATATATTTGCAAATAAACATGACAGCTGTAAGGAAGACAGCCTGTTCCTCAGTTTGTTACATCAGCTTCACTGCTCTCTCCATGAGCCCTTGCAGAGCTGGTTCAAATGTGTTTGCTGTACTGTAAGTGCCATAAGCCCACCCCATCTGTAACAGTGCACATGAGCTCTCCATAAATATGCATCACTACAGCAAATCAAGCTGCATTTCCAGGGCAAATTATAACAAATGCTGTATGTTCAAAATTATTGTCTGTACAGGAAAAATAATATACACAAGTGATTTGCAAATGAGTTAAAGACTGCCCAGTAAAACCCTTTCTCATTTCGGCACAGAGGCAGAGGGCTCTAAAGAATCACGACATTAAAATTGAGAGCTGGCAGGTGCAAGTCTCAGCACAATTCCCTCCACAGGGAATCACACATATGGCTATTTTTAGTGAATAAGATATTGTGGCTTTGCATCCCCTTCCCGAAAAGAAACCTCAAACTGCAACACTTCCAAATTTAGCACTGTGTTAAGAAATCAATCAGAGGGGCAAGAATGAAAAGGCTATTCCAGGTATAGTCCATGTCACCTTAGAATATAAACGCTATGGTTTGGCTGCCTTAAATGAACCTTCTTGACCTGACCTCAAGGCACATTTTATGTATTTAATGATTATGCAGCAGGATTAGTGTGTTAGCAAGCAGGCCTGCCTGCATAAATGTTAATACTGAAAAGCTTATGCAGTTGATTTAAGACCATGTCCAGAGAGATCATACTGAGTGGATGTAGTCAGGAGATCAAATGGATTTCTCCAGAATGTTTCCTAGACAATTTGAACCAGCACAAAGCATAGACCATGGCTTATCTGCATATTATCTCTGACTTTTCACTGAATGCATCCAGCCCCACCTCACCCCTACAGTAGTTCCCCATCAGTGATAAATGCAGGTGGTGTTGACACAGCTGGGAAGGTCCAAGCACAAGAATGAGGTCTTGGAGAATGTAGCTGCAGTGTGAGCAGATTTTCCTAGTTTTAGGAAGACAAAGGGACATGAGAACTGCTGGCTGCAGCTCACTTGCCACTCCCTTCAAAAGCACTGAGGGGTTTGCCAGGGCACAGGTGAGTGCTGCAGCCTTCCTGCCCAAAGGCAAAGGAATCAGCTTAATGTACCTTGCTGACACCACACAAGAGGCTGGGAAACCTCAGGTGTCAGGGGAACAAAAAGTAGATTTGAAGGACAGAAAAAGTACCAAACAAAAAACTCCCCCCAGAAAAACAAAACAAACCAAAAAAACCCCCAACAAACTAGAAAAAGCAGTTTTGCAGTTTACAGACATTAAATATTTCAACCCAAATTCTCAAATACAGGTGTAGAGAACCGAGGAACAGACACAACTTTCTCTCTTTGTTCCTAGAAGTAGATTAGGAGAAATAATGTGGCTCAGGAGAAACAGCACCCTGTCTAAAGTCTATGATGATCTATTTAGCTTTGTATTTTGTAAAAGTCAGCACATTTACCCTGTGCTCTTGGCAAAGCCACACCAGCTCCTCCTTCCTGCAGGTATTTTGCTGCCTACAGAATACGAAACCATTAACAGCAGGTAACCATGTAGCAGCCTGGGGGCTGAGACCCACAGAAAATCCCCAGGAGGACTAGAAGCACATGGGTTTCTATATGCAGTGCACATCCCGCAGCATCAGGTATCTCCATGGGGGAGATCAAGCCAGGTAGTCAGTCTGCAGGTCAGGATCAAGGGCATCCCTGGCTAGATAAGTCTGTAGCAGAGCTGGAAACCAGCAGTCCTAAGCAGAATTCAGAAAGAGAACAGAAACCCATGGCTGAGCTAAAATAGGGCCCATGGGCAGCCCCAAGTGAAGCTGGTCAGGGCCATTAATGTGGGCAGCAACAAAATGAAGCTCAAAGAAAGACTCAGCAAAGGCAACCACATCCCTTGATCTACACTGATAAGGAGCACCTGGTAGGATCAGATAAATAAATGCAGTAAAACAGGTGAAGTTATTAGCTTGATTAAAAGCAAGGCTTTACCGAAGTTTAAATTTTCTTCATAAATGTTCTCCATGTTTCGTATGTTTCACCATGTTTCACTTTCACATGTTAGAACAGTTACTCAGCCTATGCATACACAATCCATAATATGGTGGTTTTTTTAGTTGTCCCTCATGTTTGCCACTTTTTCCCAGTAGTGGTCTGGAATAATGTCACAGCCTGAGCTGTGTCTGTAGAAAGGTGATCATTCAGGCAGAAATAATAAGGGAAAAAAAACCTCGTTATAGATCTGACCTCTCATGTACTTGGGAAACTAATTGCAATCAATGTCTTCAGCTACACACAATTTACTACAACATGATCCGTCTGGCCCATGAGGCGAGTAAAACTGATCCCTGGCAATGGCCATTATCCTTCACACACCACTTGGAGTGGTACTATCAGATTGCCCACATGTGAAGCCCCTGGGATTTCATACTGAATTACACTGAAACTTACAGAAGTGGGAGTTGCTGCAAGCACAACTTCCAGGAAGCCCCAAAGCACAGCAGTTTCCACAGAATATTACAAAAAATGAGAATTCTCTAAGAATGAGGAAACGGGATAAGGAGAAATAGACATGTGGCCTTTATTTATTTATTTATTTGTGGAGTTACACACTTCTGAGAGGCAGGGATCATGCCCTGCCCCTGTTTTTGTGGAAACCTGCCTGGCTGAACATATTATGAAACCTGTGCTTAGCTGAATACCCAAGCAAATGCAGTAGGACTTCTTTTTCCAGAGGTTTTCAGCAGAATGTATTATTTTACATAATATTATTATATTTTACATATTATTATTTTACATAAAAAATTTCATAATATAATTAATTCACTAAGTAACTCGCATGTACAAGGGAATAGAGCTGGGCAATGCTGTGTCTTCCATTTGGCTTAGCCATCCACTTCATCACCATGTGTACATCCAAGCCTTAGAAAAACAAAGAACAGGTCAGGTACAGAGCAACGTGTAGCTGTGAAATTCTAACAAAATAATTAACTTGGGCCACGAAGGTATTTTTTTGCCGGGACATTATGAAAGCCAGGAGGAGCTGCAGCTTTAACAGCAAACAAGAACAAATGCAAAAGAATGGAAAATGTGCATANGGCTTTACCGAAGTTTAAATTTTCTTCATAAATGTTCTCCATGTTTCGTATGTTTCACCATGTTTCACTTTCACATGTTAGAACAGTTACTCAGCCTATGCATACACAATCCATAATATGGTGGTTTTTTTAGTTGTCCCTCATGTTTGCCACTTTTTCCCAGTAGTGGTCTGGAATAATGTCACAGCCTGAGCTGTGTCTGTAGAAAGGTGATCATTCAGGCAGAAATAATAAGGGAAAAAAAACCTCGTTATAGATCTGACCTCTCATGTACTTGGGAAACTAATTGCAATCAATGTCTTCAGCTACACACAATTTACTACAACATGATCCGTCTGGCCCATGAGGCGAGTAAAACTGATCCCTGGCAATGGCCATTATCCTTCACACACCACTTGGAGTGGTACTATCAGATTGCCCACATGTGAAGCCCCTGGGATTTCATACTGAATTACACTGAAACTTACAGAAGTGGGAGTTGCTGCAAGCACAACTTCCAGGAAGCCCCAAAGCACAGCAGTTTCCACAGAATATTACAAAAAATGAGAATTCTCTAAGAATGAGGAAACGGGATAAGGAGAAATAGACATGTGGCCTTTATTTATTTATTTATTTGTGGAGTTACACACTTCTGAGAGGCAGGGATCATGCCCTGCCCCTGTTTTTGTGGAAACCTGCCTGGCTGAACATATTATGAAACCTGTGCTTAGCTGAATACCCAAGCAAATGCAGTAGGACTTCTTTTTCCAGAGGTTTTCAGCAGAATGTATTATTTTACATAATATTATTATATTTTACATATTATTATTTTACATANAATGGAAAATGTGCATAAGTGTAGTCCTGGTTTAGAAACAATCTCTTACTGTTAAATGGGAATGAGATCAGCGGAGAGTTAAATTATGGTACAACTTTCAGCTTCAGAGATCTTTGTCCTTGAACAAATGGTACCAGCCACTAAAGAATAGTATTAAAGATAGGAGATTCTGATCTGATGCTGTAATTAGAGTGGGATTTTTTTTTTTTATTTTTTGTTTCTATTTGAATAAGAAGACTGCAACGAAGTGATTAAAAAAAAAATCCCAGCAGAAGCCCTGACCTGCTGATGTTGACTGCTGACTTCAGAGATCAAGAAAGTGACCCTCAGCCCGGGCGTGGTGACTCTGACAGCCAAGAAAGCGACCCTTAGTCCCGGCACGGTGACTCAACAAAACCCTTGGCAGCGCAGAGGGAGAGAACAAGCCTCCCTGCCCTCCGCCCATCCCTCCCGCTCGGGCGGCTCTGGCTCCTGCGTGTCGCTACGCAGATGCTTCAGCCCGCCCCGGAGGGCTCCATGAGCCCTGGGGAGACCTTTCCGCGGGTGATTTTGGGGGTGTTCCCCCTGGGGAGGGGAGCCGCGGGATGATTCGGGGGGCTGCCCCCGGCCGGGAGCCCTCGGGGCGCTGCCCGCCCGCGCCGCTGTCCGCGGTGCTGAACGGCCCGCCCGGCCCCGCCGCGCTCCCTCCGCCGCCACCCGCGGGATTAAGGCTGCGGTAATCCCTGGAATTAACTCCCTGGAAACCGGCTGCGGGCTGAGCAGCTGCAAACGTCCCCCAGACCGGGATATGGGCCGGAGGAGGGAAGGGAGGGGCAGGTGGGCATCCACTGCCCAGATGCTGCGCCGCGATTAGTGGGAAAGCGAA
This sequence comes from Scytalopus superciliaris, assembly GCA_013400415.1. Taxonomy (NCBI): domain Eukaryota; kingdom Metazoa; phylum Chordata; class Aves; order Passeriformes; family Rhinocryptidae; genus Scytalopus; species Scytalopus superciliaris. The sequence goes on from VXBX01005846.1 coordinate 185,209, forward strand.
AAAAAAAATCAAAAAAAAAAATCAAGTATCTCATCCGCTGCTTTTGGGAAGGGCTGGGCTGGCTGGGATCCGGCAGCCCCTCCTCTTCCTCGTCCCTCCTCCTCTTCCTCCCCCTCGCTCCCGGCCAGCCGCCTTTCCGCGGAGGGGGCGAGACGCGCTCAGAGCCCGCAGCCCCCCCGGCCGCAAGCGATGGGCGACATCCCCGGCCTCGTGAAAATCAGCGTCTCCCTCAAAATCCAGCCCAACGACGGGGCCGTGTATTTCAAGGTGGACGGGCAGCGCTTCGGCCAGAACCGCACCATCAAGCTGCTGACCGGGGCCAAGTACAAGATCGAGGTGTCCCTCCGGCCCGGCACCGTCCAGGCCACGTAAGTGCGCCCGGGGCGGCTCCCCCGGCCCTCCCCTCCTTCTCCTCCGCTTTATTTTTAGAGGTTTAATGTTTTTTCCTGGCAGGCTGACAGCGCGGGGTTTCCGTGATTTCTCCCTCGCCGCCCTTTGGCTTTGGCTGCCCCGTTTCTGGGTCCCCGGCCAGCTGTGCCCAGCTGTTCTTCCGGCTGGCTCGGGAGGGAGGACACGTTTGGGATGTCGCTTCCTTCCCTCTCCCAGAGATTTTTCAAGCCCAGCTCCTTCCCCGCGGTTTTCCCCGGAGGAAGCAGCCCCTCCATCCCTTTCACCATTCCCAAGCCTCGCTGCAGCGTGGCAAAGCAGAGACTGGGACCAGATGGGGGAACCAGCTCTGGGTTGGAGGGGCAGGCCCGCAGAAGAGATTCGACTGACCTGTCCCCATCTACTGGGAATCAGATCCCTCCTGCTTTTCCTTGCTATTCCTTCCCCCGGTGACTGCAGAGCCCTGGCATTTTTCAGGAGCCCCAGTGAGTCAGCAGCACATGCAGGTCTGCTAAAATCCCTGAAGCATCCCCCAGCAAGAAGCTGCCAGGCTGCAAGCCCACGTGCTGGCTCCAAACTGCCAGGGAAGGGGGCATGCGGGGCTGAAAGGCTGGATCCTGTCTCTTTGCAGAACGATGGGCATCGGGGGTGTCAATGTCCCCCTGGAAGAGAAATCCCGGGATGCACAAGTGGCCTCTTACACAGGGATCTACGACACAGAAGGGGTGCCCCACACCAAGAGCGGGGAGAGACAGCCCATCCAGGTCAACATGCAGGTATGTGGGTCTCGGCGCCTGGAATGGGAGGGCAGCAGGGGGCTGACTCCCACAAAGGGTGTGGAGGTGAAATATTCCAGGGCAAAGTCTGAAGAATGTGTCCAGAAAATACAAGTCCTGTTTCTTTCTCTCCCAAAAGAGCAGCAAGGGCCAGGAAGAAGCAGGGGGTTTTCTAGAGACCTGAAGGGCCCTTCGGGGTGCTGCAGCAGAAGGACTTGTGAGCTGAACCTCTCACCTCTTGTTTAGGTCCCTGGCTAGAAATCCAATTCCTTGGCATACAGGGACCCCTCTTCCTGCCAGCACTACCTTTTTTTTTTTTTTNTGCAGAGCATGCCCCAAGCATAAAGGGTGACTGCTCTTCCCTTCCACCTGTCACCTTCAGGGTGCCTGAGGACCTACCAGAGACTGAAAGCATGTGTGAGAACAACCCCCCAAGGCTGTCTTCTCCCTTTTCCCATATGCTTCCATTATCTGCATTCACAAACCTAAGTTCTTATTCAAGTGGCTTCTCACCCCAATCTTAAAGAGAGGCTCCATGGTCCCAAAATGAGATGCAAAAGCTCCAGCCCATAAGGCAGCAGAGCTGACAGAGGACAGCAAAAGCAGCTGGCAAATTCCCACAGCACTCTTTGGGTGGTGTGCTTGGCATGCAGAGGGAGATTTCTTTTGTTTTAGCTTTGGTTTGGTGGTTTGTTTATTCCCTCTCCTGATTACAGTTGTGAGGGATTCCTGCTGTTTATTCAATATCTTCTGAACCAAAAAGGGGATTCAGGGCAGTAAACCATCTTCATCTGAAGCTCTCTTAAGGGTCTGTTCCAATTTACACAAATTTAGGACCTTGCCAAGCCCACCAGATTTCAGCATTTTTTCCACATTTGCTCACTGCACACAAGATTTCACTGGGGTTTTTTTCTGGAATCATCATTTAGCACAGCAATCCCCTTCTGAATAACAACTGTAACATCTCCATTTGGTGTTTCTAATAATTACAGTGTGCCTAACTTAATTTCGGAGACCCACATCACCTTAACAGTTACTCCTTCATAGTCTTAGGTTAGTAAGACTACCCTGAAGTATCTGCTCATGTTAATCACTTTTCTATACAGCTGCCTCCTTTTAACAGGAAAACCAAACACGTGGTATTACCTCCCAACAAACTGAACAGGGTTGCTGGATGCCGCTGTTGAGCACTGTAATTATATTTCACAGTGTCCTTATACCAGGAGGTGGAAGGGCAGCACTCCCAAAAAACCCCCATCTGCTTTGACCAAGGCATCCCTGTTTGAATAGTCACCTTTACCCTAAAGTGCAGCACTGATGTGAACTCTGAAAACCTGGAAGTTTAACTTTTCTTAAGGAGAAAACTGAGTCCAATCACAACTGAAGGAGGGTCTGATTTTCAGATAACAAGCTCTTAGATGGTTTGTTGCAGCACCACAGTGAGTAGCCACAATATTTGCCCAAAGAATTGCTTTTACAGATCAAATCCTGGGATATTGACTATGAAGCTAATAGGATTTTCAAGCATTAAGCAAGTCCTCAATCCCTTTTAGGACCTGATCTTGATAGATAGGTCCCTCAGTACAGACTTACATGTCCACAATTGATACTTTTAAGTATTAAATATAGGCAACTCAACAGGGATTTAGATGTTTAACTCATCATTTAGCTGCTTAGCAAAAGTAGAGCCGTAACAGATTTAGGGAACCAGCCTCAGATACCCCAGCCTGAAAACTGCTTCGAATCCTACTTCCTGAATCTTCAAAACTGAGCTTATTGCAAACAGCTTTAAATATTCCTGTTTCCTTCAACTATGAGGAACTTCTGCCTCCACTTCCTTTTCTAGAGCAGACAGGATCCTGATGCATCCTCAGGAGGTAAGGACATTATTTAAGGCATAAAAACTGAATTGACATTAGAAATAGATTGTGAGGTCAGTCCTGCAGTCAAAAAATGGTCTGATACTGCCAATCTAGTGCCTGAATGACTGCAGGTTCACAAAGGTCCATAAGAATTTATTTCCCATCTGCTTTAAAACTTTAAACAAGTAATTCTTTGTGTTCCTACTTTAGCTGGCTAGTCGATATCTGACCTGTGACAGCCAGACTTTACACATGTGAAACAACAATCCCGGTTCTGAATTCCAGAATCTGAGGGTGTGTTTCTGCTACCTGAGCACTCAATTATGCACATTATCCAGAAACTGCTAAACTGTCTGGCAGATGGTGTAAACTAAATCAGAAAACTCTCTTTAGGGCTCATTTTAGTCTTGATGAGACTGAGATTAAATAAAGAAGCCAGACCTCTATTCCCAGTAATAGCCATCAAATCATTCCAGCATGCAAATGCCAAGGGAGTGATTAAATAACTATTCAAACCAATAGCACTGGATGACAGAAAAGAGCAGACAGAGAAATACACTTCTAGGTCTGACCTGTGAAGAGTGGGGCCATCCCTCCTCCCTGGGGAAGGATATACAGGCCCAGTGGAGTAGCCAGGATTCAGCTGCTGGATCACAGGAATTCAGGGGAGCTCTGATGATGCAGAATGTTCAGTACAACACAGAGCTTCTGCATCTGCTGAGTACTGGGCTGGTGGGAGGCACATGGTAGTAGAAAAGCTCTGCAATTAATTCTTTCCTTCTCTTGGAAATCCACAGCAGTCAAACTACTCAGGGTAGCTCAGCAAACTGGGTCATTGAAGGAAGATGGAATTTGTTTTCTTTGTCTGTCTTGTTGAAATTCAGATCCTCCATACATTAAGAAAATGAAATGCTGCTCTTTTGTTGTATGATCTTCTACAAATGTTATTATAAATGCCTTTTCTTCCTCAGTTTCCACACTGAGGGTGGCTGATGCTCCTCTCTGACAATTTCTCATTGTGGATTGTGCACAGTAACAGCAAATGTGCTTAACCTTTACTATCTTGCATTATGAGTGTATCAGGATTACTATCAAAGATGATTAATGAAAAAAAGTCCTCACTTAGGATTTTAGTTGCTGGGAGAGATAAAATAGCGTGTACATCTAATTCTCTCTTTTTCAAAGGAAGTGGCAGAAATATTTCACTTACTCCTTTAACACTTGGAACTGGAGCCAAATAAAACCCTTCCACTTACAGCACACAGCAACTCCTGCTGTTGTCAGGGCTAAATTTAACTTACCACAGTGGGCTGAGGGAAGGTTTAAAACAGTGTCCATCACACAGCAGCAGCTTACAAACCACATTTTGAATTAAAAAAAAAAAAAAACCAAACCCAACAAATATATCCTTCTGAGAGGACTAGATACAGTAGGCTCTGCTTGGAACTCAGGTGGAGTCCCTGTGTAAAAGAGTTTTCATATTGACTTTGCAAGTGTGATTGTAGCAGGCAGATGATCAAAGGTCAGCTCCCAGGCACATGATGGGAATGGAAAACAGTCAAGTGAAGAAGCTGTCATTAAAGTGAGTGATGGAAATATTTAAAGGGAAAAAATGCTGAAGAACAGTGCTGTTCAGTAGCAGTGAATTCACTGCCTACTATGATCTAACAACAGAACTCAATCAACAAGTCATACCACTGGGACCAACAGCAATACCTACAGGCTTCACACCCACACTTCAGATTCTCTGCAACATCTCAAGGTATAGGACCTCAAATTTTCCATCACCATTAAAACTGAAATCATAATCTATCCTTGAAAGCCTCACTGAGGTTTTTCTGATGTTGTACAGGTGTGTCTAGAAGTGGGTTAAAGAAAAAAACACCCTTTTATTCATGTCAAAGCTGCAAGAACAGACAACTTGCAGTCGTCTCGTTACTCCTTCACTTACCTGCTAAACACACTGATTATCTCCTTCCTAGCTTCTGTTGCTCAGCTGCACCATCAGAGTCCAACCAGCAGTTTCAGAAAAGCACAGAGAACTTCTCTTGCCTAAGTCTTATGTTAAATGTTGAATAGAATCCCAGGGAAGGAGTAAGTGGTGCAGTAGCAGCACATTTCAGCCAAGACACTGCAAACACAAGGCTCCAAAATACAGGGGCATTTAAAGGTTTCAGACTGAGCAAAAGAAGGAATCTTCCCAGTCCTAAGTGCAGCCTCTAGGTATGGTATAAAGGGGAAGTAGTGATGGTCTGCATCACTGCAGATCACTGGTACACGATCTACAGTATATACAGTCCATTTTGAGGTCATTGGGCCAACTACTGCTGTGTCATCTTAGGGAAAGTTATAGCTTTGATTCTTGCTGTTAGTAACATTTATCCATATGGGAACTTGAATATTTTTACTCCCTTGCCTTTCCCAGAGGTAAGTGCAAGAGGACAGTACATGCAAAATCTGACCCTTCATGTTTTATGTATGCCTAAGCATAAAAGACTTTCTGATTGCTAGAGCAGGCTTTACAGAACTTTGATTTGAGGAACAACAACCCCTGTATCAGCTGCTTTATGTCCTGCAGTTTCACAAGTGTTGTTTCTCATTAAGAGAGAGAAACCAAGAAAAGAACCAGCTCACTAACACTGATATTCCCTCTTCCTTGCAGTTTAATGACATTGGCGTTTTTGAAACGGTCTGGCAAGTCAAATTCTACAACTACCACAAACGGGATCATTGCCAGTGGGGAAACAGCTTTGGCAGTATTGAGTACGAATGCAAACCAAACGAAACACGCAGTCTCATGTGGATCAACAAAGAGACCTTCCACTGAAGAGATGGAAAACCAATACTGCTGGACAATCTCCCTAAAGAAAAACCTACCTTTTTAAACCAGCAAGAAGCCTTAACAAAGGCATACTGTAATGTTGCTTTGTTCCATAAGGTTCCAACAACTACGTTGTATATACAGGTGGTGCCACTAACATATTTGCCTATTACTGTATTTTAAGTTTACCATGGCATCTGCAACATTCTTTATCTGTCACCCTGAGAATACTGAAAAGTTCATGGTAGAGAGTATCTGATATCTGGGTAGAAAGTCATACCACCATAATACTGTTGTAAGTATTTGGATTATTCCCACTAGATGTAACAACTTTCGTGAAGTGTTTTGCTTTATTGCTTAGGATTTGGATCAACATCACATTGGTGATTTTTGTATTTACATTTGTGTTTGCTCCTAAATCGGTGTGTTCCTTCGAGCATTTGGTTGTACACGTCATCCCAGTGGACAGCAAAAAATTCAAAATATGGATATTTGTAGGTTTAGCTAAATGGCAGCTAATGCACTGTTGGTATTGTGTTTCATATCAAGGGATTTGGAAACTCATTCTCCCTTTTGTTAAGTGCTGTAAGATATTCTGTGAAGTTTGCTAATTTACCAAATCTCTCAAAATAGGATTATTTGTTGTTAAGTCTCCCAGTCTCTGAAAAAGCTTTAGGAAATGGCATAAAATATGATGAAGGAAAAGCAATAAATCAGTTGTGGTATCAAAGATGTTTAACAACATGGCTAAGATCTGTCTTAAGATCACAGAGTATTCTTGAGAGATACAGCAGCCATACTTAATATAGTTCTTAGAGTTCAGATGGTAAACTCTCTTTTTGTTTTAATGACACATTGCTCGAATCAGTTAAATCCTACAAATCAACGTTTTTAAGCCTGACCACTTATTATGCAAAATTGACAGGATTTCTGACCAACAAACACTCAGCAGTGTGAGGGGTGCAGATCCCAGTGCGTGTTTACACATGCACTGCACTGTTGCAAATAGAGGTAAGCATGTAAGCATTTGCATGGTTATAACTAAAGGTGCTACATAAACACTAGATCAGTGTTTAACACAAACAGACAACACAAAACAAATGTATCTGTTCTTTCAGTAAAGAAAGTAAAGCAAGCAAACAACTACACTTGTCCCATCCCCAACTTGGGTTGAAGTAAGCTGTCAGTCAGTTCTTGCATATCTGTTGTTACTCCCTTTGTGAATAATTTGTAAATTGTGTATGTAAATGGTAACCATGACTTTTGATCTTTGTAATAAAGGACTTAAAACACTTTCTTCTTTACTTTGGCAACCTAAATGAGCTAAAAAACAGACAGTGACTTTAGAGACTCACACAGCAGAGTCAGTGCTTTCTGAGAACCCAGTCCAAAGTACCTCCTGTTGTTCACCCAAAGTTACTGTTTCTAGTTAATGTGATAACACTCATTAGAGCCTATTACTATGCATTTGGTCGCACTAACATAGTGTGGAAAGTAGAGATTTAGGACAGAAGTGAAATAGCAAAGATAGATTTTCTTCCATTGAATTATTAATCGAAAAGCTCGACTGTTTGCAGGTTTCTACACACAAAGGAGCACTGATGCAATACACCACTGAGCTATCCAGCTGCATCCCCACTTCCAGGAAACATTACACAGGCAAATTTCATTGAAATGAAATTCTAGGAACAGTCTTATGCATTAACTTCTTTTCTAGACTCTTTCTAGACTCTTCCTAGAAAGCATTCTTCAAAATGAAAAAACTGACCAAATTGAAATACAATCTGCACTTCAGACAGAACTGTTATTGCCAGCACTTTAGCAGAAGTTTCCTGATAACATGCTTTAATAAATCCAGACTTCCAGCTGTCAATCAGTTCTATCTCTGCACTGCTAGAAAAGCGATTTTATTCGGCAACAATTGGCACACTTTGGTTTATTTTGTTTGTGTGTATGAACTGAAAGCACATTGGCAAGAAATACGTATCGTACATAATTAGCAGAGAAACTTCTGTCCTAGTAAAATGAAAACATGGAAGATGTGCCTTCACTTCGAGCTCAGCTTCCATGAAGTCCTTGGCCCACAATGTCCTAGCTCTCCAGCATTTAAGAATAAATTAATAAATTAATAAATCCAGCCTATTGTGGCACAGTAGGGCTGTTATTCTCAGCTAGCTGGAAGCACACCCTTCCCAAGGCAAATACTCATGCCCATATTAATGCCAAATAGAGCATCTCTTTTCTCACATCCTAGCAAGTCCTGTAGCAATTCAGCTCAGAGAGTGGTCAAGAAAAAGCCTTGCAGATGGAGTGAGTTGCTTTTAAAAGGAAGGAGAGAAAGCAGGAGCAACTGTGTCTTGCAAGGTCCATATCCTGAGACTGAACGTCTCTGCCCAGGATTGCAGCACCCCTTTTACAGACAGTGGCAGTGGTAGGATGAAGATTGGTTAATGGCAGATCCAGGGCAGGTGTAAGCAGAATTTATCAGCTGTTACATCCTTCTCCCCTAGATGAGGTTTAAGCATAGAGAAACGTGATTGGCATTATTCTTAAACAGAAGATTACTCAACATGGTGTTTGTTGAGTATCCACAGCGCCAGTGCTGATGCTCCACACATATAAAGCAAAATAATCCCATCAATTTCCCCTTGCTCATCAAGTGCTTTGCTAACAAAGCAAACATTTGCTCCTAGTAAAGGAGACCCAAGACTTTGGCAGTTCCCTGGAAAGTAATGTTTTGAGTTTCTTTCATGCAGGACAACTCTGTTAAATATTCATAAAGCTTGAGTCACTAAAAAACTGTTGCTGTGACAGTTTGATGCATTATTCAATCATCAGCATTTAATCTCCAGACAAGTCTGTTCTTTACACAGCTTTTGCTAATTAATACTTCCATTTTTGAACAGAACTCCAAAATTCAGGACACAGTACACTAAGCTTAAATATATATGTCAGAAAGTGCTGACGATGTGTCAATCCAGCCGAAACCACTGAACACTCATAGCTGGAGGTTTTATAGCTGAGAGACTTCAAGATTTTTTTCTCATGAAGCGTCCAGCTGTCATTTTCGTAAGAAAAATTGAAACAAATATTCCAAATCTTTTTGTCACTTTTCCATCTATATTTAGAGGTAGCAGTCAGTGCTTTCAGACTGCTGAGTAACAGGATTCGAAAGCGAGTTATTAGTCATGACTGTCACAGTTGTGATCCTGCACAGGGCTTGGATGAGATCATTAGAGTTTGCACAGGGTTTTGTGTTTAGTGCAGCTACTACAGGCGTTGCTATTTCCTATGTAGAAATATATTAGTGCTCAAGTCTCCCTGCCCTACTAACACACGGTAGGGAGGTTTCACTGGCTTCAGCTGATGCTCTGTCCTTTGGCTTGCAGATGCAGTGACCCTTACTGATTCCAGACCAGCAGAGTTTCAGAAAAACCTCATTTATAAAACTATTTGTGTAAAAGACACGAGCAGAACTTCCGTACAATGAAGACGTAAGTTTTGTAATACAAGGCTTTTGCGTGCCAGCAGAGATTCTTCCCCACTTGGTTAAGAGCATCTCCCTCACTTGCTTTGTAAAATTTTGATGCATGTGCTGTGCATTCTATTCCTCTAAAGTCTCCATGCAAAGCTTTGATTAAATAAGGATGTGGCACATTGTAAATGCTAACCTCTTTCTGAGATCTGAAACAAGAGCTGTGACTTTCGGAATTCAAAGCATTGCCTTAATATCTATGTCAACCCCGAAGCACAAAGCAGCAGCATAATGAGTCTTAGAACATTCACGTTTTCCCTTCGCTCCTCAAAGCTCACAAGTGATGACTGGAAAGTCCCCTTAGTGCAGCTAATCCAGATCTTTGGTTGGAAAGACAGGCACTCCTGCCTACAGGCCTTCCCTGCTGCATGCTTGGCAGCTTTCACCAGCATTCCTTGGACTGCTTCCTTTCCCCCTCTCCCTGATAGCAGCGTTTAAGGCTTCAAATCCCTGTGAGCCTTGCCTTTCAGCCTTGGGAATACAAGGCTGCATCAGCCCAGGGAGAGCCAAACCAGTCCTCTCTTGCCTTGTTTCTCTGCCTCTACCATACAGTTTTGTGAGCTCTCCCACTGCAATCATTGGAGTCTGTAATCTTTTGACCTGCAGTGAGTTGCACCACTCAGATGTGAGTACAGAGCTACAAACAGATCTTCATTGGAGACAAGGTTTAAAAGCAACAGCAGCTTTCCCATCGATGTTGATGATAAAAATATTAAATTTAACAACATTATCCATAGCAGCACATCTGCATTGACCAAGTGTAAGGCTTCTGTTTCCCCTCAATCAGACAAACCCGAGTCTCAATGCTGCCACCCATGTACAAGTGCTTTGTATGCTATCTGTAACACCTTTGCTTTCCTCTCCCAGAAAACAGACACTCCTACTCCCTTTATCCTGAATAGCAAGGGACAGCCTGGTGTCCCATCTGGTAACTTCTGCAGCCTTCAAACGATGCTGAGAGAAGCAACAACAAACTCTCAGTGGATGATGATGAAGACAAGAGCCATTTGACTGTGCTGGAGGTAAACTGGACCTTCTGCTCATTCTCAGCATGGTAAAGACGAGGTCAGGAGCCTCCTGCTGTTACAGGAGTGAGACTGTGACAACACCATCAGTAATATCTACATTAAGCTACAGTGTATGTGCTACAGGGACCAAGTGTTCTCAGAAGCTTGAACTGAATCTTTATGAGTTTACTGTGAACTCCAGAAGGTCTGCAGGGAAGTGGCAGTAACGTGCATTATCACAACATACACTCTTTTCTGACTATGATGGATGGCACACTCTGAAGTTGCTATGCCAACAGATTCACCTAAGGTATTTCCACACTTCAGGCTTATTGTGGAGAACAAGCCGTGGCCAATTTTATGTATAGAAAATATATAGGCTAAAGTTAGTGCTTTTTTTTTTTTGGAGGTTTGCTGGTTTGGGCTGGGATTTTTTTTAATTAGCAGTATAGTTTTTACTTCTGGCTTCTGAGACATCTACAGGCAAGCTGAGCAAATGCAAAAAATACCAGAGTGTGAAAATACAACTGCAGTCATCCCTGTCCCTGGAAACTATGTGGCTGCACTCCACAGATTTAAAAGCATTAAAACAAAACCAACCAAACAAACAAAAGGCTTCATGCATCTACACTGTCCAAGAGGCTTGCAACATTTTGTCTATCAGAACAAGGCAACAGCCAGGTAAAATTGTGCTGATCATCTCATTTTCAAATGCACAATGCTTACACTGAACTTTTCTACCCTGGAGGTGGATGGTTAGAAAAATAAAAGTGCCAAATGCCCTCCTGGTACAAAGTTCCACCAAAACATATGGAGTTAACAGGAGAGACAAATTTGCCCCAATATGCTAAAATGTGAATGATCTGACCTTGCTTGAAACAGAACTGTGTGAACTTAAATCTAGCCATTTTAATACAAATTATGTATAACTCACTGAGGAAACACTTCCAGGGAGGTCGCCTTTGTTTAAACACAGTGAAAAAATTTTCTCTACAAATCATTTATCCTATCTTAGAAAAAATACTTCTTTTTCTCCAGGGGTCAAGAAATAACATTTTGTGCTTGCAGACAGATACAAAATCAGTTACATAATGAACTTACAGAGCTGAAAAAAATTTTGCAGTTTTTTTTTCTTTTAATAATAATAATAGTAAAAAAATCTATCCATTCTTACTTCTTTCTGCTTCAGCCCTGCAATATACCAGCAGCAGCAGTCCCTCAAGCACAAGTAAGGAAGCAAAGAAAGAATGCTGCCATATACTCAGCTCCAGGACTGAGACATGACCTGAACAGCACAAGAAAGGGAGATTATTAGCCACCTTGCAGTCCTCCTATAGCCTTTATTCTTGGAGAACCATGACTAGGACAGCTAAGTAAACAATTTTTGCCATACACTCTATTGTACAAATCAATGAGAGATCATGCTTTATCTGAGACACAAACTTCTCTCCAGATATCTAAGGGGAAAACACTGGAGGGGCATGAGCTTGAAGTTAAGCTACAAGACAGAGACAGGAGAACCTTAGTGTGTGTTCAAAGACACTGAGCCACCTTACTAGGAGTCTTCATATAAAAATAAAACAATGCCAGAGAACTCCAAAAAAAATCTCTTTTGGTAGTCTCCATTTCAGTCACCTTTAACATTTCTTCCTGGTTCTGCTCCTAACCTCAAAAATCTCCTACAGGACTTCCCATGGTTTTTATTGGTAAGTACCTTTAAGCTCAGTGTCAGTAACTTTCCACAGATTTCATACTAATCTCAAACTTCTCAGATTTCACTAGAACATTCTCCAGGCAGTCAGAAATTCCTAGTGAATACTGTCATTGCCTACCTACCATCCCCTAATGTCCTCTCTCTTACTTTTCATCTGTGATGGAAGGACAGAAAAGGTTTTCACTTCTCTCACCATTTGCTGCTCAATCTATTGCTCATTTGCCCTCAAGGCTGTGCAGTAAGAAGCTATTTACAGAATTTCTGAGGCCCCCAGCCATTCAATAACTTTTAATGTAATTGTCTGAGAGGGTGAGAGAAGCAGCATTATATTCCATAATATGGAATAAGCAAGGAAGCCCTTAAATCTCCTACACAGAAGCTGAGTACATCAATACCCTGTGGACCAGCACAATTCATGGGATACTAGGAAGTACTCCCGAGTGGAAGCTGGCACAGCTCAGCCAAGCAGGACAAAATTCAAGCTGGTTTTACTCTATATTTTATTTTATACCAGAGAACTTCAATTGATGAAAAAAAAAAAAAGGTAGAATCAATTTTAGTTCATCCCTTTCTTACCTTCTAGGCTTTTATTAAAAACTCATAGAAATGAAAAATTAAATGAGATAGGGATGCTGTGAAAAAAGTGTGCTATCACATCTCAGACCAGCTTTGAATTACCTGCTGTGTAGCCCCTTTGATGCAGAATTCCTGGAGGAAGACAGGGCTTTAGTGGAATTCTCATCAGGTAATCCGAACCAGTGCTTTAAATTGCTGCAAAAACACCAGAACATCTCTCCACAATTCTGTTTCATCCACGGTCTACAAATTTTCAAACAAGACTTCATTTAAAGTGAACAGGCACAAATTATTAGTCATTACAGTCAAGACTAAATGCCCAGCTCTGGTAAGTTTTCTTCTCAGTATTTTTATCATTATTTCAATTCCCACAGCTCCAGTAAAAGAAAATTAACTGTGAAGGATTCAGAGATTTGAAGCAATGTTCTTCCAGCTCGCAACTGCTTCACAGAAATGTGCCACGTGAATACTAAAAACACAGTAAAACTTTTAATTTACTTTGTTCTTGGTAGTACATCACAAAGAACCGTGGAAACTATGGAGATTAAATTCCTGTCTGTCTCCTGTGTATTCTCTGGTGTTTTAATATTACAGTTCAACTTATGATGCAGCCCCTCTGTCATTATGCACAATAATTTCATCCACTCTGTTCAGATATGCAACTTCATAAACCTCAAAGGAACTCAGTATTGGACCCCAGACTTTCTTTTGATTTGCAGGAAAAACATTGAACACTGGGTGTGGAGTGGTGCAGAAGAAGAAGAGCACGACAAAGTGTGCTCAACACCAATTTCCTGAGAAACCAGACAAAAATTGCCAGAGTGGAAAACAGGAGCAATCAGAAATACTCCAACCAATTACTAGATGGAGCCACTAAGAGGAAATACAGAATTTAGGTTGGAAAAGACCTTTAAGATCGAGCCCGACCATTAACTCAGTCCTGCCAAGTGCACCGCTCAGCCATGTCCCCAAGTGCCACATCCACATGTCTTTTAAATCCTTCCAGGCATGGTGACTCACATGTGCCATGAGGGAATTTTAGAATACCAGGAGCCATTAGTCTGCTGGAAAAGCCTCCCCATCCCATTTGGAACTGCATAGGCCACTGTTCCTCCAACACACACACACACACCACAGTGTCACAGAACCCCGTGCAAAAAGGACTCATATGCAAAAAGGACTCCTCTTTGCTATTGCTGAGCTTCTTTTAATCCAAACTGGCACCCAAAAAGCAGCAGCCAGCAAATGGTCTGTGGTCCAGGAGGACATGAGAGAGGTCCAGGAAGCTCACACGGCACTGAAACTCAGTAACAGAGCACTTCTGCCAGCATCCCCCCTTCGGCTGCATCGTGTCCTGCAGCCTCATGAGCATTTCTGCTTGCCCACAAGTTCAGGACCTCGCATTTCTTGACCTGCACAATCATAAGGACTGTTCTCCCAAACTACCCTCATAGTTCTGATAAATGAGGATACTACTTCCTTAACAGAGCAACTATTCCCCACTTCAAAGCTAACACCAGGCTGTATCCAAACGAGCAGGTACATCGTCATGACATTTCTAAAGACAGAACCAAATCTCACTTTGCCATCAGGTATCACTGCCAGATCACACACTTCTGTAATCAAAGTCATGCCCATGCTGCTGTGTGGCACGAACCAGAACTCAGGGAGCAAGGAACAAGCTCCAGCGAACAGGACCCCAATACCCAATCTCAGCACAGCAGTTTTCTGCTGTGGGTCAGTGTGCTCCACGCTATCTCCATCCTCTCCCTCTGGCAATGAATTGGAGTTGGCAAAATTAAAACTCCACTGTAATGCTAAAGATCTGCCTCTTTCCCTCCCTCCTCCCAAGTGCTTCATTCTCAGGGGAATAACATTAGCATTTATGGAAGTAAATGCCTCATGGTTTTGCTAATGTGCTAATGAGCTAGAGCCTTCCACCTTCAGATCACAAGCATGAATCATATTCAGCTCAAAGGTAAAAATACTGTTTCTAGCAGGAATTTGATGTTGAGTTCTAGTTCCAGCTCCTCCATCACAATTCCGTCTTATTCTTTCTGTGCAGTTGTATTTTCCAAGTCAGACGGGGCTGTTTGCTCAGCAGAGCCTTCTGCCAAGGACCACCGATCACAGCAAGATTCAAAATCATTTTGATACAGATCTTCAGGATATACAGAGCAAATTATCAAACTTAAAGAAGGGGAAAATAATTTTTAAAAATGTAATGTAGGCTCTATAAACTACAATTCACAGAAGTGACCAAAATACTGAGGTTTTTCATCAAAGAGATACAGAAAGCAAAAGCTGCTTTAAACCCCTTTAACACTAAACATTCCACTTTGGCCACATTGTACTATTTAAACTATGCAGTTTTGCTTACACACAGCCAACAGTCATAAATAAGACACATTTTTAGAAAGAAGTCATAAAAAACGTGAAAAATTCACTTTGGGGAACAAAAATAACAGGAAGCAGGAGCTTCAATTCCAGTACTTGCAACTCCCTACTGTGCTTGTGCCCCTTTTTCCTGCTAATTTAAAGTCAAGCATCGTGCCCTTCTGGTTGCTCCGTCACAGCAGCGGTTCTTCTCTTCCACAGGAGGGAGCTTTTCTCTTGCAAAGATGACACTCTCGCAGTTCTCAATTTGGAAATGTGTAGGAGCTCTAAACATTCTGGAGTGCCCCACGCCTGACAGCTTCCACACAGGATTAGCAAAGAAGATTCAGAAATGAAGGGGGGGTGGGGGGGAAGAAAAAGCCCATAAAACAAAAGATCAAATATTTATAAGCTAAACCATTCTAAGACCCTTCAGTTATGTCATGTTATTACTCCTTCCCACCCCAGCCCTAATGTAATTCTTTATATATCAAAAAAACCTGAGTGTGTCATGTCCAACACCGTTTATGTCCAGACACGTCTTTCATAAATGTCACTTATGTGACTGAAGACATCAGCTACACAGATAGTACTAGAAGAGGAGCAATAAATCACAGTAATTCAAAGAACTTAACATCTAGCCTAACAACTGAAAGAAACAGCTGAATGCAAGTTTGAAAGTATATTTTAAATAACACAAATAAGAGCAAATCCTCTCTCTGGACAATGATTTATTAATTCAGCATGTGACAGGCAGCTTTTACAAAGATCAGCCCAGATGGCTGTTTTTTCCAGGAAGACAGCTCACTTCCATCATTCAGAATTCTGTGCCACACTTGATCTGCAACTCTGAGCTGCACTTTCCATCCAGGTAGCACCGTGCTATTGTCATCCTTCCCAGCTGCTACTTCCACTACTGTTTCCTTAGCAAAAAATCCCAAAATGCAGAGGTGACAAGCCAAGTGGGAGTGCTGCTTAAACTGTGCTGTTCTCACCATCTAGTAACTAGAGAATTTCATATTCCCTGCTGCCTAAGTTTAGTCCAATGGGTATATCCTCCTCCTGATGTGTACAGCTAATTGCCATCGTCAGCAGTGGGAATAACATGCACACAAAGGGGACAAGGAGCCCTTGAGGCCTGTTGTAGTAGTGATTTCAAAGTATCAGGGCAAACATATTTTGCATGTGTGATACGTAACAAGTCTGGGCACCAGTTTTTGTGTTTAAGACTGTGGTGTGGCTTTGCATACTCAGAGCACCGGAGATAAACCCTGTTCACTCTGCTTCCAGCTTGGTGGGAGCTGCAAGGAACAGTTCTGTCATGAATAACTAATTGCTGTAGATACAGATCTAATCGCAGATCAAAGCCCTGTGGAGTAAAATGGGGCAGAAAAGATTAAGTGAAATACACCTTCTACTCCAAATGTCTTACATGTTGCTCAGGACTCTTTTCTCCTATTAAAGTCATAAGTGAAAAAAATATATTACAAGTCCCCCCTTGTTTGCAATACTTCTATTATCTCAAAGCCAACTATGGTATAATCATGCAGGCTGGGTTTGGCTTAGAAATACTCAACACTAGTAAAGGCAGGTTCAGCTGCAGGGGGTGATGAGCTCCACAGAAGCCTAAATGTTAAATCAGAAAAGCCAGTTCTGATGTGATAACTTAGAGGTGCTATTTTTTTGTTTTTTTAATTCAAAGCCTTATCTAACACATCTGCAATCTGCAGAACACATCTGATCTCATCCTATGCTCAGGCTAATTTTTCAGAACAACCTGTTCCTGTTCATAGATGATTACCCCTGCAAAATTATTAAGCTATATGGTAAATGTAAATTGCTGAAAAAAAATTAAAAATTAAACAAAACAGGCCAGATAGCATAGTTTGAAAAAAGACTGCAAGTCCCAATACAGGCAAAGGCAACCAGAGAGTCTTGTTTGTATAATACTTAATAAGTCCCAGAGGGAAAAGGGACAGCTGTGTAAAGCCACCTTACCCTTTTTTTCATCATAATTATATCTGTTGCTGATGTTTCATACAATGAAATGGGCAGAGAGTCTCCTCAAAGTTCAGAGTGAATACTGATAAAGATTGAACATAGAAAGCAAATTAAAAACCCTCCTCAGTGATACATTTTGGAAGGTTAAATCTCCTTAGGTCAAGTAAAAATCTTTACTGAGGAACAGTTTGACTTATTGTGAGTGCAAGGACTTAAAGTGAACTTGACATCAAG
Source organism: Scytalopus superciliaris (assembly GCA_013400415.1). NCBI lineage: Eukaryota > Metazoa > Chordata > Aves > Passeriformes > Rhinocryptidae > Scytalopus > Scytalopus superciliaris. The sequence goes on from VXBX01005846.1 coordinate 202,498, forward strand.
TTTCCCAGTAGGACTTGTAGCTTACAATGACAGAATGTTAATATTTACACTTGTTCTACAACTTCTGTTCTATTTCTTTAAGCAAGGATTTGAGGTTTTTTTGCTACATTTGAAAAGAAATTGTGGACTTTTTAAAGATTCTGAAGGATTGCACTCTTACAACTTGAAACTGCAACTGAGAAATGCAAAATGCTGGAGTCAATTTTACTCTAAGATAAAAAGGCAAAGGACAGTACAAGGTAGGTAATTAGAAATCAAGTTGGTGAAACAAGAATTACTTGGTTTCTCTCTGGTTCCAAAAATCACTCTCATAAACTGATGCACGGTGTTTTAACCAAAGCTAGATATCTAAATACACAGCTTGAATTTCAGAGTTGCTAAGAATTTGCTTTACTTGACTTGAAAGAAAAAAGAAACAGAAAAATCTCAGACCATTCTGAAAAAGGAACAATTGCCCCTTATTATTCAAAACACTTCCTAGTATTAAAGAGCCTTCAAAAATTACTTTTCAAATAAAGACTGGAAAAAAACATGACAAATAAAACCTTACAAAAACCTTTCACTATTCAAGTGCATTTAGAAGAAATTAAATATATACACATAAAGAGTTAATTGGGAGGGGTTTTTTTGGTATGCTTAACTTATTTGATCCAGTAACTGGAAATTTTGTAACAGAGGATTTTCTACAAAAACCTGCTTTGGTCTAAAGAGCTCTCTAAGTAGTATTTCATAACTAAGACTGTATTTTATACATTTACACAGTAATTTTATAGACTACTAACAGCAAGCATGATATTTTTTTTCCATTCAAACTATTACTTTCTAACAGGATGAGGGGTTAATCATTTGGCTCCCTAAGGTTCTATTGGACTCAACTCTTTCACTTATTCCAAATTAGCAAAAATAAATGGTAGGGTACAATCTTTCCTAAATTACATATCTACTTAACCCTGAACATTAATGAGGACCAGATCTTTTATCCCAATATGGTTCCTTTCTGTGCTACTCTTGCATGGGAGGCGTACCGAGATTTTAACTCAAGGCAGGGGGATGTGACTGAAGAGTCAAACCACAGTCTCCAGAGGGCATGACTTCACTCCTGCCTGGCAAAGCAAGCCCAAGAAGCAAGCCCAGAAAACCAGAAGGCTTATCAGGACTCCTCTGCTTCATATAGACTGGTATTTGAGGGTGAAGCCTGAACTTGGACAACTACAGCACCTCCAGTTCAGAAGCAAAGTCAATACATTGATTTGGAAGCTCACTTTTATGAAACATGAAATACTCACATGATCCCTGGACATCACCACAACGTGCATTAAGCTTTACAGAAGTCACTCAATCATTTTTAAAAGTTTTACAGTCCAGAATTGCTTTATTTACGGTATTTGGCCTGTCTGTTAAAAGAGAGCAGTTGCAACATTCTATGTGATGCACTCCCATTTCTGAGTACTTTGGATAGGATGAATAAGAGCAAGAGATTGCAAAAGTGCCTGCATTTCAGGAATTTGGGAGTAAAGTCAAATGTGGAAGAAGGGAGTGTGTGTGGGGCAAGACATGTTAAGATTTGGTTTTTATTTCTCATTATCTCACTCTGATTTAATAGGTAATAAATTAAACTAATTTCCCCAAGTCGAGTCTGTTTTGCCCGTCAGTAACTGGTGAGTGATCTCTCCTTGCCCAGCTGAGGAAGGGAGTAGTGGAACAGCTTTGGTGGGCACCTGGCATCCAGCCAGGGTAAACCCACCACAGTAAGTATGGGAACTATTACAAATTGCTTTGAATCAAGTCTATAAAAAGAAATAAGACTAAAACAAAAATAGATCAGCAAAAATAATTGACAGTAGAAAAAAGGGCTGAGTCCAAGTGTGGCAAAAAGGTTTCAGACCCCATCCAGGTTCATTGGGATTTGAGGACACACAAACCACACCAAGTCAGGCCAAAACTCAGTTATATCTCCAATTCTAATCCTGTTATGTGAAGTTTTGTGCATTTATTTGCAATGTACCACGAAGTTAGTATGGATCGTGCCCCCAAATATCAGTTGACTCAGGAACTGAAAACTGGGAAAAAGAAATCTGTTCATAATGGCAGAAATAAAGAAGTCTGGTTTCCTGCATTTGGTTGTCTGGTTTTTAAGATGTTGAGATCTCCAGCTGAAACCTTTATACAAATGGGTCAATAAGTTGTTGGTACTCTATGGATTTTTGGTGCTTAACAAGGGTTAGGCTTATATCTATTTCCTTACATAAGGATAATACAAAAATCCTTCTCCTCTGCTCCATGGCCTATTTTCACACAGGGAACCTAGTATTTTGGACAATTTTGCTTGTCAAATGCATCTGATCATCACTTCATACACCTTATTCCCTAAAGCTAGCTAAAAAAGGCTTAGCAAAATGTCAGTGGCAGTCAAACTTCTTCCCATGGCCAAGTTTTTTGTTGAGTTTTTTTTGATTTTGGGTTTTTTTTTTAAACTCAAAGAGTTACTGTCATTCACACCAGCAAAGATGCATGTATCTAGAAGATTTTAAACCAGAAAGGGATATGTGAGTGTGAATGTCTAATCCAGAACAGTTACAGTCATAATGGAAACCCTGTTGCATCTCACTTGCAGCACAGCTTAACTCTCAGCTGGGAAGACCACATTTATCCTTGGTAGCCATTCCCTGGAAGAGTAACAGGAATCCCAGTGTTCCAACAGCATTCTTTTCACCAGCAGTGGCAGAAATTTAATGTGCACAGATTTTTAGGGGGCTACCAGATCACTCAGTCTGGCTAATGGATGAAAAACTTGCAGCGTATTAACACCGCATATGGAGAGCTGCAGACTCCAGTTTTCTTACATCTTTGTTCTTTTTTAAACAGTGCTCAGAAAGGCACAAGATGTTTTTATTAGAGCTGCAGTCAAGAACACATCAGCTATAATGAAACAGTAAAATTTAACTGCTGCCAACAACATTCTGCTTTGGTCTATAGTCAGCTTGAGCTTCTGCCCAACATCCACTTGCTCTCCACTCCCACAGAGTGACAGTGAGCTGCTTCACAAAGAGTCCTAAAGTTTATTTTGCTTTTTACTGCAGCTCTTCACCATGCAGCTGCGCAGTAGTAAACATGACCTTAACATCGAGTGGAAGTTTGGCAACAACTTGATTGCAAATGTAATCTACAACAGCCACAGAAGGTAACCAAGCCAAAAGCAGAGTTACAGCTCTTAAAAACTCAGGCTATAAATGGCCATGCAGGATCACACTTCACGCTGCAGTTTGCTGGTGTGATTAACTTGGAGTGCTGTGCTACACCTGCAAATCATTCCTCTGCTTGCAAATACTGCAGAAATAATGCAGCTGTCCCAGTACCTGACTGTCTTCAAACCAGGTAACGGCACGGGAAGAGTAATAAATCAGTAATAAATCAGTGGTACCATTTAAAACATGCATTGTTAAACAAGTGTGCAAGTCTTCACGGGATCAGGACCTTGGATGGTGAGGTGATGATCTAAAGTGTGCTGGGAAATAAAATAGCACTGTAATTTTAAAGGCTCCAAATGATAGCCTGGTTAATATAACAGATAAAAAGTAAAAGCCTTCATCAAGTTTTTTTGATGTTTTAAAATCTGAGTTTCTAAAGCTTTGTAGTTATAAAATACATACTATTGCAATGTTTTATAAGACAGAGGGATCATCTGAAAAAGGAATACATCTGAGATTTACTTTCAAATAGGCTACAAAAATAGCTACTACTACCCTTGCTGCTGTTAAAATGAAAAAGAAGAGGCTTTTCTGGCAGAAATTGTGAAGCTACAGATAAAAGTAAGATAAAACTGAAAATAAAGAGATGTGGTAAGTTAAATGTAACAGAGCCCCCGAAGTGAACATTCTCATTAAATTCTGTGGCCAGTTTTCAGAGACCAGCATATGAGAAGAGACATCAAATTTCAAGCCTGTTAGCATTTTCTTTTCTCAGAACAGCACCAAGTAGATATACTTGGCTCAGGAATAGACTTCTAAAGTCACAAAAACCACTTCAAAATTAATATGGGTTAGCCCATTTCCTCACTTACACTGGCTTAACTCCCAACCCAATACCTGTTTTTTTCAACAATTCCAGCCACAGCCCAGTCAGACCCTAAACAAGTGGCTTCCACAGCAGCTTTGCAATCAATTTGTGGCTCTCTCTCCCCACACTCATCAGTGTCACAGGTTCTTGACTCTCCCCAGAGCCTCTCTAGGGCTTGTGCAATCACAAGGATGATTTGGGGCACACCAACTTTCAGGGGGTTAATTTCCAGTCACTCCCAGGTTTCTGCAGCACTCGCAGCCCCAGGAATATAAACAGGGGCACAAGGTCAAAAAGGTGTAGCAGGGACTGGCTGTGCCTCAACCAAATGTGAAGCTGCATTTTCTTACAGAAGTTCAGGCCTTGGCTCGCTACAGCATTTGCAATCCTGCTCAGCAAAGCACAGCGACTTGAGGCCTCTGTTACTATGGTGATGAGCATGGAATAAATGTTTATATATAATTAGAGAAATTCTCCCTTCAAGAAAGCAGTTGTCCTTCTCACAGGCAGCTACTCATATTTTTTTAAATAAGTAGATGTTAAAAAAGTATTAAAATGTCAAAGCTTAAGAATCACTGTTATTTATCCACAAGTTATTGATAATTTAAATCTATAGCAAGAATTTTAAAACGCACATGAAAAATTAGTCAGTGAGAAACCCATCTCTTCTGAAAACCAAACTGTAAATGCCCTAGAAATGAAGCTAATGCTTGGTTTTATATATTTTAGGGTTTTGCTTAAGAAAATCAGGAATTATTAATAAAACTATCTTGTTATTTAACAAAGTTTAAGAATTACTGAATAAAAAATGAATTCATGAGTCCTTTTCTTCTGTGTAATCCCTAAACTAAATCAACCCCACTCATAAAATATAGGCAGTATTGGTTGTAAAATATAAGGAGTATTTCCTAACTCTAAGCTTACTGTAAAAGCAATATGCTGATATAAACAGGTTAACTGAGTCAAAATGCTCAGTCCATAAACTCATGAGTAGCTTACTTCCTTTTTCAAAAGATTATGAATCAGCAATTACTGTAGAACCATCTGCCACAAAGATGAATATTCCGCTCAGGGTTTTGGGGAACCCTTTGCCAAAACACTTACATATAACTTGGGCTTTTTCTTTTTTCTTTTTTTTTTTTTTAATTAAGAAAATCCAGTCCTAAAATGTGAGAAGTAGGATCTAAAATTGCCTTAAATTTAAGAAATACTAAATTCAGAGTAGACAAGATAATTTCTTAGGATCCCAAACTATAAAAACTAATGACAAAACTTAACCCAACACTGAATTCTTCCCTGTAAAAACCCAAACAATTGCCAAAATGCAGGAGAAATGTTGCCAGCTGATGAGCTGCCTCATTCTTCCCGCTATGATGCCATCTGTTTCCAGCTCTTTCCTATCCACATGCAGTACGCTCCTTCCAACCCTCAGCCTGACCCAGATCCAGCCCTGGTCTCAAGTCTGATAATGAAATCCAGCTTTACCCGCCCAACGTGTGCCAAAAACGACACTGCTGGTTAGAGGTGGTGCTTTGGTGACAGTGGGCAAATAAAGAGGCTTCTGCTCCCAACCACTTATTACAGCTCTTTTTTATTTTTCACTGACGTTTCCCCCCTTCTCCGCACCCTGCCAACATAACCACATGTGTATTCTCTCCCCAGCACAACTGCTGGAGTAATTAACTTCAGAAAAACTTCAGCTACATGAAGTGTTCAAACTAAGAGGGATAATATTTTAAGAACTGAGTTAGGAAGCAGCCACATGCAGGTTCATGCAAGTAGACCATATGGGGGAAACTTCCAGTAAGAAGGGCAAAACCAAAGGTATAATCTCTTTTCCTGCAGCATGGCAGGAGCCAATGTACACACCTGGTATCCACCCACACTCTATAACCTAATGGTAAGGAATAAAGAGATCTTAACCCTAATAAAATCACTGAATAACATTTAGTTACCCTTTACATTCAGGCTGTAAGTTCCTCCAAGGCAGAGACTTTCTTCACTGCCCTGCACTTGTTGATGCAGAGATAAAAGGAAGATGCACAGCTGATCATGAAGAAGCAGAGCATAATTTTGACTTGCTCTAAGAATAGGCCAAACGCCTTCCTCCAGTTCGCATGAAAATTTATTACTGAAGACAATGCAGGTATTTGAGGGAAGAAAGTCAGCTTGGAATCTGAATTATCTCATCAGGAACCATCCAAATTTAAAACATACTTTCTCAAACACAAAGGTTTTCAGCTTTAGCATCTTCTGTCAGAGGAGTTCTAAGGGACAAATAGTTACATATTTATATAAGTGATCCTTGTTTCAATTGAGTGTTTAGCTATAGCTGCAGGAAGCAGAGTGTTATTGCAAAAGGCACTAACTAGGTAATTAGGTCAAACTAAATGTCCTGTTGTCCTTAAAAACCATGTGTTACTATTAATTCACCAAACACCTATTCACATTTACAAGATAATCCATAGCAAGGAACCAGACAGCCCCAAACAGAGGCACTAGAGCTATCAGTTCTGCTGAGAGCCAGGTAAATTGCTTATTGTACAACTAAGTTCAAAGTAGATTTTCTTATTAATATCTTTGATATTTTGAATTGTTTTCCAACTGTTATGGTACACAGTCTTTCATTTCAATTTTCATTTAAACATGAAAGAGCCTAGTTGAGTATCTTTACTGGATTCACCTTGCATTTAGATAGTAGCACCAAAACAAAGAAAATACACAGCTTTTAAGATTTGTCTCACTTTTAATACTTGAAAATTTATTAGTGAGCTATTCTCCTTATCTCCTTATGCTTATGCAGATTTTTGCAGATACAAAATTTCACCTAACACTGCTGATATTACATTTTGAAACTTTTATGAATCAGGAAGAATCCTTTTTTTTTTCACCCCTCCACAAAAAAAGTAATTAGGCTAGAAATGTTAAATTTACTGTATTTTAATGTCATGTACTTTTTAGTTAGGAATTATGGATTATATTATGTAAATATCAATGCACACATAAATACACTACATATTTGTATAAGAACTTCTGAATCCTCCACCAAGCAGTGCTCCTGCCTTTCAAAGAGAACATTTCAAAGGAGGGCTTAAAGTTTACATGTCCACCTGACACACCTACTGTGTATGGTCACACAGCAAAGGAATGACCAACTTGGTGTTAAAAATCCTCTGTTTAATCTTAGTGTTGTAAACATTAGTGGGGGTGTTGCCAAAATGACATCCAGAAAAGCATGTGTACACTGGAAAACTTGCCTTAGACATTGAGATCATCACTTATCCATTTCACTGATGTTTAAGTGATTGATTTGTGGTGAATCAAGAATCACTGTGGTTCTGATCAGCATTTGGCATCCCCAGCTCCACAGGAAACTTAGCACACAAGTGCTTAGTGATCCCATAGAACAGAAATAACAGGGTATAAGCTAAGCCTTGAGCAGATAAGAATGTCTGGACCTGTGCTCTGGTCTTCATCACCACAAGAGCAGGCAGGAGCACATTACCACACATTTGACCAAGGTGTGGTTCCTCAGCATGACCACACACCACATGGGGACTTTAAGGATGCTGTGGAGCCCATATGTTAGTACTAAAGGAGTGGGCAAGAGGGGCTGCCCACAGCAGCTCTTCACTGGTCTGCTGAGGAACTGAGCATTCTTCCAGCCTCACTGCTCAGTGAAACTAGACAGTCCCTGGGAAACTGTTTTTATATCTCTAACTGGAAGTTATCTGCCTAGCTACCTCAACCCAAATCCTCTCAAAATATAATTATCTCAAAACTGTCAGGAGATGCACAGGAGAAGGCTCAAAGCTGGGTAATCATGAATGGAGATCTTAAGCAAACACTTAAACTGGCTACTATGATTTCAAGAACTGTGTATTTTAAGCTTTCATCATGTTCTACAGCCCAGATCTACAGATGTTTGGAGTCAGTCAGGATGAACACCCACATGTTCAAAACAAGATAAACAACCATCTTCACTAACAAAAGAACTATTTGAACAATAAAATGTTACTAAAATACCAGCAAACTAAAGGATTTACACCGTAGGGTGAGTTCCTCCTTAATGATTTTACAAACCAGATACATAATTGAACACTGTACAAACAAGGTGAATTCTCAAACCTGTAGTTATAGTACTGCAATTTTCTTTTTTTTCTGGTATTTTTTCTTTAATTCTTATACACATTTCACTCCACATTAACGTGAATTAAAATATGGTATGTTCCCTGGCTAAGTTGTATTTTAGTTCAGTTAAAGAGCTCCCAAGCATCTACTGCTTTTTCCACAGATCCAGAGCACTTTAGAAGATTCCAGCCCTGACTGCTTCAATGATGGATGATTTTTATCTTAGTACCACGAGCTTTACTGGCTTTAGACATTCTCTGCTCTTTTTCAGCACCTTCAGGGGCCTTGAACAGGTAGCAGCATTTCTTCTTTTAAAAGTCCATCTGCAGGGTCATTCAGACTTTGCAGGATCTCAGAGGTTCTGAAAGCAACACAGCTCAGATATGGGCAAGTTTTTTGTTTTATTTTGTTTTCAAAATGCTGCTTACTCCACACTGCTATTTCAAAGGCTCTGACCTCCCAGGGTTTGCAACAGCTTTAGGCTATATCCAAAGGCTTTTGAGTGTTGAAAACCAGGTTATACTGAAAACTACTTCCCTGGAGAATTAATCTAAAATATGCTCTATTTATTGCACTCAGAACAGAGTGCTTAAAAAAAACCCTCACAGCCCACACAAGAAGGGCTGCAGGTTGTTCAACGTGAAAGGTAGATCTCCACTTATGTGTGTGAGAAAAAGAGGAAGCCTCCACACACACCAGACAAATTCTCACAGTACAAGCGAGATCTCACTGTGCTACCGATATAGACTGACCTGGTCAGCAGAGGGAGATTGGGTTTCACTACCAAGAAGATTACAGACATGCTCCTCCTTCACCCTAATAGAATCCCTTCTCTCTTCCCTGACCCTAAGCCAAATCCAGTAGTAACTAATTGCCACTGTATCTGATCAGGAGAAAACTGGGTATATATTCCCTGGTATTGAGGCATTAATTAGTCCCTTCCATCCCAGGGTATGATTACAGGATGCAGACACAGGGAATGAAAGCTTTCAGTTGCTTGCTCCTGAGGTCTTGCTCAAAGTATTGCTGGAGAGGTCATATCCAGCAAGACAAAAGAGTATTTATTGATGACCTGTGTTTATTCTTTGCTGTGTATGTCAAAATTGGGAAGTAGCCTTCTGCCTCACCGTGCCATGAGGGTGTTTCTCAGAATGGTTTCTATTTGCAAGAAGGACAGAACATAAACATTTCCCAGACACATCCTACACTTTTAGCTCTGGGAAGGTAGCAAAATACTCCTGTGTGCACAACTCAGCCAGAAAACTGCAAATTACATTGACCAAAAAGCCACTACAGTGTTGTTTATTCTAGTCCAAAATTGGTCTAAGCTATAACAGGCAAAAAGGCACTGACTGCAATTCCACTGAGAAGGTTTGTCAGAATGGCAGTGTTGTCTCATCCACAGGCTGCTGTTACCTTGGGAATAGTAAGTCCCAGTGGGTCCAGTGGAACTCTGTACACCTCAGTTTTAACCTATGCAGCTGCAGCATCAGTAACATGCTTATTACAACACTAGAAACATTTCCATATTATTTTTAATACCACGACTTGCATTACAGAACTCTCCTAGCACTGTGAGGTACCTCAACTCCCTGGGCATTAACTCTCCACTGAAATTTTACCAGCTGTTCCTAAGTCTGCAGAAAGTGTCGTGTAACAACTTCAGCTGAATGGGAAAACACAAAGTGGAAGTTCTTTGCAAGATAACCTTTTTTTTTCAACACAAATAGTTTCATCTCATTAGTACTATCCTGATAACTAATAGTCTATTCATTTTTGTGTTATACTGTTCTCTTAAACCTCTGTTTGGTTATTTATGCATAAACACATGCACCCAAGTCACAAAATGTTCTGTTGGGTTCCCCACCAGCCAAAAAGCATTAGATTTACTACTGGTCTTATTCTTTTTGCCACAGACAAGGCTTACAGAGCTGGGTTTTTTGAAACTAGATTTCACATTAAGGACAGCCTGGAGAATCTCTTGTATGACACATTCTGCATAAACCAGGAACAGAACATTTGAGAAGATTATCATCAACTGTAAAATTGCTTGGGCTGGAGAAAAATTCCAATGGTGTTGCTTTGCAGTACAAAATCTGAAGTTGTCTTTAATGTGCAAAGCAGGCTGCAAAATAAAATGCACAGTTTTCAGAGAGCAGAATTCTTCCCTATTGACAGAGGGGAAAAAAAAATAGTACTGCATGACTAAGTCACCCAAAATTTCATGGTATTTACTTAGGAACTTCACTGTCATTATGCATACCTTTTGTCTGCAAGGAAACAAAAGTAGCAGGGGGAAATCTCATATGAAAACATGAGAAAATGTCTTTATTCTGACTTTTGAAATTACCTCTAGAAACATTGCAGGTCCATGTGGAAGAGGAAAATCTCCATTTTTTTTCTTGTGAGAAATTTGTTGTGGGAGAGTTCAGGAACAGCATGACGGATCAGAAACTGTTGTTAAATTTACTGAAGTTATAAATCCATTCCACATCATAGAATAGATGGTACTCTGCCAATTAGGTAGGAGGCAGAAGCATAATGACTTAGTGTACCACAGTAACAAGCTGTACCCCATCACTGGCAAAGTCCCCCTTTTAATTAGACAGTCTTCTGCAACACGAAGGCCCAAAGACTTAAATCACTCCAAATCTTCAGATTAATACAGGTTAACAAGAAGTCCAGCCAGGTTATAATTCCTGTAAGGGATTCTTTAACCTCTGTGCAAAGCAAGAGCTCTGAGTAGTTCTAGTGACTCCACACACACACAAAAAGTTGCAGTCTGTTACCAGCCCTTTCTCTAAGGAAGAAGAGGATGCCAGGAAGCTAAACCTATTTATGATTCCTTGGCTAACCATACTATGCTACAAGTGCAAAGACCAAGCGTTCAGTGACAGAATCTATCCCTTCTGGCATTGGTATGAAAGGATAAAATCTGGGAAGCTGAAACACTTGGGATGAAGGACCCAAACCTGCTTTGTGTTAACAAAACACAGAATCCCCATCCAGCAGTGTGAGCATAACTTCACTCTTCTATTGAAACTTCACCCACCACTGAAGAGCTGGGGTGATTTTCTAGTCCTGCGCCACGGCTCCACAATACTTGAGGACTATCATGGTAAGAAAAAGGCAGGAACCAATGCTGATCCAAACACTCACAGGCAAGCACAGTTGATAAACCAGGTGCTTTACAACTTAAAAAAAGAATATCACCAAAAATAGTTTCACCACGTCTAAAGCAGTAGAAGCTGCCATGGCTATAAAGACAGAGGTAATATTTTCTATTAGCACCTAATTTATTCCTTGGAAATTCTTAGATGCCCTTCTGAATTTCACTGGGAAAAAAAAAAAATCCCATCCTGTGTTGAACAGGTTTAGTTGGCATACAGGGTTATACTCCCTCCTATTTCTCAAATCCAAATGACAAACCACACAGTCCTCTATCTGCACTCCCAAGAGTCTGCATGGAGCTGAGGCACAGAGTGGGGAATCCCACATGCACAGTGACTGCCTCAGTGTTGTCTCATTACCTCGGCTCAGGGGGCTCTAGACATCCACATGAATACATGTGATCATGCTGCATCATGTTTTCCTTGAAAGCTCTAGCAAGCTACTTAATTTTTCATACTGATCCCTGCACTGCAAATGGAAACAGATTATATGAGCACCGAGATCATGGCAGTCAAAGTTATGGAAAAATGCACAGCTAAGATGGATGCAATTTAACATAACATACCACAGACAGCATCTGTTAATGCAATTAATTTTCTCTTCCATGACAACAAAAGGGGTTAATAGACATAGAACCTCACACTAATTAACTCCCTATAACACATACTGGTATGCTAAAAGATACTTCACATGATAACAACATCTATTTTGATTAGTTTTGAAAGAGTCTGTTTACTAACTGGTATTCAAAATCTGTCCCCAGCTCAAACTGTTAGGGGTTCAGCAATAAAGGAATTTCCCACTTTTCTCTCTGCCACAAGAAAAAAAGAATGAATAAATTAAGGCCTTTTGGCAGTGTTTCTGTTCATGCTGTTGTTTCACCATTAAGTTATCGGTCCAGTTTGCTGCCTGAGTCATCACCTTCAGCATTTCTACTGGCCCAAACCTGAACCAGTCAGCCAACACATGACCAGTGATAAAACAGTAATTCAAGAGCTTGTTTCCACAAGATTGGAGTTACATACATTAATAGCTCATTAACAACCTGTGCAGGCCAATCTCTACAGCCTTAATCAGTTACTGCAGGAAGATAAGCACTTCACAAGTCAGACCGATACATGTTTATCTCTAGCAGAGTTAAGCAAAATAAATAAGCCTTTGCAAAGCTGGTAGGGAAGCACATCAGTGAAAAAAAAAAAAAAATAAAAAAAAAAAAAAAAAAAAATCAAACACTGTACTCATACAGCACTTGCCTCCAGTGGTTGCAAAGTCTTTGAGCAGTCAGCCCACAACAGCTCCCCAGAACAAATGTCTTCCAAAAAAGAGCTGCCAATTACACTAACCCTAGCTACAGCTGGATGCCATCAGGAAATCTTATGAACTGCGAGGCAAACAAGATCACTACATGAAATTACTATGCAAACAGCAGAGTCTCAAAAAAAAAAGGAATCTTTTGTTCTCCATCTTTCTTGCAAATTGTTTCCATATATTTGTTCTGCAGAGAGAGCTATCTGATAAAGTGATGATTATAGGCACAGGGTCAAAGACACAGAAAGCATTTTTATCGTCAGCTTATCCTAGCCAAAACTGGCAGTAAGTCTAGGAAATCTGAAGGCCACTCTTCATAACACAGTTAAGGAAAAACCCAAAAGTTTCTTGCAATGATTTTGAATTTGTGGCTTCAAGTCCTTGGGGGCTGAGAGCTGAGAAGAAACAATCCTATAAACAGGTCATTTAACTCACACCGCCTTGGGCAGCAAGATCCATAGATCAGAAGCATTTATAACATGTCTCAGTAAATGCACATATGCTAGAGGCAGCTATACATCTTCACTTGCTCTAGCAATTTGAAATCCAGCATCCCACAGTGGTGCAAAACGAGCAAATGGATAACTAAAATTCACCCTATTAACCTACAGCTTCACAAGGTTTCTGTGGCCCAAAGCATTCATCAGGTCTTTCATTAGACCAGTTTTTCCAGCTGTGCCTTACTGGATATAAAAAGGATCATCTCCCTCTCCTCCCAAGCCTTGGCAATTTATATGTGCTCTCACAAATATGCAAGAAAATAAGGGCAGACTCCTTTTGATTTCTTTCAACCGAAAAGACAGATGTAGGAGTGAGAGAGATACAATGAGAGGCACATTATTTTTCCAATCATTTGTCAGTTCTAGTCGGTATTGTATCTTTAGATTTGCTTATTATTCTACCTCTTATTACAAATGAAACAAGATGAATCAATATGGAATCAATAGGTTTTACAGACATTAAGAGTTCAGGACCTGCACTACTAGGGCAATTCAAACATTCTGAGAAGGACAGTTTTCATTTCTATCTGAAAAAGCTTCCTCTTTTGCTGATAAAATGCAGCTTCCCTTGCCCACTGTGACTGAAAACGCTTCCCCCCAGAGCCAGTTCATAAAGGGCTGCTTTCTTTTCTTCCTTTTACAGAATTACAGGAGCATAAGAGCTTGTTTATTTTTATAAAACACTGCTGGAACACATATAGGAACACAGACATGCCTAAAAATCGTGTATTTTCGAGCTTTGTTGCACTGTCCCAAGGGTTTACCTGCCTTGCTGGGAAAAGCTGCTTACAGCCTGTTAAGGGTCAGGACAGAAGATTATTTAATTAGGTGGCAACCCTCACCCTGGGTTAGCAGAGTGGGGAGTGCTTCATACAGCCAGCAAGGTTTGTGAGTAAGGATGTTAATACAAAGACCAGCACTAGGCAAGACAAAGCAGGATATGCTCAAGGCATCAGACACACATTATAATAAAACCCCTCAAAACTTAGAGACAGTTAAGGCACCACAAACAGTACTTTCAAAGATAAATGCCATGAAAAGAACTGCAACTGGAGCCCTGACACGTAAGCAGGAGCACAGAATGGTTTCCAGACATTAGGTCAAGCACTGTGCAAGCCAGATCATTATGGGTAATAACACTGGAGATCCCAAACGGGTACAAGTTTTACATATTTATTTATCTGTAGTTAAATCATCTTCCAGTTACGTGGAGATACAGAAGTTCTTTACAGAGAGGGTGGTAAAATGCTGGGAAACCAGAGAGGTGGTGGGTGCCCCATCCCTGGAAACATTGAAGGTCAGATTGGACAGGGCCCTGAGCAATCTGATCTGGTTAACGATGTCTCACCTCATGGCAAGAGGATTGGACTAGGTGGCCTTTAAGGTCCCTTCCAACACAAACAATTCCATGGTGTTATGATCCTAGTTGGAATGGTTGTAATCATACTGCAGATAAGCTTTACTAATACCAGAAAATGACAAAACACCGTGTTGTCTGAAACTTACATAAAAAAACCATTCACATACCAGTATTTGCAAAAATACTATGCACAAATACAGGTAACATAATAGAAAGTGTTAAATGGAAGTCACTGATTTTCTATAGACTCTTACCTACACACTAACAAATGCCTTTCATTTTTAACTTCTTTTAGAAGTCGGATATAAAAGAAAAGCAACTCGGGCACATCCACTCAACAGAAAAGGGAATTAAAACCAAATTAGCTCATCTTTGTACTGCATCTAGAGGTACAAACCTACTACCAGTAACATAACTGCATTACAAGATAAAAACTGTATTTTCATATGTTCTTGGCTCTCTCCTTGGAACATAAAAAGGTAACAATTAAGGTATCATATTCTTCATTTCTGTTTATTTTAATCTCATTACATTATGCAATAGAAATTCTAGCTGCATACAATTTAACTTAGCTGATTTTACTCCAGGTTTGCATCTGCTAGATACAGCTGCAATGACAGAGATGTAAGAAGAAAGACTGTTTTACATCAGAAATCCTTTTTATTTTGGAATTCTTAAGGTATTATTTTTTGGCTAGAGACCAGTCAGTTTTAATACAAGCTTTCAGTGAAATCTAGGAATATTTTATTCCTAGACATCCTACCAACTAGATTTTTTTCCCCCTAAAGAAGAGGTATCATAGCCATCTGTATCTGTTAATAAAAACAGGCAGAAAATTCCTTCCCTGGATTAGACCATTTTCTGATTTATAACCTGTCACTGTGGCCAGGCCCAGGTTCTTTCCAGCATGGCCTGTTTTGCTGATTTGTTATTAACTCAAAGCTCACACTTATAATTTAATGGTTTTTTTCTTTTCTTCCCATGCAAAACCACCCAGTTTCACTAATCACCACCTTCTTCATTTTCTTATTTTTGCCAGACTTTTCTGTGCAGTCTCCCTGATCCACTCTTGGTTCTTCCTGCTCAAGCTTCCCCCTTGCTGTGTATCAGTTTGGGAACAGAACATTCGTCAGTCATTAACAATTTCTAAGAACTGCTCGTTTATTGCTGTGCTTTGCTTCGATCTTTTAGATGAGAACAACTTCTGGTGTGTTCTGGAACTCCTTGGTCACCCTTGATTTATCCACGTCCCTGAGCAGCCATCCATACGGGAGATTCCCGACACATTTGTGCATCAGCCTTTGATTTCAAGATTCCAGGTTTCTCCATGAACTCTTAAGGTAACCTTTGCTAATCTTAGATCAGCTCAGACTCCTGCAAATAGGGCAACAGTGACGAGGCAGTTCCTTTTCCAGAAGGAGCTGAAGGGAGAGGAAATTACCATTTTAGACTGGAAAGCTCATGCTCTCAGCTACGGTCCTAAAAAATTAACCTGGTTTTAAAGCAAGAATCCAGTCTTCCCATCCCCCACAGATTAGCTTGTCATTCACCTTGAATTTAGCAAAATTAATTTGCATTTCCTTGGCAAAGTGTGTAGCTATTGTGAGCCAAATAGCAAAGGCCTGAAAAACAACATCAACATGGTACCAAATCTTCTCTTTGGCAGTATTAACACTACAATATTTTATATGTAATTATTATTTTCACATCACCACTTAATTTGTCACAGTGTTATGCGCTGTGTCATGGTGCTCCAAAATAAACACATTCAGCAGAGATTGCAGAGAAAGGGAAAAACAGCAAAGGGAATGTGAAATCAACCCATCTTTATTCACTATTTTATTTTATCCTTCACAGAGGTTTTTAAAGGCATCATCTGGCCTACTTAAAACTTCACAATATATAGAGATCAGTCCCTGAGGGTCAGCCTCACTTATGCAAGCAGTTGCATTGCCCTAAATCTTGCCTCAAAGGGGTTACTAAGACTACATTTTTAATCTGAGTTTGCATTCAGCTGTATCAGTTGTTTTATTTTGTGGACTATCCAGGGCACAAAGCACCAACTACTGGCATGAACCCACAAAGATACATGCATATACTTTTAAGAATTATCACTGCACATTTCCTTTAGTTTTGTATAATTAACAGCACTGAAAGAGAATACTCTAAAAATCTCTTAAGTACAGGGGTTGGATGAGATGACCTCCAGAAGTCCCTCACAACCCTAAATATTCTGTGATCCTTTAACAAGCAGCTTCAAGCCTGGATACCCTCTTGGATTATAACATCAAAAACCTAAGGAAAATAACAGCCAGGGCATAGGGAGAGCAGGCACCTCCCAAAGCCATGCTTCCAAAGGCCTCCCTGTGCTTGTGCTGAGCTTTTTCCCTGCCAAGATTTCCCCCCCACACCTTTTGCAGAAAGCAGAAGTCACACTAGGAAGGAAGCTTGGGCAGCAAGGACTCCAGCAGCACAGGTTATAAAAATACATATATATATATGTGTGTGTGTGTGACATAAATATATACACAGCTTCTTATGGCTGAGGGGAACCAGCCTAAGCAGAGGGTGTGTAGGAGAACAAGGACAGCTCTGACAGCTCCCTGAGGGAACCTTTCCCTGGGCAAAGGCCTGAAGGAGCAGAGATGACAGCTTTTAACACAAGTCAGTACCTGCAGTAGCAATGAACCTTAAGGTGTTTCCGCCCTACTATTCAGAGGTTCCTTCTCTGCTCCTCCTTAGGAATCCCCACCCTTGGAGCTTCTCAAGGCTTTTCAATAATCAGTGACCTGACCCAGCACTGGAAATAATCACACGATCATGTCAAATCATACAGGGGAAAAAAAAAATACAAGTATATGTTATCACCCTGAATCAGTTCTGGTAGCAAGAAGGAAAAAAAAACCAACCAAACAAAAAAAACTGTGGTGTTTTTTTGTTTGTTTGTTTTGTTTTTGTTTTTTGGGTTTTTTTTTTTTTGTTTTTTTTGTTTGTTTTGTGTTTTTTTTTTTTTTTTTTTTTTGTAGCCACACTCAACACGCAAGGCCTTGTAAAAAGGATCAGCCTTTTCCCGGCACTCCGAGGGTTTGCTCGGCCTGGCGAGCAGGCCCAGAGAGGTGGGGGATTCACCATCCCTGGAGGTTTTTAAGCGGAGACTGGATGTGGCACCGAGTGTGCTACGATCGAGTAATCACAGCGGCCTCGGGCCAAGGGCTGGACTCGCTGAGCTCGGAGGTCTCTTCCACCCCAGCCGATCCTGTGACTCAGGAGGGACCCCGGGGAGGTGCCGGGGGCGGCCTGTCCCTCCGTGCCTGCCGGGGGAGGATGTGGCGGTGATTCGGGGCTCACGGCCGGACCCGCCGCCCTCAGGGCTGTCCCCCCCAC
>VXBX01005859.1:0-33394 GCA_013400415.1 Scytalopus superciliaris
TGATTACCTGCTCCTGTTGGGTGCCTGAGCAAAGGACACTTGCAATCCTTTGGAGGCTCTTATATAGCCTCCTCTAGGACCTGCTAACGAGCTTGCCCCACCCCTCACTCACCTGAATGGGTTCCGAGGAGAAGCTAACCCTAGGAAGGGAAAATTTTCTTAGGACTTTTTTGGTCTCATACTTTTCTGAGAAAAAGCCAAACTGAAAGTTAAAATATATGTAAAAAGCTACACTTTGCCCTAGGCATGCTTTCACTAATTTCAGTTAGTTATTCAGTTCAGTGAGCTTGCTCAAGTTTAACATTTCAATTAGTTGTGCAACTACTTAAAAGGAACTATCATATAAAGTAATTTCTGTTTTAGAGGATCCTGATGATTGTTCATAACATAGAAAGTACTTTAGCATGCTGCTCAAACATGCTTGATCAAACCTAGAGGACTTTTCTCTAGTGGCATGTTCTAGAAAGAATGCAAGAGATTCACTTCTTCATAAACACTGGAAACAGTTACAGGAATTATGAAAACAGTCACTGAACGCAGATTGCGCTCTGTGAGTTATCACCATTTGAACTGCTCAGGAATGTTCCTTTTTCAGGGTTACCTCTTGATCCATTTTTCTATGTTGAAATCACTTATAAAAGGTAGAATAAAAATAATATTCAAATAATTTTACTTCTGAGAGAGAAAACAAATGTGAATACTCTCTGTTTTTAGCCTCAGGTGTCACAGAGGGGATCTGAAATAAAATAAACTGAAATAATAAAAAAACCCACCAGTTTTTATTCTAGTATCATTCTTCTTTTAATGTTATGTTGAAATATTTTGTTGAAATAGAACAGTGAGCACCCAGCACTATTTCAGATTTCAGCAGCTGGAACATTTTAAGTTAAAAAAAAGAAAAAAAAAAAAAGAAAATACAAAGGTAAAGTGTTCAGTACATTCATTATACACATTGTCCTTAATTCACCTATGTAAAATCAAAGTGTATTATAAAATTGCGTAATACATTTTTGGCTTCACTAGCATTATATTCCATTATTAGTGTCACTAAGATGACTATTTGCATTCACATATGCTTCACTAGGCTTTTTTACAGCTGCAATTGTCATACAGCACTGAAGTCATCTTAGTATCTAACAAGCAAGTAAGAAGATCAGAGAAAACAGAAAAGACTGTTTGGAAAGAATAAAGACGGAAAAAAAACCATTAATGTTAACTTGAAACCAAATTATAATTCCTTCAGCTTTGCTTTAGGCCTGCTTGTCTGCTGCCTTGCTCATCTGATCTCTTTACCTGTGCAAAATGAGTATAAATTACACTAAACTGGAGTAACAGTATTTGTAGCTACAGAGTTAGGGATGGGATTCACTTCTAAAAATTAAGTCCCCAGTATCAATGTCTTACTTAAGCTCCTATAGCCTAAGTTTGACTCTTAAACAACAAAGAAAAGAACTGAGTGTCACCAGAGGGGAAAATCCAAGTATTTTAGACGTTTCTTTCAGGATGTTCTAGGTTGCCAGCTATAGATTCCACTGAGTTTCCAAAGATACTAGGTTATGCTCATGATTTACTTTCAGACAGCTGAAGCTGAAAGATACGAATTGTATGCCTCTAATTTTTAGATGTCTTGAAATAGTACTATGGGCAAGAGGGAGTAAAAATATGACTCAAAATACCTGACCAGAATATGTCCTAGAGCAGTCACATTTCAACAGAATAAGAAAAAGTACAAAATTCACCAACAAAGCCTATTTCTGAGAAATTTGATACTAGAGATTTTGAATTTGCCAAAACTGGTGGTTGATACAAAAATCTGAACAAGATTTCATTCTGTAAAAAAATCTCAAGCATAATGTAATGCATTAAATCTGCAAACTCATTTCTGAAGAGATTTAGGGTAAACATATGTGAAGACCATTGCAAGAGACTCAGTCCAGGTCTCCGTTGCACAATTTAACAGGTCTGAATTAAAAAAGCTGTTTAAATGGTAAAGTTAAAAAATCTCTTGTTTTCAGAAAAGCTGTTGATTCAGAAAGACAACTGATATGGTAACTGATAAGTACGTTCTTAGATATATTTTTATCAAGGAACCTCATGTAACATAGATCAGAACAATCACACACTACTTTTTTACTACATTGGCTAAAGCTCGGAGAAATCCTTGCTTCAGAGGATTTTAGCATTTTAACCAGATTTTTCTCTACCTTTTGCTAAGTACCTCTTTGCTAAAAACTTTTCCCACTCTTTTCTTCATAATTTGTTAATATTTCTCCTTACCAGGCCCTCATACCTTCTCTTCCCTGAATTCTACCAACACCTTTCCTTTCCTTTCCTTTGTCTTCACCTTCACCTTCATCTTTAGTTTTGCCCTTGTTTCCTTCTCCCCCTTTCCTTTCCCCTGTCTCTTCCCTTTCCTTTTTCCTTTCCCCTTTCCCCTTCCTTTTTACTTTCCCCTTCTCCTTTTTCCTTCTTCTTCTTCTTCCCCTTCTCCTTCTTCTTCTCCATCCTTCCCCTTATCCTCCCCTTCCTTTTTTTATGTTCAGCATTACCAACAGTGTATTTGTATTTGTACATTCCTTTGCAAGTGGGGCCCCGTCCTGAGAAGTCTTCCATTAGTTGTAAAGGAAAAACAATAATCATATGGGGTTGGGATACAAAGAATAATACTGGCTACCCAGATTTTTACTGGATTCAGTTAGCCATTCTTTATGCCATCAGAGTAAGTTGTTGAAAATGCTGTCATTCACTGACTAAGAATATGTTCTTACCACTACAGCACTAAGAAAGTCAGAATCTAAGAATTTTACCCTAACTATAGTTAGGTAGTGAGTTTATAATGATTTATAAGTGAAAAATGCCCTTTTTGAAAGCATGCTGCATAATAAATGTCTGAAGACTTTGAGTTCTTTATTGTCCACCCCAGACTATATTCACAGGAAAGTTAATCAGTTCTTTTGTTCAAAATATAAAATCAACATGTGTTTACATCTTATACCCTTACCATGTTCAAGATTTTCACAAAACCTGGACATATAAGAATAATCACATCCATATTCTGAAGGCTTTCTACATAAATGGTCCACATGCATATGTTTAAAACAGGTGTATATATATCCTTATTGTGGTTTGCATTTCTGTAGTTGGGTACTGTTTTTCATTCCTTTACACATTCTTGTTCTTTATGATCTATTATTTCTTGCTGGCTATAAAGCAGCAAGTGCCAACACCTCTGCAAGTAATGAAGCATATATTTCTGCTTTGAATACATTATAGTCATAGCACTAAAGAAAGAGCATTTGGGGAACTTTTAATAGCAATACAGCATGTGTTGCTCTTCAAATAAGTTTTAACTTTGCTGCTTCTGTAATAACAATCAAGTTTTCTACACTCATGCTACAGGTGGAAACATTTTCCTGGTTTACATGATTCTACAGTACTGTACTTAATTGAAATACAAGGGAGAAAAATATCTTTCAGATTAATAGATTTCTATTAACATAAATTTTCTGTATCCTAGAGCTTACAGGATCCTCAAATAACAAAAAAATACTAAAAAACACCTCTCATTAAGGACTCAGACCTCTTTTCTTTTCTGTCCAATTAAATGAATGATTTTGCTTTATCTGATTCCATCTAATGATATATGAAAGTTAATTTTTTAATACAGAAGAAGAAAAATTATTGAAACTGAAATGAATTGTTCATATTTGTTCTGCAGTAGTAAATTATGAAAAAAAAAAAATAAATAAAACACACCTACTAAAACACTTGTAATATCCAACTCCTGGTGTAAAGAGAATAAAAATATTCAGGGGGAAAAGAGAGAGTTCATATGAACTTTCATTACCAAAAAAATACATGGAAATTTTCTCATAAATCCAAACAGGAATGAGTAGGAGAAATTAAAAGATCATTTAAGCTACAAAAGATGATGTGTCATATACCACCATAATTAGGTAGACTGGGATAGAGAAAAATGTCTTTCAGTTTGAGACAAGGTTGTACCTGCATCACATAATCTTGCACATGAAGTCTGATGATATAAAAGGGAAATTGCAATGTGCTCCCAATTTTCTTTCAGAACTATTTTGGAAACACTCCCTTTATTATAATTTATGTTGTCCCTTCTTCTTTCCCATCTTGAAAATTATCTTGGTCATATTAAATTTCATTTTTAAGTAAACTAATACATTTTATCTGACAGAAATTACTACTGGGCATCAATATTTGGAAACAAAAAGGTCTTTTTACTACTTCAGTATTCATTTCTCTCCATGGACATCAATGAATTTTATTCACATCCATTATTCTGATGGAAATTTTGTTTAAAATGCAAAGCAACTTAATCAGAAATTACCTTAATATTGAAAATATTTTTAAAACAGGCTAAAAAACCATTCCAGATAATCCTACTTTTTACACTTTGTCAAATCCACTAATATTTCCAGTGCTGCCCTCCAGTATTTTCTGCCATTCATAGGTTCCAGGAATATTCATCTCAGAAAACATATCTCTATGACTGGCACTAATTGGCACACTGATTGGCAGAGCATAACCTACCATGTCATGCCTAGAAGTGGTCCATCTATGTCAATACCAAAGGAGAAGAGGTGGAATGCATGCAAAAGAACTCAATGTCATTAGCCAGTGACAAGACTTTGGTCTCCAGGGCATGCTTTCGACCATGATACTAGACCACTGAAATTTAAAAGTGAAAAAATTTACTTTTCCTCTATAGGCCTGTTGTGAGTTAACACAGATGTCAGGAAAATGACCACTTTATCTTTTCTCCTAAGCCTTCTGTACCGCTACCTCCACCCCCACTCTTTTTCTGTCACTCTTGATTACATCCTGAGTCCAGTTTTTTATTGTGTTGCCTGAAGGTACTCTACCAGTCATGTTAGACTCAATCTCTCTTTTACCCACTTCTCCTGCAATTATTTCTGTACCTTTTTACTACAGTGTTTTGAAGCAGTGGTTATCAGCCACTCTCCTACAGGTCTGCTATACGGCTATTACTATCCCTAAAAATGTCCTCAGTACTTGCTTCCATCACTATACCTAAAAGAATCTAATAAAAACCCCCAAGGAAACAGACACCAGAGAGATATAATAAAGCAGATACCTCATAATGAAAGACTGGTGCTCAACTGTGTTTTATCCATGTCTTCTTTTCTGATATTTTAAACACTTTTGGCCAGTTTGGCAACAACAGAATCATGCAAAACAGGAACATATTTCATGTGTGCCCTCTATTCTGACTGTGAGAAGAATCTACTTGAAGATGCACTTATTTATGCAAAGGGGAAAGCTTTCTCACCAATGCAGGGGGAATTCAGACTACAGAGAGCAGATGCACGAGTGGCATTTCATATGGAACAGCCTGAGTGTTGGGTCTGCTTATTGAGGACTGTGCATCTTAGTACTGATCTTAGTACCTCTACATGATGAGTTCATTAGTGTATACTACCTTGAAATAAATCTTCAGAAATTAAATACAAAATGGGAAACTGATACATTACACACCGTATTTTTTTTCATTACATTAATAATAACAAATACAAGTATTTTATAAGAGAACTGGTAATTACTATACGACTGGACATGAATTATACTTCTTTATCTTAATTTCTGACATTTCTGTCATGAATTGTCATGTCATGTTCAGCTCAGTCACTTTAGTTCATAACTTGAGACAACAAACATGACAAAATATGTCACAATAACCCAGATAATAAGTCAGAATTTTTTAGGAAAAAAAACCCCTTTCGCTTCCAGCTTGGCCATTATCCTCCACTAACATCTCCCCCTCCCCCCCCCTCATAAACCAAACCAAACCAAACCAAACCAAACCAAACAAACAAACAAAAAAAAACACACCAAAAAAACCCCAACAACAACAACAAAACTAAAACCAAACCAAACCAACCAACCAACCAAACAAAAATAAAACCCAAAAAAACACCAGAGAGAATTGAAATTATATTCTTCACAACTGCCACTGAAAGTTTGTCTCCCTCTGGCTTGGTCCAGAATTTTTACATGTATATCACTGACAACAGACACCTAAAGAAATATTTATAAGCTAACTGCAAAAATAATGAAAACAGT
Organism: Scytalopus superciliaris; assembly: GCA_013400415.1. NCBI lineage: Eukaryota > Metazoa > Chordata > Aves > Passeriformes > Rhinocryptidae > Scytalopus > Scytalopus superciliaris. The sequence continues at coordinate 6,112 of VXBX01005859.1, forward strand.
TAAATGTAGCTTGCATGATGGAAGAGAAGTTTTGTTAGCCCTCCTTTCATAATTAATTCATCACGAGAAGCTGATGTTCAGGCATGACACTTATTCTTCAATGAGCTCTTGATTATATCCAGTTTTAAAGAGAGACTGCTTAAGGTTCAAGCATGGTCAAGGTTATAGTCTGAAACTATGCATTGAATTTATTTTGGAGCATGGCACATTTTGGTTTCCCTGTATTCCATACTGCTTCTCTGTTTCTGTTTTAAATCAAGAATCAATCCAGCATGGTATAAAGTATACCAGAACACTATGTACTGAAAAGGGAAAGCACCAGATGCTTGATGCAAAATGCAAAACCTGTCAAAAAGAGTCATAGAAAAGTTATTTTTAAAGAATGCTTTAGTATGTAATCTGCTTATTACAAGGTATGTTCAGACTTTTAAAAAGTTATAAAAGGAGATACTGGAGACTGAAGCTGTTTGCAATTTGTAGGAGCCATTTTGTTGTTAACTGGTAGTCTTTTCCAACGTTTTTCATTATTAGGAGAATCAATGAAAACATACTTAGTCTGTGCCACATATGCTAAGTACATAATTTGTACAGGATTCCCTGCTATCCATTACCTTTATTCTATCACATTTCCCACTTTCCACTCACCTCCATCTCTCCCTCCCCAGTCTTGGGGTAGTGGGCTCACTTTTTTCCCTTTAATAAGAGTTTTGTGTTAAAACTGGCATGTTGAAATGCCTGACATGAGAATTCTCAAACTGTCTTAACTAGATTTTGGCATTTAATACGCTGTAAACTGCTGAAGCTATTTGCAGATGAAGCCTCATTTTTGTCCAGCAGCAGGGGGCTGGAAGCATAATTAATTGAGTGAAAGTTAAAAGACGGACAGCATGGTTACATTTATGCAAATATTGCAGGAGAACATCTAACAAAAAAGCAAAATACCTTGTAACTGATTGGTTTGGTTTTGGACCAAAATCCACAGAGTCCACTTGAACATTGCTGATTGAGCATATGACAATGAAGGCCTATAGTGGTTGGTTTGGGGGTTTTTTGTTTTGTTTTTTTTTTTTTTTTTTGGTTGTTTGGTTGTTTTTTTTTTTTTTTTTTTTAAATATCATTTTTGAAAAAAAAAAAAAAAAAATAGAAAAAAAACCCTTCACTAACAAAGTTCCAAATCCAGTGAGACAATTCTATTTCTGTTTTAAGGTTTTTACTGCTCATGAATGTGAAAATAGGTTAAAAAAATGATATTACAAAAGTCATATGATGCATGTGCCATCAACCATATGCTAGTCTCTGCAGTTTATTTCTTTTATTCATATCCCAGTCATATGCATCCTGGTACACCAAAGAGTCTATTTAATTAAAGTCAGTTAAAAGCTTAAACCAATAAATCAGGACTGTAGCTGGGTGCTGCTTAGGGTGATCAGAAGCTTGTTCATTTATTCTATGTTATATTATATTTTCTTGTAAGAAGTTTTGTTGATTTTTTTTTTCCCCCTCCTGACTGCTACTGTGTATTGGAATGATTCCTGAATTAAAACAAAAAGCAGCAAACATGATCATTTGGGTTGAAATACTTTCCCTTATATAGCTTTGGGGGTTGTATTATATATTTTTAAGATAAAAATTTCAACCTTATTCATTGATTTTTGATTATATATGAAGAGTGTGACGTACAGCAGATAAAACTCACAACGAGACTTTTCTAGGGAATTTCTCTAATTCCTCTCTTGTCCATGATGTGGCTTAACTTGAGCATCTAATTCCAGTAGGGTATCAACTGGCAAATAATTTAGTTTTATCAGACAAAGGTTTTATGATTTATGGTCACTATAATGTGCACAGATTTCTCCTGATCTCAACATGCGAGGTTTTGATAGATTCTTCCTATATTCTACAGTGTTGCCAAATATGCTAGAATCAGCTTGTGCTAAAGTTTCAAAAGGATAGGAAGACTGTACCTTTAGGAAATAAAATACTGTCTATTTTCTGCATAGGAACATAAACACCTGATTCTCATGTGTCCTAAGGCATTGTTTGGTGATGCAAAGTGTCAGGAGTCTTTAGACAATGCTAGGTACTTGGTGTGGGAGACTTCATCAAGCATCTACTCAAAATAGGCAGTGGAATCTGGAGGGACACTCGTTAATCATATCCACATATGCTACCAGTATTTCCAGCTAAGCTTGCCCCAAAGAACATTCCAATGGAAGGCATTATTTACTATCTCATGACACCCAAGCACTTCTTTTTGAAGTCTGAAGTTATTTTATTATTTCAAGCATAATTTATAACAGAATTAAACTTCTTAAACTTCTAAATGCAAAGAGACATATAAACCAATATCTTGTTGTTTGTTCAAACAAGGCACGATTAGCTACCACAACTCTATAGGTGTATATACAATTGTGAAAAATGGATAAAAACCTATATATAGAACATAAAGATGAAGAGGCCCAGTAGATCACTTTCATTTTAATCAGGCTTAGCACTGAAGTTAACTTCAGGCTTTCCAATATGCAGAATTTCACTGTTGAATATTAAATATCAAACATTTACTTTAAAACATTTAACTATCAACAAGTAATCAATTAGCTAATACCTATCACCTAACTTCCACTTGTCAAGTTTCTAAGACCTGATGCAGTTCCACTGGTGGCTACAAGAGTAATCATTCTATTTTCTTACAAAAGTGGAAAATATTATTATGTCAATTGCACAATATTCTAGTATAAAACAATGCAGTGGTTAAGTAGTGGAGATACTGGTGCCATCTTAAAACGTTCAGGATAAATCAGTGCTATCTCTTTCTCCATTACAGCTTTCCACTGAATTTGGCATCATAAGGTGTAAATATTTTCATCTGATAAATATTTTCAATGCTCTGCCTGGACGTAATTAGCAGTATTAAAACACACACAAAAAAAAAGCCTCCAAAGCTAAATCAGATTATTTTCCAGTGAGCAGGACATAGATTTAAAAAAAAAAATTAAAAANAGCTATCTATAGTACCCAGTATTATCCTCATTATTAAATTAACAGTTTATTTTGGAGTCCAATAACCCATCTGTATTAGTCAAAAGACATCATTTAGTGACTGAAGAGAGGGAGGAAAATCAGGACTTCAAAATGGCATTTGTCATATTATTCTTCATGAATTGCTTTATTACTACTGTCCTTAAAACTTGCCAAGCTAAGAAAACTAAGAAAACAGAATAAACAAGCATCTGCCTTTTATTATCATCCCTGTGGAATAAGTATTGGTTAAAACTACAGAAAAGAATGGAAATAAACTTCTAGAAGTTGGGATTCAGTCAAACTTGTAATTACTCCTTGGAAGCCTCATGAAACAGCAGTGTAGTAAACACATGACCACTTCTAACAAAGTTACTGCTAAAGTAAGTCTATCAAGATGGATTACATAAAGTTATAGGCAGGATATTGTAAGAAGCATTAAATACTATACTTGTGGGAATTATTAGGCCCTTTATATAGAAGTCAGAGTGTTCTGGAAAAAATGAAGTCGACTACAAGTAGTGATATTTACCTGAAATAACTAAAAAACCAGCTAACTCAGATGACCGAGTAGATGTGCTACCTTTAGAATATAATCTTTCTAATTATATAAGCAAATTACATAAATGTATTGTCCCTTTGTTGTATTATCGATGAACAGTCTGTAGCAGAGGGCTTTCTGTAATAGTAACTTCTTCCTCATTGTAAACTTGATAAGACTAAGTTAATAATTTATTAATTTTTTTCTATAGAAACATAGTTATATTTTTAGATTCTACTTAGCCATCAGAAAAATATGCAAGACGATAAAATAAAGATTACAAATGTGAAAACGGCAGTTCAGGGAAATGTTATTTTGTAACTTGTAATCTGACATGTAAAGCAAGGTTCAGTAAGTCCAGAGCTGAGCCTATCCTCCATGTACTATGTTAATTAAAAGAACTCTACTTGACAAAACATCCAGTCAAAATCAAACAAACTTTTCTGCTGGTAAAAGCAATGAAATTGTGGATTATGATAAATGTCTAAAACATCATGCACACTCTTCTGGAATATGATTTGAGAACAAATGCAAGAATATCAGGGAGAGATCTGTCAAATAAATAATTAATCCTTATTTTTGACTCTTCAACATCTTTCTTGAGCTTTGGATTTCATATAGTTTCATGTGAATTTGAACAACAAAATTAAAAATTGAATTGACATCATGTGAAACCAGAGAAAAATTACTCCTTCTTTCAAAGATGAAAAAAACACCAAAAAAACCTCTGTTTGTGCAACTTAAGTTTGACTGTGTATTTATCTAGCCTACCTTCCAGTATGAGGTTTTGTCTATTTTGATTAAGGTGAAGAAATCTGGAAATTTATTTAAAGCTGTAATGCAGATGTGTAAAAGCTCATGTTTCTTTTTGGGGGGTTGGAATGCCTTGACATTTGAACTTGACTGAAGGTTTTGCATTGAAAATTATTGCTGTTAATTAGTGACCCACAGTTTTTGAGAAAATAGGAAAATAGTAACAGATTAAAGGAGAAGCATACCCATGAAAAAGTTCCAGGGATTGGTAAATCTCCAAGAGGCTCTTTCAGGAGAGGGATATGCTGTTTGTCCATATTCAGACTATATCACATCACTGCTGTACATAGCTGTAAATTATTGTTCTGGTTGGAAATTTGTTATGAGTTTATCATAATAGCATTCCTGGTGCATGAGCAGTGCTATACCATTAGTGCAGTCTTTTAACTCTTTCAGTGAACATTAAAGTTCAGTAACATGCAGAAAGGAAATCACAAGGACTGCTACCCCCTTTCACTATTTATTCAGACAACAAATTATGTCAGCACAGGAAACTAAGCTTATCGCCTGAAGAGCTTTCTGATAGCAGTTATCTTTACTGGGCACGAATCCATATGTTTTACTAAACAGAGGATATGTTCTTTTGTTCAGTAATACCAGATGCAAACAGGCTCAGTGATTCAGATTCCATTTCAGGCAGACTGTTTATTCTAATCAATAAGAATTGTGTTCCTCTGTTTTAGAAGTATGATGTCTTATAAATAAGAAATTGGCTCAGAGCAATGTGTTTGGATACAGTCCAATTTCAAAATGTTAGAGCCACACTGTTAGTGCTTGTTACATAGAAGGGTAGAATACTTATGCACTGGCTGAACCATCATTTTCATAGATCAGAATCAGCTCTGGCATGAAGTGTATAGGAATAAAGCTCTGGCATAATGTTGGCATAAAATGGCCACTATCATAGTACTTCACGTAACTTTTTCAGAAACATGCGGATTCACATTTCATGCTTTTATGACTGCACAGACATCATTACACAAACCCCAGATTCCTGAGTTTGTTAACGCACTGGACATTTCAAACTCTAATAAACTAAAACATTAAAACATATGAAAATCACTTCTGGGTGTAATTTTATTACAAAGCAAGTCCAATCTGAAATAAGAAAATAACATCAGAAATGGTTGCTTACTACTCACTACTTACTCCTTTCCCACCATCCCCAAAGAATAAAAACCCCTGGAGAAAAATGTGTTGAAGTGCATTATATAAACATGTTAAAATAAATTTGTTCAAAAGATTTATCTTTTCAAAGCATATTGTGCATGTCTTCACATATAATTTCTAATGTATTTTGCTAACTGGTTTTGGATATTTTAGAGGTACATTTGGATTCTCTAGAAAAACATAACAAGGTTTTTCATGTATTCAACAAAGCAAAACTCGTAAGTTTTAACTCAAATAATTATATTGAATCTGGATCTGTACAGATCTTTCAGGATGTTTGTAAACCTTAGATTTAATCTTCATTGACATCAGAAACTTGATTAAAGTAACTCAGAAACATACCATCTGTATGCTCCTGCTATGTTGAATAATTAGAGATATGTCCCTTCAAAAGCCCTTCATCCTGAGAAAGTGCCCACTACCTTGCACTGTTTTTCCTAAAGCCTCAGATGATGATATTCTCACATTAATGACTCATGCTGATGTGCTATAGGTCAGATCTCTCTTGAGCAGCCCGGAGAAAAGGAGATTACAGGGAGACCTTATTGATGTATACAACTACCTGAAAAGAGGTTGTGTATGCGAGGCAAGGATAACAAGTGACAGGACTAGGGATGATCTCAAGTTGTGACAGGGCAGGTTTAGATTAGATATTATGAACAGTTTCTTCACAAAAAGGGTTGTCAAGCATTGGAAGAGGCTGTTTAGGAAAGTGGTGGATTCCATGTTCAAAAAACGTGTGAATATGGCGTCTGAGGACAATGGTTTAGCAGTGAAAATTATGATGGTGCTAGGTTGATGGTTGGACTTGGTGATCTCAGAGGTCTTTTCCAACTTTTATGATTCTATGATTCTAACACAACTAGTCACTACTCCAGAATTCAGGAAAAAACACAGCTTTTTCAGGGAACATAGCTTAATCTTCGTAAGACAATTTTTCAAAAGTGAAAACACAAGGTTATGCTCTCTATCATGGCAGCCTATCAAACAGTACAGGTTTTACTGAAGAATCTTTCTTCTTCAAAACATGATACTTAAGTCAATAAAACTTTGTGCAGAGAAGAGATCTTTGTGATTAAAAGCTGTACCATATAAGCTACATGTGTATGCAGCAATAAACTTGAACAGGCAAAAGTAATTCAGGAGACATGATCATGTTTTAAAGATACAATTGAGATAAAGTTTAAAAACTACTGTGGAGTTTGCAATTCCCTGGTTTTTCTCAAGTATTAACATTGCACTAGTGCCTTTTTTTTTTTTTAATCTTTTTTCTTCATTATACCTAAATACTGTACACAAAAAACATTTGGGGAATAACTAAAAGAAACACCCACACAAGGGAAAAAAAATCCACAGCTTGTATTGATCTTGGCATTTTCCCATGTTGCAACCAAATGAACAAGCCACAGGTGCAACCAGAAAGAGCAGGTGATCCAAACAAACTGTTATTGTGATGGGAATAAATATGATTTTTTGTCCATAATGTATTCATCTCAAGGCACATTGGTACATCTGTTATATATTTACCAGCACTGTTGACTTCTGCCAGAAATTTTTTAAGAATGCAAATCTGAATTTATACATCTTAAAGATATATTCAACAGCTTTCTTGTTTCTGTTTTCCATGTCTGAAGCCTTAAACTAATTAATCTAACAGTACAACTAACATTCAATAACATAAGCAAGTTGTGTGCTTATAGACTCATTATTCTGCATCAGAAACATAGGGAGAGGAGAGTTAGGAAGACATGCCAAGATTTCAATATAAAAAGTGTCAGGCATCACTTCACCGTTCTTTACTTTCTATGTGGTTGTTCCCAGCATGTTTCTTTCTTATCAGCTTGTTAACCTATTACTGAACCAACAGAAAAACTTATGCAAACCAGTGGATACTAATATTTTATGGAGAGCTACATTATGAAAAAGCAGGTATTTAGAAGTGGGCAAAAGCTGAACCACTATATTAATCCAAGCAGGATTCTAAAACCTTTAAGATAAAAAAAGGGTGGTCTGGAAGCAGAATTAACGGCTGAAAGGGCTGAATCTAAGTGTGCTGTTCCTACACTGAATCTTTGCACAGGACACCTTATTTACAAGTATACTGGCACAGACCTAGTCACACAGTTTGTTCAGGAATACAATCTGGTGCATGCTATGGCATGCATCTAACTCCACAGGTTTCATAACAAGAAGGGGCATATTCCACTGTGAAAGATGAGAGCAAGACATGTTAAAGAGTGTGATTAGCACAGTTGGTTAGAGCATGATGCTAATAACACCAAAGTTGCAGATTTGATCCCTATATGGGCCATTCACTTAAGAGTTGGACTTGATGATCCTTAGGGGTTCCTTCCAACTCAGAATATTCTGTAATTCAAATGTGCACCAAGTTGTAGGAAGCTGCCACCTGTCTCCTTCCTCCTGGCCTGTTAGACCCAATGTAATGGGCACAGATGTTCAATGAATTCAGGTGGTGTCATGCAAGGTTGTGCTACATAAGTATGTGTATGAAAGAACCTTGTTCTTTGGTGGTGACAGAAGCAGCAAAGTCCCTCCAAAAAAGATTTGGTAGCTTCCAATACCACTTCTTAGCCATAGCAGAGATGCATCCTGGAAGAAGCTACAGCTATACAAGATTACTAGTAGAAATAAACAAATTATGTTGATTGTAACTTACACAGTATTTTAGCTGTGAGAGCACAACTATTTGGAACAACTAGTAACTTCTCTTGACCCTTTTATAACTAAAATCAGCTCAACCAGCTTTTCAAATTCCAAAAAACCCAACCCAATCCAATCCAAACCAAAAAACACCACCCAAAACCCGCAAAATTGTATCAGTCTTTAAACAGATTTTTATTTATTATTTATTTATTTAATGTGTGGGATAAACCACTGAAAATCAGTGTCCATTCAGACTTCGTGGCACAGATAGAGAAGGTGCTATAGAGTAACACCTAATAAGCTTGGTTTTATGTCCTTTTATTCTACATATAAGGGATTAGCTTCTGAACACATGCAAAATGGTCACTGAAATCAGGAAAATATATAGAAATTCACAACACTGCTGACAGGCCAGGCATGTACACCAGACACAACTCCTACTTTGCTCCTTACAAGGCTGTTGAATGATTTCAGATTTTCAGTGCCATAGTTCAGAATATAGATTGCAAACTAAATTATATAAAATCTTAAATAGGGAGATGCTTTGATCTTTGTCTCTCAAGAGTGACCTTTGAACTTCATCTTTTACAGGAAGCATGATCTGTTTCTATACTATTTGAGAATTTTGTGGGACTTCTACACTTTTCCCACTACTCACTGTGATCATAATTGTCTGTTTCAAGAATCTATCTCAACAGCATTTTATACCCACTCAGACAGATAGACACAGAATTGTACCAAACACAGATCACTTAAATAAATCATTTTAGTGTGGTGCATTCCATCAAAATACAGATAACAAAACCAGATCAGATGAATCATGTCTATTTTTTCCCATTGATTGCAGATATTGTAAATTGATTTGCTTGGGTCTAGATATCTCCATTGCCAGTCTCAGGTCAGGTGAATTCCAGTATAAGCATTCAGAGCTGGTAGTCAAGGAACCACTAGATTTCACACAAATGGGAAACAAATACACAATGCCTGATCTCTGTATAAGGCTGTCATAAGACTTAAGAAACAAAAAGCTAAGAACAGGGAAGTGATGAGAGATTAGCTACAGCTACCAAATACATATTTGACATAGATGCTGGCTATGGTGCTTGTTTGTTTTGCCTTTCCACCTCCCACTCCCCAAAGAAATGACATCCAAGTTTTAAAGGAGAGAAGTAAAGACTGTGGGTAGGCTTACAGATGTTTCTATATGTGAGTAAAATGCATGTCTTACTATGATTTAATATTCCCCAAAAAAATGACAAATGGACAGTGATGGCACGTCACACACTGCTCAAAGGTTAGTGCTTTAAATTGTGCTTAATATAAAGTGAATATAGGTCAGGGGTAGCTTAAGAATGGTCTTGAAAAGAGAAGAGATGGTATTTAATGTGATAGAAAGGGCAAGACTTGCAAAGATCCAAAAATTTCTGGAGAAAGAAATTTATGAGATTATGAAAAGTGTTCCACTTCTGTGGAGACATACCCTGGCCCATGAATCAGAGTTGATGTGCAAGAAGAGCCTGCAAATTTAGATACAACCTGGAAGCAAATTAAAGATATTATCCCACTTACAAGCAGGATGGTGATGTTAAAGGTAAAAGACGAAAGAGGTAAAAGAAGGCTGTGAAGGAGAAAAATGAGGTATTAAAAGAGGTAGGGTAAACAGCAGAAAAAAGGAGAAAAAGCATAGTCAATATTTAAAAATATTCTCTGCAGACAGTGTTCATCTTGCATAAAACTGAAGACTTAACCACAGTCCTCCATTATGGCAGCCAGTGGGGAGGAAAAAAAATCATCCAAGCTACTGCATAAGTCATTAAAAGTAGATGAATCACATGTTATAAATGCCAATGAAAGTAGCCTATACAATAATCTCAAGTGAAAATCTTCTCACTGGAGAGGTCTAAAGGTGGAGGATATAACTTCATCCAAATAAAAGTGAAAAAAAGGAACAGATCTGAAATACAGCTTTGTAGAAATGCCACAAGAAGTTATACTGCTGATACTATTGTTTCCCCAAAGCAAGCTCTAAAGTAATAACTGGGTAGGCAGGAGGAACACTGGTGGAGGACAGAATATGTAAACTGAGAGAAACTAAGATTTCTTGTTGGAATTTCTTTCTTGAATTTATTAAACTCCTGGAAGAGCACTGACTGGGAGGACGTTGCTGATAAATACAACTGGCTTACAACAGTAATTCTGGAGTTTGCAGAGTAAGCCAAGATAAGAGGCTGAGAGATGCATTTGTTCATCTTTAACAAAATATTATATTACAAGGCAGAAGCAGGACAGGCAGAAAGAGTGAGAAATTAACTGAATAGTATGGGTAAAAAAAAATCATGGTCATGAAGAATTTTAGAAGATTTTCTTCAGTTTCAAGAGTTTGAAGAATGATCAAACGACTCATGTAAGTAGAATCATTCTAGTGCTGAACAAAACCTTTTGTTCTAAAATGTCTCAGTTTTAACTCAAATTATTATGCATTAACCTGATTTCATGTTGATTTCTTTTTTAATTAAATAATTTTTAATTCAATTCCAGTTGAAATACATTACTTACAATTACTTACCATTAGGCTAGTGACAAGGCTGCACCTCTGCCTTTAGGTCTATTACTTCAAGAAAAGTTCACCTGTCTATAACCTCAGTTCTCCTATCTGTAGAGGGGAAACAATGAAAAAAGCTTGTTTTACAGTCAGTGAGCTATTCAGACAGTGAGAACTGGTGTTGTTGATACTGTAGATTCTGAGAGGGAATAAAGACAAATGTGTCAATCTCCATTCTTCCCATTCTTCTTTTTTTTTTCCACCTCAAATATCTGAAAGTCCTTTGTCTACCTCCCACAGGCATCTGTGTATGTTGACTCTAAAGGAACTATTTCATGTCCTTTGGGTTAGTAATTTCTGCAGATTTATTTGATGTACACAATGTTTTACAAGCTCTCAAGAAAGGCATTTCCTAGGAGCAGCAACAGCAAGGCTGAAATGGAAATTGCTGGGGCAGCAGGCAGTACAAACAGGAAAGCACAGGGGAAAACATACCTAGGGCTTGGCCATAGGCCTGTTAGAACTTCCAGGTCCTAATGGTTAAGAAGGAAGTAAAAGAAGACAGCTATTTTGAAAGAATTATTATAAACTTATGATTACTCAATTTAAACAAGACTCTAAATACAAACATAATTTTTCTTTTGAAAAAAAAATCATCCAGTTAAAAAAAAAAATTACTTGCAATGGCCCTTTAAACTACCAGCAAACATTAATGTATTTTTAAAAAAGAAAGATATAGTCATTTGAATGCTTGTGATTCTTATGCCCTATTCCATTTTATATATGGGTTCTGTGATTTATTGACATCCCAGTATAAATGGTTCTTTATTTTCTATTCATCCTAACCTTGGTCAAATAATAACACCCTACTTCTCTTCACAATATTTTCCTAATATCTCAGCTCATTTAATTCTATTGATCCACTGAAGAGTATAATGGCAATGAAACTGGAATTAATAGCACCTCCCTTCTCCAATGCTAAGAGCTTTCCTATTTAGTCTGTGGACCATCACACAAAATCATAAAAGTAGACAAAAAAGCAGACTGACCTTTATCAGCTACTATTGTGTTGCAAAATTCAGCAAAGCCCAGAACATTATTTTCAGTTTTATGGCTCTGTTTTCTTAAATAATAAGGGGAATGGGGGGGAGGAACTGACCCCTGTTCAGCATTTACTTAAGCAGAATTGGCATTAATAGAGTATTCTGTCAAAAATTCAAGCCCAGGAAAATGTATGGCTTTGTCCACAGCAGCAGCTATCTTAGTAGATTGCACTGTCACTGCTTCACACAAAGAGCATTGCAACACCATTAGTGGACATAAATAATGCACAAGCTCTTATGCAGTACTCAGCTAAGTGCATGGAAACCTTGGGCTCCTGTTGTCAGAAATTCAATGGATTAGTACCTAGATTTATTTTAAGTCTGTAAAGCACTTTGTTCTTGACAGCGTTCAAAGTAGAAAGAGTGCTATCCTAAATGTGCATCTTAATACTGTCATTCTTGTCTTGTAAGAATAGATGAAATATGGGATGCAATACTTCTTTTTAATATTTAAAAGTTTTCACTGAGTGGACACAGTACACGCACACACACACACACACACACACACACACACACATATATATATATGCATGTGTGTGTGTTTATAGATATAGGAACACAGTCACCCATGGTTATCTTATTGATCTGGCAATGTAAAAGACAAACATGCAATGTAATGTTTATCAATGAAGAGAATTGTCGCAATTGCAGATTATGAAAATAAATGCTGATAAATATTTTGTCATTGTTGCCTATTTTTCTCTGTAAATCTCTGCCAGGTTCCTATATAAATATCACAATTACAGTTCCATTACAACATGAAGTACTTAGCTTCTACGATGAACATTACTGAGAAGAGATCATATGGTTAACTGAGATGATCATGAATATTTTAATCTATTTGCTAATATTGAGTAAATTCCCTTACTTACCATCAAACATACATACTTACCAAATACAGTAGTGTTATTGTACAAGTTTACAACAAAAAGTCAGCTTCCTAGTTTAAAACAAAGCAAAACACACACACATGCACACACACACAAAACCAAACCACAGAACTTTTCAAAACCACCATTTAAACTCATGTGAATTATGTTCAAGAAACTGTTTCACAGCAATAGAGATTGTGGGGTCTATTTGCCTCTCGATGTTCCGGAGAGTTAAGCATGATAATCCCCCATGCACTGAAAGGATAACAGGACCCTTTGTGTAGATTAAAAGCAGTTTTCTATTGATATCAGGGTGGTAATGCAAGAACAGCAATATCTCATGTGAAGGTCAATCTTTCACAATGCCACTAAGACATAAAATCTTCGTTTGAAATAATAACAGTTACCTTTTCTCTTTGCCTGCATGGTCCATGAATTTCAACACAATTCATTGAACCAGCAGTCAATGAACTATTCATTATTGAACCCAGTAATTTAAAAGTCACAATATGTACATCATTAATGCCCACTTGGAAAAAATGTCAAATTCCAGAAATCTTGGTAGGATTTGAAATGTGTTAAAAATAGATTGCAATAACTATACAAAAACCTTTAAAACATAAAATCAGAATTGTCTTATTGCCAACTTTGAGATATCTGTCACAATCCCCACCCTCATCCAGGGCAAAACTAACTGTTTATTCATTTTACTGGAAAATATATAAGCTTGTCTATTCAGCAAAGTTCTCCACCAAGTGAGAATTGCAGTCTGTATAGACTCATATTCTACAAATCATAACAAAATGTCTGTTAAAGCTGCTCTCCAAGTCCTCTGCACTTTGTCTCACAAAAGAGAGTTCTTTTTAAAGAGATAAAAGACACAAGAGAGAACAAGACACAGGAGAGGGGAGAGAGGGGAGAGAGAAGGAGGAGGAGGAGGAGAGAGGACAGAAATGGAATGAAAGNAAAGAAAGAAAGAAAGAAAGAAAGAAAGAAAGAAAGAAAGAAAGAAAGAAAGAAAGAAAGAAAGAAAGAAAGAAAGAAAGAAAGAAAGAAAGAAAGAAAGAAAGAAAGAAAGAAAGAAAGAAAGAAAGAAAGAAAGAAAGAAAGAAAGAAAGAAAGAAAGAAAGAAAGAAAGAAAGAAAGAAAGAAAGAAAGAAAGAAAGAAAGAAAGAAAGAAAGAAAGAAAGAAAGAAAGAAAGAAAGAAAGAAAGAAAGAAAGAAAGAAAGAAAGAAAGAAAGAAAGAAAGAAAGAAAGAAAGAAAGAAAGAAAGAAAGAAAGAAAGAAAGAAAGAAAGAAAGAAAGAAAGAAAGAAAGAAAGAAAGAAAGAAAGAAAGAAAGAAAGAAAGAAAGAAAGAAAGAAAGAAAGAAAGAAAGAAAGAAAGAAAGAAAAAGAAAGAAAGAAAGAAAGAGAGAGAAAGAAAGAAAGAGAAAGAAAGAAAGAAAGAAAGAAAGAGAAACTTTCAGTTACAGGATTACCAATGTGTAAAATATTCATTTGTCTTTAGTTATGTTTTAATATATAGTCTTTAAACACTTCAGTATGCAGCCTGAAAATACTGAAATTTGTACAAGATTCGTACATCTAAAATGCCGGCTGTGCTCCTTAAGCACAACCATAACAGGTACCAAACAGCAATGAGTAAAATTGCGAATCACGATCAATAGGTGGCGCTTTTCCCCTTTCTCATTTCCTTCAGCTCCTGTTCATATTATGGAAAAACGGGTTTCAGAAGTGATTTTGAAAAACTTATATTACTTTTTAAAAACTTGCATTGTTTATGAAAAATGGGGAATTTTTATTGCCGCATAGACTGATTTTTGCAGTTCTGTGGGAGAGGTGACAAACTTAGGCCAGATCTGCACAAATCATGGGATTAATGACTTTGGTACAGGAATTTATATTTCCCAAAATTATGAGAAACTTGACCTTAATCCCATGGCTGGTACAGTTCTTAATTGATTTTTTTTTTAGTCCTAAACTAGGAAGAGGTATCATTTTCAAAGAAAATTACCTTTTATTATTCGACCACGTTACTACTGATTTGATTAGTGTTTTTAAATGTTTATATGAAAAAAATATTTTATCAGAACTATTTGTCTACATAAATACAATTCCTGATATAAAGGATGCACAATATAGGACTTTTGGTTTTGTCATCTTACTATATTGAAAAAAAGGAGCTATCCAACTACTATATATAATATTAAAATTACATTTAAATATGTGATCAGACTTCTTATTGTTTAACTACATATTCATTTTAATGTAGCATGAAAAAAAAATATTACAAAAATGCTAACTGTAAGCCTGAAGTTCTGGTTCAGCTGTGAAACCTGTTTTTACATCAGACACCATCTTGGTTTCTGTAAAAAAGGAAAAATATAACTTATCCTTGAGAACAGAGAGTTGCTTAAAACTCTGCCTTACATTCACAAAAAAGGAGAGATATACTCATTTACGCACATACACATGTGCACGCAAGGGCACATTGTATATTCATATACAGAATCCTATTATGCCCAAAATAGAGTTATTTTAAAAGCAAAGAGATAATTGATTAGCAGTGCAAGATATTTTCTAATGCTGGAAGGCAAAGTAAAGTTTCTTATCTAGTTCCTGTTATCAATATCTTAAAATGAAAACTACATTTCAAGAGCAAAATTATGATAAAATGATAAGAAGTTTCAGCCGTAACTAAGAGTTTTGCATTGATTAATAACTGCAGTTAGAAGGTAAAAAGAGTTTCCCTTTTAAGAGAGTCACTCTTTTCAAGGAGGTTGTCCCACATCATGGAAAGCACAAATGCGAAGATCAAGTTATTTCCAAAGTTATTAAGTTAAGTAGGGGACATCAATACCTTCATTCTATGTTTTTGTTCCATACACTACATACTTAAATTACCAGATTAAAAAATGAATTCCTGTTAATGATTTACAAATTCTTGCAAGTAAATATTGATAAAATGACCAGAGAGTAATTTAAAAGTACAGTTATGGTTAGTGTATTTACAAACTAAAAATGTATTACAGAATCACAGAACAGGAGCTCTGGAGGCAAATTGGTCCAATCTCCTCATAGGGCAGGTCCACCTACAGCCAGTTGCTCAGGACTGTATCCAGGTTGTTTTTGAGTATCTCCAAAGATGGAGACTC
Organism: Scytalopus superciliaris; assembly: GCA_013400415.1. Lineage (NCBI taxonomy): Eukaryota > Metazoa > Chordata > Aves > Passeriformes > Rhinocryptidae > Scytalopus > Scytalopus superciliaris. The sequence continues at coordinate 21,992 of VXBX01005859.1, forward strand.
CACAACATCTCTGGGCAACCTGTAAATATCTATGAAGATTTTAAGTTTACTGGTCAAACTCTCAGAAATATGATATTAGATATGAAATTGGCTTCCTAAAAATCATTACTGCAAATGTTTCTTGCCCATTCTATAAGCCAACAGTAGCCTTCTCACCTTTTAAGTAACTCTTCATTTAGACACAAATCCAACCAAACAATATGTTTGTCTTGCTTGATTCCATGCTCCATGGAGCATATAGAGAATAAAGATAGAAGGAATATGTTACATAATTTATCTCTCTAGTTAGTACTTTTTGGCCCCCAGCTTGGTACCCTCCAACATTACAGGATTGCAACAGGAGAAAGATAATGTGTTTTAAATAAAGGAAAGATGACTATTGGTGACTTGAGAGCAGAGGCAATGCTAAGGCACAGAAAAGGAAGAGAAAGAGAACACAGAGGCAGGCATGCTAAGGCAGAGAGGGGGGACACCATGCCAGAGATTTCATTAGGCTCCCTATTCATTTGAATGCGACACTCCTTGTCTAATAGCAGACACAACTTATTCTTTATTTTCTTTTTCATGTTCTCTGATTCAACAAATCCTGTATGTTGGAGGAAAGAAGAGAGACTGGCTGTGGAATAAAGCTTAATCAGCACAGATCTGCGACTGCCTGAGCTCTGAGAACTTTTGGAGGGTCTTGCCTTGTATTGTAAAGCCCACCCAGGTTTTTCCCTAAACTCCCAAGTTCCACCCCATATGTAAGCGCTGCTAACGGACTGTGCTTGATATCCTCACTTACCAACATATTGATTCTGCTGGTCCAAGGCTTCCATTCTTTTATGCTGCTTTGCTAAATTTGAAACTGGTCCAAACATACTGCAAACAAAAGCTTATTAAAATACAGACTTTTGCGTACAATAGAATATAAAGGGTGAAGGAAAAGGAATTAGAAAAACCCCCATTGCCATGGCTTATTTAAATGCAAGTTTTCTTTATACTGCCTTGTGGTTAAATTTCGCATTGCTTTAGGATTGGATAATAAAGGACACTGGTCAGATTCACTTTTCATAATTGTCAATTTCTAAACAGATCTTATTTTCAGGCAATAAGATATTACCAGCATGAGAACAAATATAAACAGATAGATACACAGACCTTGTTGTTTCTTAATATTTTCATCCCATAGCATATAGACAAACTTAAAACTATTGAAAATATTGTATTCACTAAGTTGAAATACTTAAAACCCCAAACAAACAAATAAACAATGTGTAAACAAAACAAAACCATAAAACCCCTTCCCCCCAAAAAAAAAAACTCCACCTATAAAAAAAAAACCAAACCAAAACAAAAAAACAAACCCAAAGACAACAGGTAAATTCATTATTTTTAAAATGTCTTCATTATTTTTTGACTGTGGACATTTCCCTTGATCAAAGCTCCCACTAAGAGTTATTCTTAACAACTACATATTTGGCCAAATATATCTACATCACGACTTAAAAAAATCTCTGGAAACCGACTTAAGAGTCATACATGTGTTTGTTAAATATGTCTTTGCATCACATCTATGTGAAAGGAATTTCAATTTACAATCACTTAAAATATATAATTATTTCATATGAATATGTATGTTTACAGTGTAATCCATAATATACTGTAATTTACCAGGCAAATTGTGACTGGTTCACTCTCTTTATCATAATAGCAATGATTAGCTATGTGTTTGTGGATACATTCTCCAAGAGTTTGGGAATTTTATCAATGTCATTCACTGTGACATTACAGAGGCTGGATAGTTGAAACTTCATAAAGTATTTTCAAGTTACTATATGCATCTTTTTAGATTTATTTTTGCTCCTAGGGATAAATTTATGTCTTAGAAATAAAGTTTCTTCAATTTTTTTCATTTAAAATACTTCTTTTCAATTCATTCTCAGACAATTAGTTTTGAAAAAAATTACACAATTTCTTTTTCTTTCTTTCTTTCTTTCTTTCTTTCTTTTTATTTCTTTCCTTCCTTCCTTCCTTCCGTCTGTCTCTCTTTCTCTAAAATAAAATACCAAGTGATCCTAACTCAGGAACGGTTATCAAAATAAAGGGAAGAAGTAGGTACAGTTTATTCCAGAATTTTCCAAACTGATAACTGGACCATGGAAACAGATTAAAAAGCATTCCTAAATAATTCTCTTTCAGTTAAAAGTTATCCCTTAAATTTATTTACTTTACACCTATCAAAGAGCTTAGATGACAGGCATTGTTTCTCAAACTATTTTGCATACTAGAATCTAATCAATCTGTCCAAATTACCATTCATAATTTGCATACTATATTGAATGCTCCAATCCGTATTTTATCCTATATTTCCTCATCATCAACTTTCAGTAATCACCACAAATTTAAATAAGAATTTTATCATTCACTTGGATGACATTGGTGCATGAAAAAAATAGATGAGGAAAACTGAGTTTCTAACCTTACATGCCAGTCTTAACCTTTTTTAGCAAAAAGGCAGAGAAAATCAGCATTTTCTGAATCATTTTTGAAATGCAGGAAAACAAAATTTAAGTTCTCTGAAGAACCACAGAACTGAGAAGGAAAGTAATCTCATCTAAATATTAACTTTGTTTTCTCGTGTGGAATTTCTGTTGACTTTTTTATGTAGATGGCTGGCTGTGGAGGCTGGAAGATGTTGAAAACTTGTGGATCCACCTCTAATTAATTTTCTATCCAATTGGTTGTAATTTAAAGCCTTAGTTAAACAAATCATGAGAGCTATTATAATTTCTGAGATCTGAGAATGGACTTCCTTACACCATGCTTTTATTTTTTTTCCTACTGATAACATCCATGCATCCTTGCTGTTCTGACCTCAGTCTCACCATTAGCCTGCATGTATACAGATTACACAGTTTGGTTGTTTGCTGGGATGTGGGTGTGTATCTGCATGTTGTGGGCCACTATAAACTAATGTATACATGCTTTTGATTTTAAGAAAAGCAGTACAGAATTTTAAATCCATAAAAATGCTGGAATCCAATAGTGCAGATTCCAGGTCTAAGTAATTTCTCTCTGATTTAATTTTGTGCATTTTTACTTCAAAGTAGATCACTAAGAGAAATCTATTTTGACTGTAAATATCTATGTTGTAGCAGCTAGCTGTCTATAGTAAGCTTGTTTAAAAAAACCCAAACAAACAAAACCACAAACAAAACCCCCCACCCAAACACAACAACACATGTACAAACAAACAAAAGCAAACAACAAAAGAAAACAAAACAAACAAAACAAAGAAACTAAGCTGCCAAAGTCTTACGACCTTATTCCAAAATCTAATACTTAACTTTGTCTTAAAACTCGTTCTGGGTCACCTGCAAGCTTAGCACTGTCTATGAAGACATTCAACCATTTAGCAACTAAAATTTGCATTGATGCCCAATTTTTTTCTGCATTTCTATGTAACTGAAACCAAGTCTGACAGTCACCTACAGTGAATCAAGTTTCATAAGAAACTGCTGGTGTATCCATATCATTAAGATACCTTTTGTGTTTTTGAAAGATCAATGGACTCCATTTTATTACAAAAAGAAGGCAACATATTCTTTCCAAGGAAAAATATAAAATTTCCCAGTAGTCAACAGAAAAACGAACAGTTCAAGAAGCTTCAGGAGTCATATGTTAGGGGAGTTTGGCTGCTAAATACACAGAGGTTGATGATCATGGGAAATTCTGTGATAAATCTGTCATTGCCATCAGTGCAGAGTTATGTTCCCATCTCTGTGGATTTCTGTTCTCAGTAACCTCCTTCAAAGTTTTAGATTAATTCAATTTTCATTTAGATGATACTGGAAAATCTGCAGGTCTTGTGCCATTGCTAACCTACTTCAGTATACAGATACTTTCTGTATCCTAATTTTTCCTTGTACTTTTGTTGCATAAGCTAGATATATAAACAAGCATAGTCCCAAAAGTTAACAAGAACCTTTGAAACTATCTTTTGATAACTTGTATAGGCAATACATTCTGCTACCCTCTTTACAGTTTGCTTTTAAAGCAGAAAATCATTATATATTTGGTCACAGAGGCTAACAAAGCCAATATAACAACTTAATTGAAAAATATAACTGCACTGATTTAAGATACATGATTAGAAGTTTGATGTCACAAACTTTAGTCATCAGTGTAACATTTGTATTTCAATAGCCCTATTGTGTTTGCAGAATTAGCTTCTTTTTCTGTGGTAGAATCTATGATGAATGTGTATATTAAAAAATCCTCTATTCACATTGCATAAATATGCAAGAGCACTTTTAATAAAATTCTTTATATCACCTTTCATTCCATTCTATTACTTTCACATGTAATATACCTAAACAGAGATCACCTGTAGAGATTGAACCTGAAACCTTTAATATGAGGTTTCTTCCACTGAAAGAAAGGAACTCAATCTGCCAATAACACTTGCAGATCATATTCTCATGGACTACTCATTCAATACAATGAATACAATACAGATACCCAGTGTAAAGGCAAGATAAGGGGGCTATCTCAACCATTAGCTTTTAATTGCTTTGGATGTTGGTCTTTCAACACTGACTGAAGGAATGAGCACTGCAGCTATAGGTAATGCCAAAGGAGATGGTTTGATTGGCCGATGGCCTCTTGTGGAGCCTGTTATTGGTTTATAAATAGGAAAATCAGAAAAATTCTGTATATCTTGAGATATACTTGTATTTATGTCCTGTATTTGGTATAGGTGTCCATGTGCTGGCAGAGGGGGGCTGCAGGGGATATGTGAGCCACTTCCAGATGGTTCCAGTGGACCCATCTCTGGGCATAGCTGAGCCCTGCAGCCAAAGTTGTGGTGCCTCAGGGAAAACATTTAAGAAATGGCAAAATGCTGAACAGCAGAGGAGAAACGGCCCTGCAAACAGTGTGAAAAACAGCCCTGTGAACACCAAGGTCAAAGAGGAAGGACGAGAGACAATGTTTCATAAGATAGAGGAGAAATTCCCCTGGAGTGGATGGGAGAGACCATAGCTGAGCTGGTTCACCCTGAAAGACTGCAGTCCATGGAAGGCCCCAAGCTGGATCAGAGGAAAAATAGAATCACAGAATGGTTTGGGTTGGAAGGGACCTGAAAGGGCACCTAGTTCCAATTCCTCTGCCGGGGACATCTTCTGGTAGATGAGGTTGGTCAAAATTCTGTCCAACCTGGCCTTGGGAAGAAGGCCATCATGAGGAGCCACAGAGAGGAAGTGTTATGGACTGACCACATCCCCCATACCATATCACACTGCATCACACAGGAGGGCAGGAAGGTTGAGGAATTGGAAATGAAGGAATTGGAAATGAAGTTGAGTCTAGGAAAAAAGAGCAGAGCCAAAGGTATTTTTAATTTTTGTCTTTGTTTTTCCTCATCCAAATATATTGTTAATAAATTGGCAGTAATTGAAATTAATTTTCCCTGAATTAGGTCCATTTTGCCTGTGACAGACATTGGTAAGCTGTTGGGGAAGGCAATTCTTATGAGATTTGGAGACAGCACTTTACTCGTTGGACATACGAGGATGACTTTGCTGCACCAACCCAGGAGAAAACCATTACCAGCTTTGTTGCCCCGTGAACAAAGTGACATTATGAAATAAAATATGCGGTGTTACCCCTCTTCTGAGGCGGTATAGGACCTTTACAAAAACTGGGACTCTATTTGGACTAAGACCAGGACGTTTGTTAGTTGTAATGTAGTGTTGTTACTGTTCACAGGGTTATGGACGTTAAGATTGCTGTTTGTCCCCTCAGTTCTCCATATTGTCTTCTTCCCCCACAGTTTTCCCGCCTTTCCCCACAGACCTTCCCGCCGTTTTTCCTGATCCTGCTAGTTCACTGGTTCGCTGCGGGACCGTTCCCCCCATTGGCTGTCCCGTCACCCCGGTTACTAACCTCACCCAATCCTGTTTCTGTTCCTACCCTGCACCCCATAATATCCCCAGTTACTCCCATATATAAACCCCCCATTTTCAATAAAGTTAGCTCACTTGGAGCCAACCTCCTCGGTGTGTGTGTGGTTCCTGGTGGGCTTGCCCTGCTTCGGTCAACGGTCCCCACAGTAAGCAATCCTCAGTCTTTATCTTGACTCATCCTTTCCCCCCACCCTGTCCTGTTGAGAAGAAGTACAAGAGATGCTGGGTCAGCATCTGGCAGCCAGCCAAGGTCAAATCACCTATGCCTACATACACACACCATTTTAGGTACATGACTAATAATTTTTATTAAACTAAACCAAAAAACCCAAAATAATTGCTGCCTGTAATTACCAAGATAGTATAATTTAGTTAATGTTGAAAGCTGCTGTAATTATGTTGGGGGGTTTTATTTGTTGTAAAACCAAACTAAATTATTATTAAACTAAAGTTGTGTAGTAATACCCTGACAATCCTACAGTGTTTTTTAGAGTTTTCTACTAAATAAGGTCTTCCAATCAGAAAAGAAAGATTTAAGGATTGTTTTTCCTACATCAATTTAAACCATAATTAAAACATTATTAAATATATCTGTTTAAATATACTTATTTGGGGCAGATTCCCAAGTAAATCAGTATAACACTGTAGACTTGAATAGACTAGAACTTATTTGTTGTAGATGGGGACTGACACAAAGTTCATGTTTTTAGAAATTAAAGAAGAGAAAAGATAGACTTTTGAAAAGTAACTATTACCCTACTAACAGAGGAACAAAAAAACTCTTCATTAAGTCAGTTCAGGTATGATGGAATAATACCATTCTAATCAAAAATGCACTATGACTCAAAATATCCAATAGTATGAACTCAGTAGCTGAGTAGCTCAGTTAATAATTAACAGAATATTGGGGCATAAACAATGAAAACAGTGATATAGTATTTTTAAAAGTACTAATCCCATGGGTATTCATGTAAAAATAAATGCCAATTTAGTGGTTGTGAAATAATTGAATTATGTCTGGAAATCCACATAATTGCAACTGCCAATCTGGATTGCTGCATGACTTTCTCAGGATTACAATATGAAGCATTCATTCACAGCAGGTAAAACTGTTCTTGTATACCTTTGCGGTTAATGACGTTTCATATTGTACATAATTTTGCTCAGGAATGTATCACATCAATTATTTTTTCTGGAAATAATGGATAACCCAATGTTTCTTTTAGGATAACAGTAACAGTTAATATACAGTAATGTCTTTATTGATTTCTTCCAGCTGATCTTCAATTAGTACTGGTCCCTAATTTTACTTTAGCACTGTAGGCTTTTATAGAATGTGAAACAGAAGAGAGGCAGAAAACAGCAGTAAAGGAACGGATATTAGTTGCAAGGCTCGTAACACCAAACCTGTCAGCTACAAATGCACCTTTTTGTTTTCCCTGAAGAGACAAAGGCAAAGCTAAAAGGAGTTAGGACAATTTTTTGGCCAAATTCTACGTAAAATAAATGAAAAAAGTGGTAATTTCTCTGTGTGGGAATTAAGATAAACACTGAAATTACAGAGGAAATTAGCCACTTGTTAATTTAATTCTAAAACACCAGAAGTTTATGAATACAACCCAGGAGCTGTAACTGCAAGGATAAATGCTAAACTGATTTCAGAAGGATGGCTCCTAATTTCTGGCCTTGTCCCTAAGACTGCTTTTTATTTTTTTTTTTTTTTTTTTTGCCATCTTACAAACAACCAAAAAATGTCACTGATAAAAAAGTACTGAAGAAAAATTTCAAGGCACATCTCTTCATCCCTATATTCAAATTTATCCTATTCACTACAGCCACCCTACAAATGCTTGTCTGTGCTGGATACGATGCCTTAAAATCTTGGTTATATAGATTTTAGTATAAGTCTTTTAGCACTTTTAGTAAGACCTTAGCTAAGTACCTCTGTATTAGATTCCTGAAATATTGTTTAATGTTCCTCATCAAGGATTTCAATGGATAAAGATTTTAGCAAGAACATCTAGTTTGTATAGAATGTACCCAGAAAAATATAATAGGCACATTGTTTGATATAACTGTAGTCAAAACTATTCAGAAGGCCCAGAAACCCTGAAATAATTTCAAGCAGGACAGTGGCGATGAGGAAGAGGAATACAGGATGAAGATGCAGGATCACTGAGATCTCCAGCTCAGTTCCTGGAGGCATGTTGAGAGTGGTAGTAAGGGAGGGACCGTTTTGGAAGTGGGTGTAACAGTATTAGGTAATGCTTTGAATTGTTAATTAGGTAACTAAATAAAAGCAAGAGACTTTTATAACTCTGTATGCACACTTTTGAAGAAACTAGATTCTCAGGCATCTGACATCATAATAAAAGGAATGCTGCCTGCTAAAACTCACAAACTGGGTCTTAGGGGTTTCTCTTAAGAGCCAATTTTACACATCACATAAAGGCAAATGCAGCTATGCTTCTTAATTTAGGGAGCAATGTCTTATGTCTATGTGTGCCTTCCCAATCAGATAGGCTAAAAGATAATTTCTTAAAGAACAAGATAATTGTTTCCTGTCATTTTTTGTTTCCATTGTCCCTCTGTTAGTTCAGCAGTACCTTAATAGAAGAACTTGGACAAAATCTTCTTTGACAGAGAGGGATTGAAACTCAGGTAAATATTCTGATCACCTAGGTTTTATATGAAAAGAAAGATTCTTTTCTTCTGACCTCTTAAATGAAAGCAGCTATACTGCTATGCATTGCTTAGTAAATTCTGCTCTACTTAACTGCACATGGAGTTTCCCTACAAAGCCTGAAATGTTTCTTATTGGATGGGAAATGGACTAGTTTCCGAAATCTAGTGGGATTTCACCCACAGATATGCACCTCTCAAAAGAAGTAGCAGCCCTTAAGCTGCACCCGGGGAGGTTTAGGTTGGACATTAGGAAGATGTTCTTTTCAGAGAGATTAATAGGGCATTGGAATGGACTGTCCAGGGAGGTGGTGGAATCACTGCCCCTGGAGGGATTTAAGAAGAGACTGGATGTGGCACTGAGTGCCATGGTCTAGTTGACATGGTGGTGTTAGGTCAAAGGTTGGACTCAATGATCTCAGAGGTCTTTTCTAACCTAGTTGATTCTGTGAACATTTAAGTTTTCAGATTTTCAGCTTTCAAGTTGGAGTTTTTAATTGAAGGACCTAATTCAAGGTATCCAAATCCTTTGGACATGTTTTTACACAGTATACTGTTAAGTACCTTTGCACAGTTTTGACTAGTCTTGTCAGCCTATCTGGCTTGAAACTGTAAAGGCCGAGACTGTTCAAGCTGAAAACATACTCACCCCTTAATTTAGCCTCTTTTTTTTTTTTTTTTTGACAGGCCAACTATATCCTTCTGGGATCAACCCAAAGTGTTGGCTCTTGGCTGACACCAAAATCAATCTATCAAAGTTCATCTGTACAGACCTAGAGAAGCTGAGGTATAATTGCATGGAGAGTTAGCAGGGGTAAATACAGGTGTCTACATTGCAGACACTTCCATTGGAGTTAGCTGAGTAACTAGGTGAGCTAGTCATCCTTGGGTTCACTTTATAGTCAATGAAAAGCTTCCATGTGTCATGTAAAGTATATCCTATATTTAACATACATATCAAATGAGTCAGAAAAGTGACTGTAAAAGAATGTAGATGTCTATGGTTTAGACCACCAACTATATCTGGCCAGAACAAATACCCAAAACGGCTTTCTCAAATCAACTGATAAAAACCTCCCACATTTTGACATAGAAGATCTCTTTACTGACACGTCAGTTATCTCCTTTTTCCAGGATAGCAACAGGAAGAATGGCTGTGAAGTTCTGAACTGACCTAAATTAATAAGAATTCTTTGACCCTTCTCAGAATTAAGTTTTTGAATAGCACAGAGATTCCAAAGGTCTTTCTGTGACCTTAATTCTTGACATTGTTTCTTCACCATGTTTCAGTGCAAACGTCTCTGAAGACAAGAGTTTCTTCAACTAATAACAGACTTCACAACAAATATGAATAATTGAGGATTAACTATGACACTAAAATAAGGAAGTAGTTTTTGAAAGGTTGAATTCATGGTTTTTGTGAATACCTTTTGCTGTTACTCTAGAAGCATATCTAGGAGATAGAAGATAACTGGAGACTGGTTTCCAGTCTCATTAAAATATGCATAATTCTCCAACATAAGATTAGATCAGGAAAATATAAAACATATTTTCATATTTTTAAAGCTCTTCCATGCATTAAAAATGCTGTTATTTTATTCTTTTTAAAAACACAGAGTTAAATAATTTTGCTACACCTCTTCACTGAAAAAAAAATTTCTTAAATAAAATGCTAAAGAAATTCTTTCTGGCACAAACAGATATTTGTATGTATTTTCCATAAAAGACAAAGCAATTCAGTTCTCTGAAGATTATCCTAGTCTTAACCTAGTTATGGTTGAAATGAATATGAAAATACAAATATATTAAAATATTTTTCTATGATATATGTATTGTAAATAAATTGCTCAAAATCACTCCAAAGCATGTCTTCTTAAATTAAATAATTTACAAGTCTTTCCAATGTTCTAAATAAAAACACACAAGTTCTATTCCATATTTACATAAATAGTCTGCATAATTGTTCTTTTAGCATGGTTAGTGCATTGGTTGATTTGACTAATATTAAATATGTATGAATTTCCTGCTATTCCCTAGGGCTCACAGAAACAAGATGAATCTCAAGAGACTGGTTTAAAGTTTAGATTTAAAGAAGAAAAGCCTTACAGATCCAAGCATCTTTGAATCTTTTTTCAGTTGCTGAAGTCTAATTTTCACCTCAAGTAAATATTTAATAAATAATTATTACTTGAAGATTTACAAGCAGTGCCAAGATTAAGTAAATTATTTGTGTATCTTTTTTCAAGCTTTTAGACAGTTCTACATACAATCAAACAAAAATAGGATGTGATTGATCTTAAGTATGTTGACTTTTTGCAACACTCCACACTGATGAATTAAAACGTTCCAATCCAGCTGACCAAGTGTCTAAGTTCCAATATTAGTCTTGCAAAATGCAATTCTTATGACACCGTTTTTCAAAAATTTCTATCTTAGTTAGCTGCAGATAAATATTTGTAATAACTATCAATATTACTATTATAAATTTAATAAAATTTAAATAACACAAGTAACATACTATTCATGCTGATAAGGCATTAATTGGCTTTTATTCATGAAAGAATCTTCTGAGCTACTCTTACAGGTATTGTCATTGATGAACTTGACATTGCCATTGTTGCAAATGGTGAGTTTACGCAGAGGACAACGGATGCACAAAGTATAGCATCCTGGTAAAAGAAGAATGTATTCTTTTAAGTCTAATACCCTTCAGTATGCAGTATATATGTCTCATTATGTTGATCATGCACTCTCAGGAATGCCATCATGTACT
>VXBX01005860.1:0-28488 GCA_013400415.1 Scytalopus superciliaris
ATGCTGGGGCAATTTTTGTGCCTCTACCTAAAAATTTGTCATTTCTGGTCTCAAATTTGAGTTTTCCTTTTTTCTTCATTCCATGAATGGTGTGTAGCCAATGAGCCTGTTGGTTTAGACCAGCGAGTGAGTGAAAAAAACGACTTGAGGCAAGAAAGAAGAAGATCCCTGTAGAAGTTCATGTCAGCTCTCCTGAGGTCCCTTGTTCTCATCTTACTAGCTGTGCATTTCCTCCTCACTTGGCCCTGATTTCCTCAATGCCATGATCTGTGCAGCCAAAACTGTCCCTGACTCGTCTATATCTCCAAGAAAGGGTGTGCTTTTATGATGTGGAGCAGAGTAGCATTTCTAGTGGGATCTTCCTCTCCCAGTGTTAGGAATTTGTCACCAAGTGACATGGGAATAATACAGAGATGCTGCTTTCTGCTGCAGATGGAAACTTTGTGCCGCCGAAGCTCAACTCGAGTTGAAGCTGGGCAGAATTCTGTCTCACAATAAGAAGTGTTTTATCAAATATATTAATAGCATTAGTTACTATAAAAATATCAGCCATATATTATAGGATAGGGTTGGTCACCTCACAGACAGGGAGAGAGACAAGGCAGTGGTGTTTAACACTTCCTTTGCCTCTGTCTTCAACACAGATGATGGACCAAGGGAGTGTCATTGCCCTGACCATGACTCTTAGGATTATCATCTTTCAGTTTACCCTGAAATTGTGTGGGATCTGCTGCTACAGTCGGATCCTTATGAATCTGCTGGCCCTGATGGGATTCATCCCAGAATTCTCAAATGGCTGACTGATGTCATCGCTAAGCCTCTCTCAGGCATTTTTGAGCAGCCTTGGGAATCTGGAGAAGTTACAGCTGATTGGAAGCTGGAGAAAGTAGTCTTAATTTTCAAGAAGGGCAAGAAGTAGGATCCTGTCAACATCACTTCAGTTCTTGTTGAAGTTATGGAGCAGATAATTCTTGAAAGTGTTGAAAACACCTGAAGACAACGCTGCCATTGGTCACAGCCAGCAGAGTTTCATGAGAGGACAGTCCTGCTTATATTAGTGACACAGCTCTTCTTCAGGTCTTCAAAGAAGTGTTTTTGGTTTTTTTGGGTGGGGGGTTTGGTTTAGGTTTTTTTTGGTTGGTTGGGGTTTTTTTCTAACAGAAAGGGTACATCGTTCCCTGTCCCTAAAAGGAAAGGTTTGGCAAGCAAAGCAAAGAAAGAGTCTCTTCTGGAAGCAGCGAGATTTCTTGCTTTCCATGTGCCCTCTCTTTGCAGACCCTGGGAGATGCTGTTCCCTCGAGGTGCCCGAGTTTCCTCCTGGATGTTCACTCCCAGAGAGAGCTAACATGCACACAGGATCCATTATCAGCGGAGCCGCCTAAAATGAGGAGTGACCCAATTTGCCAATGCAGACGCATTAGGCGACTGCTGCCTAAATTACCTACTGGGTGTCTCAGGTTTAGGTGATGTGACAATTTCCCAGTGATAACAATTATCTTTCTAGGCTGCAATTCACTTTTTGGTGTGCTTACCAAGGCCTCCTAGATAAAATATGCATGAGCACATCTTGCCCATCCTCCACAACTAGGCTTCTACCAACAGGTTAGCAGGCATCTTGGCATAGCTGGCAGCACTGGNAGCCAGCAGAGTTTCATGAGAGGACAGTCCTGCTTATATTAGTGACACAGCTCTTCTTCAGGTCTTCAAAGAAGTGTTTTTGGTTTTTTTGGGTGGGGGGTTTGGTTTAGGTTTTTTTTGGTTGGTTGGGGTTTTTTTCTAACAGAAAGGGTACATCGTTCCCTGTCCCTAAAAGGAAAGGTTTGGCAAGCAAAGCAAAGAAAGAGTCTCTTCTGGAAGCAGTGAGATTTCTTGCTTTCCATGTGCCCTCTCTTTGCAGACCCTGGGAGATGCTGTTCCCTCGAGGTGCCCGAGTTTCCTCCTGGATGTTCACTCCCAGAGAGAGCTAACATGCACACAGGATCCATTATCAGCGGAGCCGCCTAAAATGAGGAGTGACCCAATTTGCCAATGCAGACGCATTAGGCGACTGCTGCCTAAATTACCTACTGGGTGTCTCAGGTTTAGGTGATGTGACAATTTCCCAGTGATAACAATTATCTTTCTAGGCTGCAATTCACTTTTTGGTGTGCTTACCAAGGCCTCCTAGATAAAATATGCATGAGCACATCTTGCCCATCCTCCACAACTAGGCTTCTACCAACAGGTTAGCAGGCATCTTGGCATAGCTGGCAGCACTGGAAATGTCTTCCATCATTGCTGTCCATTAGGCTTGCTCTTGGTACCATTTCCTTGATCTGATTTCATCCATATTTTACTGGAAAATGGTACAAAACAAAGACAGGACTAAGGGATAGCCTTTAAGGAAATGCAGACAGACCGGATTATAAATGCTTTATCTTTTTATATATTTATTTTTTTATTTTTTATTATGTCTCATTCCTGAGGCTGCCTTCAGCAATTTCTGTAAAAAAACATTTATTAGTTTTAGTAGTATTGCAGTAGCATTTAGCTAATGATTTTTAGGAAACAGTTACAGAGATATCTGTTTGTCTGTGTGTGTATGAGAAAGAGAAATATGCCACTTATATAAGACATTCTGTTCATAGCTGTAGCCTGTTAGTGTCAGAAGACTGATTGTAAACTCAGTTGTACTCAGTGCTAACATTGATTTCTTGGCTGAATTATTTTGCAGTAGGATAAACTCACTAATTGTGCATCTAAGTAAAGTTGAATTTTTACAAATTGAATGACTTTTATTTTGCCTTGGATGATAATTTATTGACACAAATAGAACTCCTTAATTAAATTTGGCATAGCCAGGTCTGCCGAGGACACATTAAACCCTTTTGCCATGTGATTTTAGTGAGGGGTTTTATATTTTAGATCATCCTGATATTCCTAGATTAAATTGTGTTTATTGCAGCTGTACAGGCAGTCAATTATTTTGACTATGCAGTTCTTAAGGATCCCACATGGATTTAGCATAGATCTTCTGTGAAGAAGGCCTATTAATTTATAATTTCTCATTAAATACATTAGACATTGAAATCCACTGTTGCTATTCTGGAAGTAGATATCCTAATTCAGAAGTACCAAGCCTGCAATTTGTAAAAATGGAAGGAAAGCAAGAATGACAGAGTTAACATTTATTACCATCTCTCAAGAGTTCAGATCTCAATAAAGCCAGGAAAGTTTAGTAGATAAAAAAAAACATGCAGCATCACCAGTGCTCTTAGGGAAGTTGAAGACTTGGGGTGTCACCTACACCTCTACAGACATCACCTCACCTAGAGGAGAAGCCAAGGAGGTGGTCCTGTGGTCTGCAGCAGGCGGAGCAGAGTGATCATCCTTTTCTGCCCCCGTGATCTTCTTCTTAGTGGAGTGCAATGGAAGCTTGAACCAGAACAGAAAGAAAAGTCTGTAAGTCAATTTACATGTTGAAGAATGAGGCTGACATTGCTGATGGCCTGATCTGCAGGACAAACCTCAAGCGGTCTCCACCAGCACCTCAGATACCCAGCAGTGAGTGCAGCCAACCCACTGCCCCTTGAACTGCTCTCACTGGCTCCAAACAAGCAGATGAAGAGCTAAGAGCTCTTCTAATGAAAGACTAACAGATACCTCCTTGCTCACTAATAGGCCTGCAAGATCAGGGATGCAGGGAAAAAGAGCTTTTAAATTGACTTCTTCATTTCATATTTTGGACAAGAGGACAGGGTTTAAATCCCGATTGTGTTATTGTGCTTCACTCAAAACAATGACACATTTTTAGTTGATTGCTACATTCACATTATGTTTAGATCTTATATTCTTGTATTGTACAAGTAGACATTGGTGCTACCCTTAGATACTTTGTTCTTGTATTATACAAGTACACATTGTTACTACACTCAGATATTTACATTCAGAATAAACACACAGAGGAAAAATGCAGTTAAAACCAGCTAAGAAACAAAGATACATGCAATATCAGAGTAGGCATATCAGACTTCAGTTAAGGTTTTTCCTAGTTTTCCAAACATACTGCTAAATTGTTTCCAAACAAAAAGATACCTGATTTTGTCTACTCAGGGGTGGGGGCCACAGGGTGTTTGTGTGTGTGCGTGTGTGTGTGTGCGTGTGGAAACTCACAAAAAAAAAAAAAACAAACCAACCAACCAACCAAAAATTCTGCAAAAACCCATGGAGTGACTTTGCTGCAGCCTGGATCAGGCCTATTTAGTTTGGAGGGATATTGCTCAAGCAGGCTAGGATGTTTGAAAACCTTCAGTGGGTTAAATAGGGCAGTAGGACTTGGGAACTATACTGAAATGTACAGATTTATTCACATACAGTGTTTGGGGGTCACTGGTTACTGTTATCTTCTGCTGGTAGCATCCTCTTTTGCTTTTTCCCAGTTTATAACTTCATTTTGAAGCATTTCTTGTGCTGTTCACTGTCTTTCCTTTAGTAATATAGCAGAAAGAAACCATCAAGCAGCTCAAAACAACCTCCTTAGGTTTTTAGAATGCAGCTATTATCCAAGGGAAAGCACAACTTCTTCCCTCCTTTACCCATCTGGTGCCTGCTCTGCAGGGGTGACAACTGTCAGTGGATAGGCTGACAGGGTATTAAGAGGTTGGCTTTCTTTATGGGGGAGGAATTCATATTTGTGTGACTTTAAGAATTTTTATTGCCTTGGTTTCTACTGTATTTTGAAATGGGCTGTGTACCTGCATTTGGCAGCAGAGATGAGGGAGGAGGCAAAGGTGAGGAATGAAACCATAAACAAGCCAGTCCAAGACAACCCCTTGTTGTGAGCATTCCTACTTTGACACATGCTCATTTATTTTAGAGTACAGCACATTGAAGTTGACTGCTTTGGCTGCTCTTGCTCCTGGTTCTTGGCTCCTGTCCTGGCTTCTGGAGTACTGAGAAGAGTCCACCTCCTGCCAAGCTCACAGGCACAGGCACAGGGGAGCTCACCAGCATCGTCTGCCCTCTGAAAAGCAAGTCCTCTGCTGAGCATTTGTGGGGAGTTTGGTCTCAGGTGAAGTGGCAGGGCTGCCAACTCCCACTGGGGGTTCAAGGGAGTGGATGGCACAAAATGGGTATGGAAAACCAAGGCTGGTACCCAAACCCTTGTTTTTAAAAAACGAACAGTTTAAAAATTTTATGTAAAGCAGGAGAAGCAAAACCAGACACATTTTTTCCTGAGCAGGTATAACATAAAGTTCTGGAAATTTTCTGAAGATATCTCATCTATAACACCTAAAACAGAAATTTCTCAACTGACTGCTGGCACTCAGTGGGTGGGTAGCAGCTGTTGTCTGCTTGTTGGCCTTTTCTTTTCTCTCTTTCAGATCTGCCTTCTCACCTGATTCTCCCTGTGGCCTGTTAACTCTGAAACTTACTGCTGTCATGCAGGTCCATCTACTGTGCTGCGTCCTGTGTGGGACACTGTGCTTTGAACAGAGCAGAGACTGACTGAAGATGGTCCAGGAGCCCACAAGGCAAATCTTCTGAAGAAATATTGAACTGACTTGAACTGAGTGGGATATATGATAATTCCCTTCAAGAATGTAAGAAGCTACTGAGAGAGGAAAGAAATACAGTCAGAGAACCATAGAATTGATGAGATTGGCAGGGACCTCTGGAGATCATCTAAGCTAAGCACCTGTTACGAGTAGAGTCAGCTAAATCAGGTTGCTCAGGGCCATGCACTGTTGCATTTTGAATATCTAATATCTCTAAAGACAGAGATACCACAGCCTCTCAGGAAAATCTGTGCCAGTGTTCAATCACCCTTAGAAAGGTTTTATTCCTATATTTAGATGGAATTTCATGTATCTCTGTTTGTTAACATTTCTTCTTGTCCTGTCACTGGGCATGACAGAGTAGAGGCTGGCTCTGTCTTCTATATTCCCCCCAGCAGGTTTTTATACACAAGAAGATCCCTCTGAGCTTCTCCTTCTCCAGGCTGAACAGGCCCATTTCTCTCAGCCTGCCCTCATATGTGAGATGCCGCCATCCCTTAATTATCTTTGTGACCCATCACTGGACTTACTCCAGAATGTGCACATCTCTTTTTTACTGGAAAGCCCAGGCATGGACAGAGCACTCCAGATATGCCTCATGAGGTCTGAAAGGAGGTGAAGGATCACCTCCCTTGACCTGTTGCCATTGTTTTTTCAAATGCAGACCACAAGGCTTCTGGCATTCTTTTATACAAAGTCAGATTGCTAACCCAAGGTCAACTCGGTGTCCACCAGAACCCCCAGATTCTTTCCTGCAAAGCTGCTTTTCACCCAGTCATCCCCCAACCTCTGCTGGGGCATGGGGGTATTACTTCCCAGGGGCAGGATTCTGCTCTTCCTTTTATTGAACTTTGTGAGATTCCCATCAGCCCATTTCTCCAGCCTGTCTCAGTCCCTCTGGAGGCCTCCACAACCCTCTGGTGCATCAGCTGCTTCCTTAAGTTTTGTGTCATCTGTAGACCTGCTGAGGGTACACTCAGTCCCAGTGTTGAGGTGATTAATGAGGATATTAAACAGTACAGGCCCTTGCATTGGCCCCTGGGGCTCACCACTGCTGACTGGCTTCCAGTTGTACTTCATACCACTGATTGAGATCCTTTGAGCCTGGCAGTTCAGCCAGTTTTCGGTTCATCTCATTGTCTATGTCTCTAGCCTGTACTTTACCAGTTTTTCTTCATGTAATCTATTTGTCAGCTCTGTAGTGGACAGGACAAGAAGTCAAATTGCAGCAGGAGACATTAATATTAGACAAAATAAAAGAGTTTTCCAGTGTTTGTGACAGTGAAGCACTGGGATATGTTTTCTGAAGAGATGGTAGTTGGAATACATGATCCAGTAATCTCCAGAGGTTTTTTCTTTGATCCTTATGAACATTTTCAGTAATATCAACTGTGTGTATTTCTCCCTCGGAATGAGCTAAAATGGAACTTGATTAGCTGAATGGTGCCAGGGACTGCTCAGGAAGTGGGAGAGGGGTAAAGAAATGGCAGGACAGCTTCAGTTTAGTGCAGATGTACACCCCGAGATGGGAATTGCCTCAGCCCACATTGACATCACTTGGGTGTCAGGAGCTCGGGCTTAGACCCCTTGCTCTACAGGAGAAATTTTTTTTGTCCAGATATGAAATATTCCCATATGCTTTAAGCATCTTACCTTAGCTAGGATTAGCTATTATTGGATTTCAGCATATCAACCATGGTTGTTTATTTGCTAGATTAAACATAATCACAGGAGTTTAAAAGAGAGGAACATAGAAATAGCCATTTTGGCTATCCTCCTGTGGAGAAGGATAGAGGCTGGGACTTGGGAATAAAATCGCAGGAGTGCCTGTGTCTCTGGCCCAGATAGAGAAGTGATTGTCAGCAGTAGGAGAAGTCAGAGTGTTCAGATTGCCCTGCAGTCAAGGGATGTACTGCTGGTGCCTATAAATAGAAAACCTCTCTCTCCAGGAGCACTGCTGCAGTTGGCAAGGTGGATATAAACAAACACAGAACACAAGAGTGCAGCTGAATGTGGTGCAGGCAATCACATCTTTACCCCAGTGGACACCCAGTAGACTTTAGCCCACACCTTCATGCGTGTCTTTCAACTCCTCCTCAGGCTTGCAAGGTAGGGGTTCCTTCTTCAGACTTAATGGCTTTCCAGACTGTGAATATGGCATGGTTTCTGCACCAGCCTATTGGAAGATGGCTCACACAGCTGGTATCTCTGCTTGCTTTGCAGTAGCTTCCCTTGAGCTGCATGTTTCACACAACTTCCCTGTGCTTACCCTCTTAATTCCTAGGTCCAGGAAAAACATAAAGCAAAGCAAGTGCAGAGCTGCCTCTCATCTGATTCCTGTCTGAGGTAAATGGGCATCATGGCAGCTTCAGATCAGGCCAATATGTTGTGAAAAGAGGCAGGAGAATACACTGCCCAATTAAAAACTGGATAAAAATATTGTCTAGTTTGTTATGCAATCTCTTTTTAGAAGGAAAAACACAGAGTTAGATGTGTTGATTTGGAGGCACACTGGTGGGGTGAAGGTGCAGGAACAGATGGCATGGGATAAGTTTTTCTTAGCTCTGAACCCAGAGTTTTGGTGCAAGTTGGGACTTACATGTTTAGGGCTTTGGTTCTGCATGTGAGAGAAAGGGATGGCAGACTTTGTTAAAGGAGTCTGAATCAGAAGTGATTCATAGCTTGTGAGGTACTCAGATACTTCATGTGAGTGCCATCAAATGACTTGAAAAGCAACAAATGTGAAATATGAGACTGGATGAAAGGGAAAGAACAACATAGTGATCCACCCACTTTTTATGGACAGAAGAGACCATTACAGCAATTCAGTAAGATTTCACCGATAGAACAGACTTCAGGACTTTACTGAACTGAATTCCTACTTCAGAACAAGAGCTGTTATTGAACTAGAGCACATATTTCAAGAAAAACAGGCCAGCTTGATCTTAGATGGAAAATGGAATAGGAGAATCCACTTCTGGTAAGTTGTTCCTTCTCTATTAAATATACATTACTTATTCTTAATTGTCTTCTTTGTATGGCTCATAACAATCTGACTTATTTCATGTTGATATGCTGGCTGGAGGGGCATGCTGTTTTCCTAACTCTGTCCCTGGGCATGGGACTCTGAGCATCACTAAAGGCACTGCATAGATTTCTCATTTAGTAAGTTAACTCGCTCTCTTGAGCCCCAAAGCCACGGGTTAACCAGGAGGCTCATGAGCACTCTCTGACTCCTGATTCTGGGTGAGTGCCTGGGCTGTGACCTGGTTTCGCATGGAGGTGCACACAGCCTGTCCCTTCCACCACTCAACTGTGCTCTCCTTCTGCACCAGAAAAGCCCAGGTGAACTGACAGGGGAGAAACCCACTTCATCTGCTCCCCAAGGGAGATGAGAAGGGGATGAGGACTCTGATGTATCACAGGATGTGCACCTGGGGTGGGCTGGGTGGATGCAGAGAATATCCCACACTCATGAATGTTCAGCAACCTGTGAACAATTTCTCAGGCTCACCAGGATTCCAGCCTTCCCTTGTGAAACCCATCTCCAGATACACTGTCCCAAGGCTGGTCATGCTGGTGCCAAGCACAGCAGTAATGAAACTTTCTGAGGTAAAATGACAAGCAAATGTTCTGCAGTTTTCTCCCCAGATTTGATTTTGATTTCACTTGAATGGTTTTATGCCTAATTGCTTGCCTATAGTGAAAACTTAATGTGTTGATTTTCCAAAGGCTACAGAGCAGCACTTGGAGAACAATCAGTCAGATGTTTTGTCACATCCTAGGCAGCCCTAACAGCATTTGCCTGAAATGAAATGTAACATCTCTACACTGCAGGCAATATTTTTGCTGATAACGCTTCTGCATATCTTGCTAAATAAAAATAGATCCCTCCTCTTTCAGTTTAGGCATCAGTTAAAAGCAAAACCAAACCCTCACTTGCATTAAGATGACACAGTACCAAATTGGAAGATGAAGCTGTCCTCCACATTTGCCTGTGGTCACATCAGGTCCCAGACTTGATCCTGAGCCATCTGCTAATTGCTGCGGTTTTGCAATCAAGTATTGCAAAGATAATTTAGTGTGGAAGAAGCTGTTGGAACACAGATTCTTCCTTGGAAATCACATAGCATCTCTGTTAATGGGTACTGCAGATTGCTAAACTGCTCCAGCCTGCTTGGCCACAGGATAAATTCAGACAGTGTCCTGTCTTTTAAAGACTTCGGACACTCTGGGGAGCTGAGTAGCTTTGGTGAATGCTGCAAGCTAAGGAAGCCTTTGAGGCCATCTCTCCTTATTACCTGACTCAAGGGTTGTAGGGATACTGAACCTGCAGGTGTGATGATCAAGCACCCCAGAGCATGTAGGAACCCCATATCAGAGCCAGCAATTTGCCTGCCAGCATATGGGAACTGCTTTTCCAGGCAGCTGTGGGGCACACAGCGCAGAGGATATGGGGTAGGGCATGCTGTGGGGTACTCTGGTGGTTTCTCTGTCCTGCAGCTGCCAAAGCCCAAACTGCAGCACTGCTCTGCATCCCAAACCACTGCCAAACACACTAAGAAAAAGGCAGAAGCTAAATGCAGAGTGCATTCAGGCCAAAGTGGGATGTTCACATTACTGAAATCCTCTGTGTGTTCTTGTGAATGCAGCAGTGGCAACAGCACAGAGCATTCCTGGACCTGCTGTACCAGCCTCCTTGGGGGCCTTTGTCCTAGGCACAGGTCTGTCACGGGTATTAGCAACATCAGACTAAAAAAAAGCATGATGGAATGATGGGCACTGATGTGTCATCATCTTCTGCTGATATAACCAGTGCTGTTATGATCCCCATTGCTCTGATGCTCCATTCGACTCAGTCTTTTAAGGTACTTGCCCTCACAACACCCTGGTGAGGGAAGGGAAGGGCTGCAGATGGGCACAGACACCATGTCTGTGTTAATAATAGTATCAAACATTCCCAGAACTGTCTGGTGCCCCCAAGGCCAGAAGCACCATGTGGGCTGTGATAGCTCACAAGGTAACCCCTGAATGGGACCACAATGTAATAGGCACAGGCTATGGCTTGAACTGTGTCCACGGGGGAGACCACTTGGCTCTTGCACATCCCCCAGTCCCCTCTGCCTTGCCCCATGGTTGGTGCACCAGGATGTGCCCAAGCTCTGAAACTGGGGTCTGCAGGCTTCACCCCCATGTCAGCTGTTTCTAAGTGGGTACTGCTTCTGCTCTTGCAGTTTGCTTTGATGCTTTTGCTGTTTCCTTGGGCCCTGGGGGAAGAGGACAGCTGCCTCCTTTGGGCTGGAGCCAGCAGAAGCCACATCAGATCAATCCCAGCAGAGAAGAGAAGATGCCACCTCTGGAGACTATCAGCCTCTGACCCCTCCTGGTCAGGTACAAGCAGAATGGCAGCAGCAGGTAGCTTGGATTGGGGTGGGGGGTTGGAGACCATCGGACAAACTGCCATCCTCACAACTGCTCTGTGGGGCATCCTCACAAAACAGGTCCTGTCCTTACCTGACCATGGTGACCTCAAACTCATACCTTTTACAAGGCTCTTTGTTTTCTCCCTCTTCTCTCAGTACCACTTAAATGGTCTCAGGTTGAGGCTGGGATGGAGTCATACTGTCTTTCCTGGACCAGGTCACTGTGTTATTGCTGCTTGCTGCCTGTGCTGCACAGACAGGGGATGTAGTGCCTACTGCTGCTCTCAGCACCCAGACAGCAAGCAGAGGGTGTTTTCAGAGGAGCACAGATTGCTCTGCAGACTGAAGAGTTGTGGGTTGCCCTGCTCTTCACTGGTTACCTATGTTGGTAGATTATATACCTGAAGGGTAAAGTGTATCTCCTTTGGATGGCCTTAAACATCATGCACTGGTAGAAACCCAATGTCCCAGGTGTTGCAACAAAGGATGTTGAGGCATTCGCGTGCACAAAGATGTTTTAGACCATAGCTGATGGGATACATCAATTCTCACTGTGAAATTTACTTTCTGGGCGAAAGAAAAACAAGAGAGAAGGGAAAGGGAAAGGGCAAACTCTTCCCAGTGTCCAGCCAGGAAAAGTCCTCCTGTTTACCCAGGTATATGCTGGGCATGGAACGGAGGTGGTTCCCAGCTTGTGACACAAGTGGATTGCTGGGCAGATGTGGTTTCAGGCTACTGCTGCTTTTTTTTATGTAGTTTCTGTGGAAGACCCTCCACTGAGGAAATGGTGGGCTGTGTCCAGCATACTCTGCATCCACACCCATGATGCAGAGGCTCTCATTCCTCACAAGGGTTAGGAAGAGGGGTGCTTGAGCCTGGACGGGCAGGATCTCTGGCCTTGGGCCAGGTTTGCTAAGGAGCATAGTGGCAGTCCCTCTCTCACAGAGGCAGAAGAGTTTAGCAACAGATTCCCAGTGGATAAGTGGGTTTGGCTGAACACTTGCATGTAAACTATGTCGAGCTGTGTTATTTTGTCCCAGCTGTGGGCAATAGCGTAAAAGCAAGTAGTGAGAGATTCCACCACTCAATGCCATTCCTCTTAGGCTGCTGTAGGAGCAGCCATGTTGATTGCTCCATGATCCTGCTGTGACAAGTGTAGTTGTCTCATCTATTAAAAAAATGCCAGAAAGCAGCTCCTGCTAGTGAGGGGCTTTTTAACCACATGATGCAGAGTTCAGAGTGATTTGAGGATTAGTGTGAGAGGGCTGCATGAGGACAAAGTCTTCTGGGGGACAGCGCAGGAGGACACACCAAAGTGGCACACTCTGTATCACTTCCTACATTGCCTGGCCCATGGCATGCTCAGGCAATGCTTAGGAATTGCTTGATTGAGTGCTACCTGGCATGAGCCAAGAGTGTGATGGATGTAATTCAACAGTAGAGGAAAATGTGCTCTAGATCCTAGGCACATGCCCTCATCTCATTTTGGTTTCCTAGGCAGAGGTATAACCAGAGAAGCTGCTTCTCATTTTCCTACAGATACTGCTCTCCCTCCCACTGATCATCCAGACACTCTAGGTAAGCACACAAATATTTTTGTAGATCATGCCCCAGCCATGTGGCCCACCATCATCTGGGAACTCTACAACAGAAGAGGAAACTTACCCTGTGTCAGTCTGGCTGCTGTACTTGTGCTGCTTGTGTGGGTAAAGTGAAGTACCAGAAACAGGCAAGGGGCCTGTGCTCATCATGCAGCCTCCTCAGGGCAAGGATCTGTCTTTTCTTCATTTGTCTGCAAAGCACATAGCTGTGGCCTTGTGTAAATAATGCATAACATGCACAGTCATATTTTCTACACGTCCCTACCCGCACAGATGGCTTCAATGGGAAAATGTCATTGCTGATCATTAAAAGGCAACAAACTCCTCAACTACCAAAATAAATAAGTGGTATATTGTTGGCTTTTGCAGTGAGTAGGATCCTACATGAGGGGTTTTTTTCCCCCAATGCATGCACCTTCAGCAAATTGATTTGATAAAACCCAGCTCCAGACATCACCTTATTTCAAGTTCAGTTACCTAGGAAACTGCAGTGTACTGCTGGGACGAGCTGCCCACTCCTGCTTCTGTTGGAGCTATTACACACATCAGCTCTTCCTTCAGGAAGAGCAGAATGCTGCTGATGCCAACTTCTAGCCTTTTTATGCAGATACGGGCTGTGCATGCGTGCGAAGAGAGACACACACAGTTACAAATGCCCGTGGGAGGGAGCCACGCAAACTACCCACACCTACGTCGGCGTACTAAAAGCTGCTCATTTAACTATGAGACGACATGTAGATGTTGTAGCTATCTATAGTGTGCCAATGTATACATGCATGCACTAGCTGTGTGTACATATGCGTGTGTACACACAGTCCTACACAGAGAGGCTGGCGTGTGTATGTGTGCTCACACATGTAGGTGCTGCTTCTCCTGAAACGACTGAAGTTATCGAGTCTTCCACAAAACGGTAATTTAAGTTGAGGAATCTGAGGTAACGTGGTGTGTTTTCTTTTCAGAGGACTCATTTGTGGAAGGCGAGCTCACCTACTTTGGGACAACAAAGTCTTTGCACTCTCTACTCTTCAGTTTCTGAGAAATGAGGCCCCTGAGGAGCAGCTCCAGCACACTGCAGCGGTGCTTGCAAGATAGTTGGGTAGAAAGGAGCCAAAGCACCACAGTTACTTTGGAGAACTCTTGATTTTTACCAGATTAGCATAATGTGCCCACAATGTCTCTCCGGTGTGAGATATTCAGCTGCACAGTGGCCATCAGAGTGCTGGGCTGAGGGTGGCAGGGTGTAAGTGTACAACTGGAGTGGAGAATCCCATTTCTTTCCTTGCAGCAGGGCTCAGGAGCTACACCTCACCATGGGAATGTGAACACATACATAGTCAACTCACCTACTCTTGTTTAGCACAGGTAGTGCTGACTAGACCTAGTTCTTACTTAGGAGACAGCTCTGCCAGTGAGAAACACCCTATTCCCCACACTGTCATTCAGCAATTTTCCAGAGACAGCAAGTGGTTTTAATGTTTTCTTTTGCGGGAATGTGGAGCCCAATATGCATCTCACAGATGGGAAAATAAAATCTGCTGTGCATATCTCTCTGATTAGTTTGCTCTGTGCCATAATTCATGTAGCCATCTGCAGGTGTCAGCAGCCCTTTACACTGTCTTTCACCAACTACAAATATTGTGGCTGCTCTGGTAGAAAGGAAAAATATCTTGAGGAAGTGGAAATGGTTGGAGCGGCTGCCCAGATTTCCCATGGTAGGAAATCTGTTGTCTGAGGAACATAGTCTATCCTGATGGACTTTGAGGCCCATTATACATCTTGCATTGTTTGCAGGAGAAGATCACAATCAGCTGTCCTCTAGGGGCATTCAGTGAGTAACAGGAATAACAAACTCACAAGAACAGGAGGTGAAATCCTTGTGTCACTCTCCCTGTTTCCATAACCTGCATCTCTGTGATAAAGAGCAGCAGAATAACTAGTGTATGAGCTAGAGCAGTGGCTTACAAACACCCACCCGCAGGGAACTGGGCTGTGTCTGGCTTTTCTTCCAAGGTCCACCTCTCCTTCTGACCTGTCTGGTCAGAGACTCAGCTCACCATCAGAGATGTCAGCATAGCAAGCATCAAAACTCTTGAACCATGCTACATTCCTATACAAATACTACCAATGAGGTCTAACTGTCCAGCAGGAAGAACCCAAACATTATGAGTCACACCTCAAAGAATACTTCCATTTGATACATATAGACAGGATGTACACAGTACACTTTCTAATCTATTGCATTGTGTTTTCACCAACTGACTGCAAACCATATGGTTTCCATCAGCAACCGTCCTGACAATCTGGTGCATGTTTGCCATGTCAAAGCTATTAGGATTTGCAAGAAACTTGTTGACTTACTTAATTTGTGCATATCTAGACAACAGCTAGAAGTTAGTCAGGTAGATACTTTAAAGTCCAGCTCACTGGCAAAGAAACAGGTTTCATCAACCTGTCAGCACTGTCATTGCCGACATTTACTTGGCATTACTCAGTCTCATGTACATCCTGTAGTTCATAGAGTTCATATCACAGAATCATAAAATGGTTGGGGTTGGAAGGGACCTTAAAGATCACGTAGTTCCAATTCCCCTGCCGTGGGCAAGAACACCTTCCACTAGACCTGATTGCTCAAAGCCCCATCCAATCTGGGCTTGAACAGTTCCTAGGGATGGGGAGCACAGCTTTTCTGGGCAATCTGTTCCACTGTCTCCTGACCCTCTTTAATTGTTGCTTATAATTTTTATAACAAATTTGGCCCATGTCTATAACGCCTACTATGTATGTCTATACACTCAAGTATCCATACAAAGATCACAGAATCACAGACTGTTCTGAGTTGGAAGGGATCCATAGGGATCATTGAATCTAAATTGTAAGTGAATGGCCCCTACAGGGATCAAACCCACAACCTTAGCATTGTGTTCTAACCAACTGGTCTAATCTCATATATATTTAAATATACCTATGCCCGTGCACACACACTCAGAAAAACCTCTCTCTATGTCTCAAACTCATCAACAACTAATGTGGAAATGACAGGCACAGGTTTTCTTTCATCCACTACCTCCAGGATGCAGTAGGGCATTTTTAACAGCACTGAATGAAACCGAGGGAGTGAGCAAAAGCCTACTCAGATCAAAATCTCTGCAATGCACTTTTCACTTCCTGGGGCAATGATTCATGCAGCTGGGGACCTACTTTTATGAATAGGTGTTCAGAGAAGGGATTTGGCTGCAGCAATTCTATCAATGCCTGGGACTCTTTCCTGCAAACTTTTATATGTGTCAGATGTTTCAACTGAGTTTATATGTTGTCTGTGTAGCAGCATCTCTGGAAAGGTTTGCTTTCCTGGCTACCTATGTTACTAATCTTTGATCCATGTGCACCTACATCCTGAAGGATATCATGTTTTTTTGGATGTATTTCTGATTGGAAATACTGTAAATGATGAACAGAGAAGCTTTGGCAACAGCCAAACTTGTGATAATTGTCTGAGCTGTAAAAGCTTCTGGGGCCTCACAGAGATAGTGGCAGCAGATGCATCTGTGCCTGTGTTATCCTGCTTTCCCAACATCCCCAAAGCCTGGCTGCTTTTTTTGACAACATTACAAAAGCAGTGTAGAAAGGGAAAGAAACACTGTCAGAGAGAGCAAAGCATTTACTTACTTATAGAACTGACTCAAGATATGGATGGTGCTAAAAAGACAGAGGACTGGCCAGAGGGCTGTAACATCTGGGAACATTTTTTTCTCTCCAGCTGATATTTTTCACGTCCTGTGCCATATATGCCATCCTGCACACCTCTTCTGGAAGGAAACCTATGCAGGTAATAGAAAAAGGCCCTGAAATGCAGCAGTGCCCTTATCCCAGATCCACACTGACTTTACTTATAAAAACCAAGACCATAAAGGGAAAGTGGAGATTTCATCCCTTCCCCTCAGCTAGGGTCAGAGTTGGCTCCTTGAACTCCTAAAGTGAAAGCGTGTTAGAAACATCCAGGAGAAAATTAAATAACCTTCTGTTTGGTGTTTTGCCATGTGTGATGCATATTTTGTTTTCTTTCAAAGAAATACTGAATAACGGTTTATATGGACAACACTTTTTTTGAAAATATAGCATGCCACCATGTAGATTAAGCCTGTATTTTAACATAAAATTACGGTTTATAAGTTTTCCTCAACTTTTCAAACTTTTGAGTGCTTTGAATATCCAATCTTATTAATTTTTGAATGTAGTAATGCTGAGGTGGCAACAAGAATGGTCAATTGACACTGATTTTCATCAGTGGTGCTTTGCCACTAAGACAATAGAAAGCTTTTATAGTGGCAGGAAATAAAAGCTGGCAATAAAAACAAAGTTAATTTTCAAGTCAAATTACAACTGAGCTGTTTTGAGCTGTGTTTTACTAAATCCACTTGCAAGAGGATAAGTAAATGAATTTCCTGTCTTGTAGGGAATGTCTTCTACAGAACGTCTTCTCTAAAAGAAGACAGTGAATTTCAGCACTGATAACTTTCTTATTCCTAAAACCAATTATTTTCAAACATGTAATCTACACTAGCTCTCAGTGAGGATTAACTACATGACAGGTTGAACTTTCAGAAGCAAGTGAGTTTTAAATTATGAAAGAGCAGGGGGAAAAGGTGAGACTAATTTTTACTGTACCAAAACATGTAAAGTTTTTGAGGGCATCATCATTCATAGTCTTCTTGCCAAAACTGTTGTGAGAATTATTCCCCTTCTCTTCTTTTATGACTCCCTAAAAAAAAAAAAACAAAACAAAAACAAACCACTTTGTGATTGTATGATGTAGACTAATTTTTAATAAACCATTTATCATATGAATAGCTTATTGTAAATGAAACTCCCACACCTAGCCCAGGAGTATTTTTCTGTTAATTGCTTTGCAAGCATTTATTTGTAGCTCAAACTGCATGGACCAGCAACAGGTGAATACTACATTTGTGTTGTCTGAGTGGATGGGATTGGCACCAAGAGCTGTGTCTTATCTGACTCTTTGTGATAGTCAACTCAAAATCCAATCTCAGCAAATATCCATGGACATTATGTGAAAATACATTTCACTGTACTCTTCCAGAACTATATTTCTGTATCTTTTCAGAGAATGAATCTCATAATTCTCCCATTCCCTGAATCCTCTTAGGTTAAAAGGCATGTTGCTACAGCACTGCTCTTCTGCAGAGAGAGGCTTTCATCCTCAGAGCTGGCACAAATTGAACACTGCCACTGGATATTTGTGGAAACACTGCCTATACTTTTCTAACTGCATGTGGGTTTGCACTGAGTGTGTGAAATGTTTTAGCCCTGAAGCAGATACCTACAGATGTGGGAAGGTGGTTGCTATTCAAGATTTGATTTGCTACAGTGAG
Organism: Scytalopus superciliaris; assembly: GCA_013400415.1. NCBI lineage: Eukaryota > Metazoa > Chordata > Aves > Passeriformes > Rhinocryptidae > Scytalopus > Scytalopus superciliaris. Next base: position 17,952 of record VXBX01005860.1, read on the forward strand.
TTCATCCTTGTTCATTCCACTAAGATCTGTATTCTCAAGACATCAATTTCCCATACAGGCCACCAAAATTATAGACCTTCAAAGCCAACAGAATTAAAAAGGTCAATAAATGTGCTCACCTGAGAATGAGAAGAATATCAGGGTTTCAGTGTGACCTACATCGGCAGAGTTTCCATTCATGCCTGTTGATCACCTTTTCTGTCTTTCATTTTGGTCTAAGCTCTAATTTGAGACTTCAGTAAACCCCCGGAAAGCCTGTGGAAAGCCAGCAGTGCCCAAACAGTAGTGAAGCTGGTGGCCAAGATCAAACAGCCTGAATTTCTCAGTGGTGTCACATACATTCTCCTTTGGTTGGCGATTTTAATGAGGGAAATATTTCCAGGATGGAAGAGGATATCTGGACTGAGAAAATTTAATCCTGAAAAATGAAAGAGGAAGACTAAAAAGAAGATAATCATAAGTTTCAGGATTAAGACTTCAGTAGAATAGGATGAGATCTGTAGGAGAGGCAGCCTGTGTCATACCTAAGGTTTGGGGTTTTTCCTATAGAGGTGTCCAACCTGGCCACTCTTGGCCAGATAATATTGGACAAGACAGGCAACATATTTTTCTCAGTGCAGCAGCTGGGGCTGCTTCCTTGGGGCTTGAGGGCTCAGACAAAGCATCCACTGGGAGCAACTCAATGCTTATTGCCAGGCATAAGGTGAACAACAGGAGCTGATCCTGTGCATTAATCCACAGCAACTGTGAGATAAATCACATTAGTTTAAATGTCACTGAAGGAAATTTGGCTGACATATGCAAACTCATTAAGCTGCTTTAATTGTAGCACTCTAGGAAAAGGTAGTGATTTCAGCAGACTGAAATAGGATGGGGAGTTCTCACTGCATGAGACAAGAGAGGCAGCACCATACACAGCTACTCGGGCCAAGAGACAATGGGGAAATCCTGTCTTTCAGGCAGGAAAACAAACTATTCAGTCTTCCCCTTTCCATAGCACCTCTTCTTAGCCAAAGCAATAACAACAGTATGAAGCTTGAGGGACTAGGCTGGCACAGGGCACAGGGACTAGGCTGGCACACCTCATCCTCCAGTTTCATTCCTCAGAGAACAAGGCATTTTCAGGTAGAGGTGGTTGAAATAACTTCAGTCAGAGAAGGAGCAGGTGGGAGATGGTTTTTTATTCATTAAGGACGGTCATAAAATTCCATCTTTGTTCAAGAAAATCAGAAATCTCCCATAAACAGATTTTTCTTTTGCTAAAGTAATGCTTAGCTCTGTTACTTATTTGTGTGTGGGGGGGGTTGTTAATGAGGTAAGATATTTTGCATTGAGAGTAATGTCTTTTTTTCATGGTAAAATTTAGAAGAAAAATTTTTTTCTTCCTTGAAAAACTAATTTTTAACTGGGTTCAACCGTAGACATGGATTAGTTATTAAAAATAGTCGGATTTTGATCCTGTCAACTGTCAAGCATACTGCCAGTAAAAGCATTTTAGCTTTATTTTTAATTTTTAGCATACTAATAGATCTCTCAACCTCACAGAGATGACCTGAGCGCTGCAAGTTAAGCATATGCTCACCATCTATTTGGTGGTGAGTCCAGGTTTTCAGGGTTGTAGAAGTGAACTGACAGTACAGAAAATAAAGTCTTTCTTCCTTGATTTTTTTTTTTTATTTTTAGCTGACAAGTGTACTGATGGCCAGTTTAATTTGATTTGACACAGATGGTCATCTCAGTTGGAAATCATCCACCAAAATACATGTCACCCTTGGCTAATGACCTGGCCTCATTGGTAATCTTGTGACATCTTTTCCACATTGTGTATGACGTGTGCCTGTGAACTTTCTGAAATAACCTCTTCTTGTTTCTAAATCCCAGCCTGCCAAATGCCTGGCTCCAAAATGTCATTTCTCCCTCACAAGCAGGCACCAGCTGCTGAATGAGCTTCTGTGATGCTCCCTCCATCCTAGCCTTAGGGGCTGGTGGGAAGGGACATGGGAAACGCCATGGGAGGAGACACCTGCCCTCTGTTTCCACCTGTCACACCATGCCAAGCCACACCTGAAGTGCTGAAGCCCATAGCCTGTCGTTCTCTCAGCCTCCCCCTAGACCTGAAATGGAGGGATGTTGTGTTGCAGCACTGCAGACTGGAGAAGGAGATCTCTTTGCACTTGTATTTTGTAAGGCATCTTGATAATAATTATTAATGACCCATAATAATTCTAGATCCTTACTTTCTCTTAAGCTATAATAACTGGGAATCTATAATTTTGCCCTCTGAGCTGCATATCCACTTCTGAGGAGAAAAGCTTAAGTCTTTTGCATGCACTAAAGCCTTAAAACCTGATCAGGAGTCCCCTGTAAATTATGGTTGCCTGATAAAACTCAGGGTTATATGACATGCAGGATGCCATCAACTACTACAGAAGTAAGTGGTGAACAAGATGTTTGCAAGATAAAGTCTTGTGTCTCCATGCAACATTTTCCAGTTACTCTTTGAAAGACATTTTCCAGTCTGATCTTTCACTGGAATACTTCTACTCACATTTGTTTCTGTCACAGGGCTATTTGCCCAATAAATTAAACAGTCGATAAATGCAAAGACCATAAATCTTCTCCATCACTAATTACCTCAAAAATGAGGAGACTGCTTTTCTGCCTCCTTTGTTTCATTTGATAGCTGTAGCTGCAGCAGCAGATCTGGCTAATAATTCCAGTAGTCTGTCCTCAACTAGGGACAGTTGCTGTGTCACAGGGAGGGAAAATATGAAAATCAGGCGTGTGCAGTGTAATTTTTCTCATGAGAAAACATATATAACAGTGAGAAGCCATGGAGCTTCCTAACCTGGATGTTACATACCTTTCCCTTGGCTGAGGTTGTTTTGCCACTGTTAAGAAATGCCCTCTGGGAGCTGCCGCTGTGTGACTGCTAACACTTGGCTGTCATTCCTCTGCGTGAGCTGGGGGTAATCTCCCTCACTGTGCAGCCACCTGAACCTTGCTTCTGTGAGGTCCCAAAGGCCTTTGCAAGGTTTGTTTGTTATTAGCCTCGTTCATCACTCTCATGACTGATTTTGAATATAAGGAAAGTGGATCCTATTAAAAAATTCATGCGTTACTATCTAGGACACAGAGTCAAGAGTGGAGTAACCCATATTTCGTCATCATACTATTAAATAACATGTATTAATTTACTTTATGCCACCTAGCTAAGAACAGCTAAACTAAATTTTAACATGTGGCAGAGAGCTGACTTCTGCTAGATTACAGTTGTCATATGTAGATCCAGGACACTAAAAGATTCGTGAGGTGGTTTTGACATCATTAATTTCCTTGTTGTTCTGCTAAGGAAATATTTCCCATTTGTGGTGCCATCTCAGAACTGTTGATTTGAACAGTGCAGCCCAAAGCATGTGGATGTAGATGAACTAGAAGTCCTGCTAGCTTTTCTATGGTGTGTATGCCTACATGGGAGGCAGTAGTATTTGGAAAAGGAACAAGATTGCACATCCCATCAAAGAGTATCTAGGGATGGAGCTATGGGTTCATCTGAAAGCAAAGTCCCTGTGGTTAGAGCTGTGCTTGTTGAGATGTCCAGTGTGACAGTACCGCCTTTTGCTATGCATGTTCACCTCCTTGTTGAGCTGGAAAACTGTTTGTTAGGCGGTGCTGTGATGTAAATCAAGGTACAAACATCACACCTGCGAAGTTGGATGTCATCAGCTCAAAGGTCCAATGCACTCAGCACACAAGAGGTATGGGAAGGGATGTCAGGATCCAGCAATGTGTGATGCTGTTGTTGTCACCCCTGTCTGACCTCACCATCCCACTTCCCACCATGCTCTGTTTTGCAGTGGCCACTTCATTGATTTTCTGGTGTACAGGAGTGAACGGTGGCAGGGATTTTGGGCTCACTGTGCACTCAGGGTTGTTTTTATGAGGGATCATTACAAAAACAAAGGTCATTTAAAAACACACACACAAAATCCCATTTTAGAATAAAACCCTCAGTAGAGTTTGACCTCTGCTGTGTCTTTTCCATGATTCCTCACTAGAGCTTTGTGTGGTGTATGTAGTCATGCTGTTTTATTATTCCCATGGCTCTGTTCCTTCCTTCTAGGCACTAAAAAGAGCAAAGCTAAGAAGCACAAATTTTAGTTAGAACTGGTTGACCTACCCTTTGCAAACAGCAAGTGCATTCTTGGGTAATTCACAAACAGGAAAATGAGACAAGGTCAATGATCAACTCATTTATTGTGGCTTGACCCATATTACTGACCCTATGGTTTGTTCCTGAGCTCTCAGGGCCAGAGTCCTTCCATACACTGGTGTTTGGGATTTGCAGACTGAGCACAAATCAAGGTCCTGTCCTTCACGGGGCCTTCCAGACTCACCTTGCAGACTGGCAGGCTGACTTTTAGTGCATTGATGAATGAGCTAGGACACTGATTCTCACTCTGAGCACAAGGAGTAGAATGCTCCATTCAAGTTTTCAGGCTACATCAGCAGTACAGAAATATCCAGAAGAGGAATCTGCTGCAGCGCAAGATGTTTTTGGGGTAGGAGGGAGAAGGTTTCAGCCACAATAGTAGAAGGACATATGAACATTAGCTGTATAGGAGCATGGAGATCAGAAAATAGTTTACATGTGAAGCAGCTCCCAGAAACCAGTCCAGCCATAAAAATGGACACTCACGGCTCAAAAAAAGCAAGAGAGGTAAATAATTCATTTCGACTACCATAAGGTTCCCTGTCTCCTTTTTTGAACAAAACAAAGCACAGAGGAATAACCCCTGGAAAATGCCAGTGATTTTGTACTGTTCACCCTGCTCTGGTGCCCTGAAGGGCAGCAGACTTTCCTCAGCCCACACAGCTCATGGTTTTGGCTATCTGCACAAAGGGTCTCACCTCTAAAACACTCTGCAGCTCTCACAGGAATACCACTGCCTTCTCTGGCCTGCCTCTGTGGAGAAGAAAATGAGAAACAAACACCAGGTGATGCTGTCCAATGGCTATAAAGGTACAAGGATAAGCAGTGTGGCTTACTTAGAGGAGAAAGGGCCAGAGAAACCTGGCTTTTGTAGATCTCCTCAGGGTGCCAAGTCACACACACACACTTGATAAGGAGCAGCTCCTTTTCTCTTCCCAGAAACGCCAGTTTCATCTGGGTGCTTGTCTGTCACTGGACATATGAGAGATTTGGTCCAGGGCAATTTACTTCACATGAGTGAATGTCTAACTGCCCATTTTCGGTCTGACTGATGACAGCCTGGGAAACTTGGTAACCTTCCTCCTCCTACACCTGAGGGATGTCTGCTCTCCATGAGTGCTCCTGCCACTGATATGGATGCCACGAAAACAGGCAGCCCTCTGCAGGGAGCAACATCTGTAGCAGACAATCTGCATGAGAGTGAAAAAATATTTTCCCCAATTTATTCTGCAGAAACAATGCAAACAGCTTATCCCATCAAAACACTGGTTTGATTTTCTTTGGTTACTTTCTTTTGTTTTTACTGATGAAGCAAAGAAAACAGCCTCATTTCTTTCACAAAAATCTGCAAGGTAAAACTCATTTCAGATCCCCTCCATGAGATGGCTGGATGGAAGATCCTCCCTTAAGTCACTCAACATATTCATTACGTTGCTCTTGCTCCTCCAAGATAATGAATCACATACCCCAGGACTTGCCTGCACTTGCAAGTTATCACTGATTAAGGTAAGGTGCAAATATAAAGTGCCAGTGCCGTTTCTTAAAAGCAGCTCAAGGGTCGAGTTAAGCAGGAACAATGAACACCAATTTTGTAGTAACAGTATCCACACAGAGTGTGAATCAGGAATAGATGATTGGAAACAACTCAACACAGATGCAATGACACAAGTGAACCAGCCACACTCACTCGAACCTCTCCCAGAGGGCTCTGGCTGCCCTTGCCAGTGGTATAGGAGAGCATTTCAGGCAAGTGCTGCTATGGCTCATGGTTGATTTCAATTAATACTGTACATGTTGAAGTCTGTACCATGGTTTGCAATAAGAAAGCAGCAGTTACCTTAAACTACTATATTAGTTGATCTATCTGCTTTGCTAAAGGATGGCTAAGAATACAGGCTGGTGTGTTTGCCTGCTGGGCAGCCATGTAAATTAAAAGACATTTGACAAAATATTCCAGCTGCAAATGAAAGCCCAGAGCTTGACGAGCCTTGTCCACCAGAGCCTGTGACAGGTGACGTTATTGCTGCTCAGCCAAGTTGTCAGGCAACAAAGCTATGAAAGAACATTTAGTGGGTTGCAAATGCTCTCTTCTCATCTTGCAGGTTTGCAAATTTTATTGAGTGATGCTGCCCTTATTCTGTACTTGTCCCTGCTCAGTAGAGGTGCTTGACAAGTCATCTGGGAGGATCTGTCATTGCATAACCTCATACTCGACAGGCAAAGCAGTTCTCCTCTTTTTGCCCCCTTCCTGCAGCCAAGGGCTCCAGGCATTCCTCAGGCATCCTTCAACAAGGTAGTCCTGGGAAAAAGAAGCCACAAAAGCTCAGAATTTGGCTTTCCTTTATAATTTTTCATGCTCTTAACCTAACCCGAAACACTTTAAAATAAATTACTATCATCCTAAGGAAAGTTGAGAGGTAGTTAGGTCTCTGGTCTTTTAATTTATATGCAGGAGTGGAAAAACACCCTTCTCTTGACAGGATTAAAGCACCTGTGGGAACTGTTCATGCTTCCAGGGCATCTCTGGCCATTGCAGGTATCTACAGAGATTATTATGGAGACTTCCTGGTCGATGGCCAGAGAAATTCAGGTGCTTCCAGAGGGCAATGCCAGGCTGGGCTCTGTGCCTGCCAGGGACATGCAGGCTTGTCCCACCCAGAGCTGTGTCAGCTCCTACCCCGCAGCACCGATGAGTCTTTCTTTCCCATGTGCTGTGGGGTGGGGTCTGTGTGGGGGTCGTTCCTGCCCTGCAGGTCACAGGATGCCCCACTGCATCTGCCACCTGGGCTCAGCCTGTCCTGGGGACCTGAGCATGCAAGGCAGGGCACAGAAGGGGGGCTTCAGAGGCAAGGGGCACAACAACTTTGGTGTGGGCAGGGAGAATATAAAGATAAACTTCTTGAGGAATAATTTGCAGCCCTGCATCTGAAACTTACCTGGGGACCTCCATTATCTAACATTGCTCCATCAGCTGCTATCAGGGGAGATTTAGGACAAGCCCCTCCACCTGCTGAGGGGCTGTGTCAGAATTTGCCTGCTGATAAAAGTGAATAAATATTATATAAGGGAGTCTGTCTAAGTCTGTGAACAAAACCTAGCTTCAGACAACACAAGAGCATACAACAAAGCCTGCCTTTCCTGAAGGACAGGTACTGATACCGGGATACAGAAAAAAACATACTGAAAATTACCTTGTTTTCACACTTTTCTACAGAACCATTAATTTTTGTTTTCTTTCAAAAATAACCTTCCCAACAATCCAGCCCTGAGGCAGTTAAGACAGGGGACCCAAACCTACAGCTAAACCATGTCTGCAAAGCAGGTTAAGAACAAAATACTTCATTAGTGTCTTGAAGTCTCTAAGTCAAGCTGTGCTTAAGCTTGAAGATCAGTAGCCACAGTTCCAGCTGATAACAATGAGAACAGAGACAATGTGGAACTTCTGAAAATCAAGCCCAGAGGCATTCAGAATTTCCATCAGTGCCGCAGACCCAAGGAAACTTTCTGATGGTTGCATTTTGTATTGGGAGTTTCACTGACCTGGAAAATAATACATGGAGCATATTCTGCATATTCCTCAGGCAGGTTCCACATTATCATCTCCACTACCAAATGCAACAGTCCCAGCTGCAGTCAGTGTACTCTTTTGCTCTAAAGCTTTCTTCCAGAGCTGTATTTCTCCAAAACTATGAGATTTGAAACTCCATTTTTATGATCATAAAAGATTTTGTTCGCACTATACTCTTTAACAGGTGCATTCAGAGTCTAAGCCCATTTTAGGAACATATCAGAGGAAAAAAAGAGTTGCCAAAGCTGCTGTCTGACCTTTAAATACATTTTTGAAGCTCTGTCTCAGGGCTCCACAGCCCCCAAGGAGTTTTGGTTTTTTTCTCAGTGCCAAATGCAGAGTACATGCAGGTCAATTTTGACCCCAGCTCCTCCAAACAAGGTGCTAAATCCACAGGCTAAAGCCAAGTGCTGTTTACACAGAAAATTGGGGCAAACCTCTGCATGTCACCAAGCAGCTTTCCTGTACACTGAATGGAAATATCCAGGGAAGCCTCTTCCTCTCGACTGTATTTCCTCTTACACCTTTATCCTCTGAAGCAGCTTCTGTAAGTAACCTGAGATACAAAGGTTTCCTTGTCACAGTGTAAAAAGACTAATGCTCCACTGCCTTACAATCTGCTCCTTTTGCTGGGATTCCATAAACTTTCCATGATGTGATGCCAGAAGACACTATGCCTATTACCAGGTTTGACATTTGGAGGTCTCAGCTGACCACAGTTATGGTTGGTGAAGGGGAGTATAGTTTATATAGCTGCTGAGGAAAGGTGTGCTGCAAAAGAGCCATGGAACAGGAGGGTAATCAGTTGAGAACACAGTGGATCTAACAGAGAGGACTTTCCTTCTGCCCAGGCCAGGAGCTGAAAGAGTCCAACTACCTGTCTTCTTGGATTAGAGATGTCTCTCAGACCTTGCAGAGAATGGATGCCACCAGAAAACAGAGAGCCAGAGTCTGAGGGAGGCTCTGCATGTATCCCTAGTACCTAAAGTGACACCATAGCAGCTTTTTTCCAGTGCCCCCCTTGGCACATGAGAGATTGGAATATTTGCTAACATTGCATAAACACAGGGAAGCTCTCAACCCTCATCAGTGGAGAAATGCTACACAGTCAGTCCTGGCACAGGTTAGACTGCCCAGCACGATGGGTATTCTGCTACTCTGTCTTCTGCCATAAACCAGCAGCAGCCAGACAGTGACCTGTCTCTGGAAAAGGCACCCAAGCTGCACATCTGTGAGCATGCCAGCTCCCTGCTTCTCCTTCCTGGACATCAGACTGCAGATGCCAGCCCGAAGAGCGGAAAACAGTTTTTACTTATGCCCCAAGGAACAATAAATTTAGACAGGTTTTTGTCCAAACATCAGCAAGACCAGTCACAGGTTTCCTTGTAACCCCTCACCCTGCATAGCTGTACCTAAGACTGGGTTAACTGAAGCATAATGATGACAAGTTTAAATGACAGTACTACTAACTGTGTAAGTGCTGCTTGCTTTGCACACTCAGCAGGCTGTGTGCTGATGGCCAGCACAGCTTCATGTCTTGGAATTTCTTCTCTCTCTCTCTCTCTGATACCAAAGCAACATATGCCAATTTTCCAATGCAAGAGTAACTTCATGTATTTGTTAGCAAGTCTTTGTCCCAGTAAGACTTCAGAAAAGCTGGTCAGCAAACATTTTCATAAATTCATTATTGATAATGACTGGTGACCAAATAATGTTGTTATTTTAATCAAAAGAACATGTTCTGTGATAATATTTTACAAGAACAAGTATTTCCCGAGGCTGTTCATTTATCACAGTGGAATTCTGGAAAGTCACAGAAGAGGGCTGGAGAGGCCCACAAGAGATCTTGATATCCATGTGTGGTCTGTGTCGGTCCTGACAGACATTTAGCCAGCTTAGTCATAGTCACCAATAAAGCAGGAAAGTTCAGTTCGAGCTCAGGAGAAAGATCTTTACCAGTGAAGGAGAATGTGCAGCACCAACAAAGGCTGAGGAAGTATGGAATCACCCTCACTGGGGATTTTTAAATCCCTAGGTACAAGCCATGTTTTACATGGCCACATGAATGCCTGTTGTGGAGACACTGCTTGAGATGTTTGGGCAGAGAGCATCTTGATGTAAGGAGGTTGAATTTGTTTGTTTTAAGGGCTGTAGGTTCTCTTTTTGTTGTTGAGTTCTCCAGACACTTCAGTGCCAATTGCCTTTTTTTGTTGTTTTAGGCTTTTTTTTCCCAAGACAGCACCTCTGCAGACCTTTTGCTCTTTGCTCCAAAGAAGTCGAAACATAAAGGTTTATACAATAAAGTCTTCTCCACGGACACCCCCTTGTTGCGGGGGAGAAGCTTGCGTACCCTTATGAGGTTGTGAGCTATGCTGGCGGTGGTTTGTGCCTCCGGTAGGGTCTCCCATGCTAGTCAGGTCTCAACTGAAGGGTCAGACAAAGTGTGTCCACGGGCAGGATGGGCTCGAAGCCCCCTGGCAACCATCCTAGGAGAAGGACAACTCTAACTCCAAACCCAGGCAGATGGAGCTCGCTTAGCCCTGTAAGGCCATCCATCTATGAGAATGATACTCTAACTAAACCTACGTCCTGAGGACTTCGCTGTCACCGTCCAAGCTTGCTTGGCCCTGGCAGATGAACCTCAGGAGTAAAGGGTGGGGCCAGTTCCGCGCACACTGCGCCTCACCTAAAAAATCCACTGTGCAGGCTTGAAGGCTACACCCACATTTGCAAGCCCTGCAGCGACAGGCGAGGGG
>VXBX01005860.1:47931-265891 GCA_013400415.1 Scytalopus superciliaris
CGGTGCATAGACATTTTGGGAACGAGCCGAACATCCATTTCACACGCGCGGTTACGGGGGACGGGGCAAAGGCAAACGACCCTTTGCAAGCCCCACACCGACAACCAGAAGGTGATTTCGGGGAGGGGGTGTGTGTGCGGAGAGGAGGGAGGGAGGGGGAAGGTTACCCGAAATACCGAAGGAGGCGCAGAGAGGAGAAAAGCCCTCCGCGGGCTTCAAAGCCGTCCCCTCCCAGGGCACCGCAAAGCCGCCGCACCGCCACCATCCCCGCGGTGTGCAGCAGGATTTGGGGGGAACTTTCCAAATGACTGCTCATGCTCACGCCAGCCCGGGAACGGCGTTTCCCAGCGACTCTCTAGCTACCTTTTGAAATTTCACCGTCAGTAAAATCCTCCCTCAGCTGAACCAAATAAACACAAAAAGAAAGAAAATCCTCCTCCTTCTCCAAACGGAAGAACGGACACACAAACAATAAATGCAAGGACTGAAATTGAGGATAACATCCAAATAAAGCCTTCCCCCTGCTTTATCTGACAGTACAAAAAATGGCTTTCTGAAGAGTTCAGCCTCATTTAAAATGGAATGGCAATACGAATAGAGGGGTTTGCATCACTTAACCACATTTTCCAGAGGTCAACATTTCATTGCAATATTTCTTTGTTTTTTATTTCTTTCCCCCCCTCCTTTTCTACATGAGGAAATGTTCAAGGGATTTTGCCTCCCTTTTTAATTCCCTCCCCCCCTCCTCCTTTTTTTTTTTTTTTTCCCCTTTTCCCTCTTCTTTCTTTGGTCCTACAAAACGCTGCAGAGGTTTTTGGAGAGGAGGGTGACCGAGCAAAAGGATTTCTAAATAGCAATGCCGAACATTTTGGGTTTTTTTAAGTTGTATCAGAATTCCTTTGCAGGCAAATATTTTCAAAGGGCTCTTCGCACCTGATAGTCTAGATAATAAAAGATGCGCTTTAATTCCTCTTTCCTCAAAGCCCAGTTTTGGATCATGCTCGGGAATACATATACTCAATATATAATCTTTAAAATTTGCCTGTATAGGACCAGAGTGGTCATTAACTTGAAGATTGTTTAATGTCCGGAACTCAAAAAATTTTCAGCAAAGAAATGTTGTATAAAATGAACCCGAGAGCAAACCGACAAAGCAACCATCGAAAAACCCAAGATATTAAACAAACCCAGCAACGAGTACACAAAAACACAGACCGACATGGAAGTAAACCTGTTCTATTTTAAGTAACAGCATATATAGAAATTTTTTGGACCCGCTTGATTTTTGACAGCACTTCTCCAAGCAGAAAATTAACAATTGGGCAGTGGAACTCCACGGTATTTTAAAATCATTTTTATTTGTTTAATCCTCACATTTGGGATGAATTTTTTTTTTTGAAAGTTAGTGTAGGGTTTTGTTTGATTTTAGGCTGCACTGCAAATGGGAAAACCTTCAAGTTCCCAAAGGGAGCCCTTCGTTTGTCCCCCTGATTTTCTGCAAAAAAACCCCAAACTTTCCACCTATATCTCTCGCAAGCCATTTTGCATCGGTTCTTATTTTTCTGTCCCTCGGGGAAGGAGGGAATTTCTTAGCACTAGAGTTACCAAATTGTAAGTGGAAAGGAATGCAGGGGACATCCGAAAAACAGATACAGATGCGACCGTTCGTGGAGACAGAGAGAACAGGAAGGGGAGGAAAAAAAAAAAGAGGAAGGGAAGAGGGGGAATAAAAAGCCAACTACGCGTGAGCATGCACCGGTGTAGGAAAACGAACAACAAAAGTGATTTCAGAGGAATCAGAAATCGGTTCCCTTTCCCTCCGGACTCCCCTGCGGAGGGAGCGCGGAGCGGGAGTCCCGCCGCCGCCGCCCCGCACCGCGGGCCCCCGCGCAGGTGATCCCGGCGCTCCGCTCCCCGCATGCATCAGCCGGGCTCGGGTGCGCGCAACTTGACACGGAATTTGGCAGTCCACTTACCTATCTGTACAGCAAGGATCAGAGAAATATAACTGCCGTTCAACTTAAGTCCCATCCTACATTTAGTAAAACCATTTGCGGCTGCAGATCTTTAAATAGTTACTTTGGAGAACGTGGGGGAAAGCTGAAAAATAGACATTGCCAACAAGTTCCGAGCAGCGGAGGACTTTGCAGACAAGGGGGGGAGACAAGAGGAGAAGGAGAGGAAGAGGGAGGCAGCGGGAGAGGGCGAGGAAGGCTGGCTGGGAATGGTTCGCTCCATTAGGAGGGGGCGGAGGAAGTACAGCCTCACGCCCACCACCGGCCCTGACGTGGGGGGATGACACCGGCCGGGTTTTTTCCCCCCTTCTTCTTCTTTTTTTTTTTTTTTTTTTTTTTTTTTTTTTTAATAAACGTGCACCTTGGAAGAGAAGCGCCATTTATAGGCATCACAGGCTGGATTTACCCGCTCTCCCCGTGTCCCCCCGCCCCATTAATCGCGGAGAAACTCCCCCCTCCTCCTTCCCCCCTCCCCGCGTTCCTCCTGCCCCGTGCGGCGGAGATGGGGGCGGCAGGCGGGACCGTCCCCCCGGGGCGGGAGAGATGCGGGGGCGGGAGCGGGGNCCTGGGGAATCGCGGTGGGGCTGCCCTGCGGCTGGGTCCCTAACACACCCCATCCTCTGGGGGCAGGCTACAGGTGCGGTGGGACTGGGTGGAAGGAATGGGGCTGGCTGAGGCTCCAGTGAGCTCTGCCGGGGACAAGACTTGTTTTGGGGTGGTCCATCAGCCTGGCACCCTCCCGGGACCCTCCTCAAGGCCGTCCCCTCCAGCAGCATGACAGGGAGCTCAAGGTGCCGACATGGGCTGCGTAATCAGACAAAACCCAATCTTAGAGCCTTCTCCTGTGGCTCTTCCACTGCAGAATTTTGCCCCCAGCTCAGCCCTGACCTTCACCAGCCATCTGTAGCATCTCCAGGAGCCACTGTAGACTTGTCAGACTGAGAACTACTGTTGGCCTCCAGTCCTCCCAGCGCCAGGTCCCCCCTTCTCTGCAGTCCCACAGCGCCAGCAGAGCTGCAGGGCCCGGGACTAGCTGGGCTGCCAGTTGGTCCCTTTCTTTTACAAACCACACGTGACAATACTCAGACCTGAATGACAGAGAGATAGCAGCTGCCAGGCTGGGTCCCCAGGATCCCCATGGGCTGCAAATGCCTGAAGACCACCTGGCAAGGACAGGGATTGCATGGAGTTAAATGACAGTGCAACTGGAATTACGGAAACCAAGAGGGCAAGAGGAAAAGCTCCGTTCACAAAACAGTGCTGGTGAATGCCACTGCCTCTTTAGGTCTACCTAGTGTGTGCAGTGGCAGCCTGCAAGTGCATCCTCTCAAAGCCACCATGAAATCCCAACCTCTGTTTCTCCAACTCCAAAGCAGGGATAATGCTGGGTAATTATGCCAGCCGTCAGCTTGGGCCCGGCAGATGAAAAATGCTGGCTTGTCTCCTCTGCACCTTCCCATTATTTCTTTTTGTTCCACCTTTTCTTCCTATTTATAGATCTCCACAGTGGACAGAGAGATGAATTAGAGGACAGAGCTGGCTGAAAACTAATCTGAGGAATTAAAAAAAAAAGTTTCATGTTCAGCCAGCTCCCAGAGCCAGCTCAGCACGTGGGCACATGGTAGTGAATGAATTTGCAAGGCGCAGGCCATGGGGCCGGGTCCCCTGGCATCTTGCCCTTCCATTCACTCCACCATAAAGTGGAACAGCCCAGAGTAGGGTTGTCTTTTACACACTCCTGATGACATTGGCAGTGGCAAGGAGGCTAAGGCTTAAGCTTTGCACTGTGCAGAGTTCTCTTTCAAAGTGACAGAAGTTTTGAGTTTTAGCTGGAGCTAAGGCAAAACACTTTTACCCAGGTCTTTGCTGCTGTGGTGGTGTGTGATTTTGTAATGCAGCAGAAAGACTGAAGCACATAAAATGTGGAGCCCTGTCCTTTTCCTAGGAGGGATGGGTTAAATATCCCAAAAGATCTTTCATGTCTTGCAGTTGGTGCACTATCAGCACAAAAAAGGAAGAGGATGAGAGGTGTGTAGGTTGAGGTATATGAATCTAAACACTGGAGTTACCAGTTCTTGGCAGCTTGGCCATTTGTGGCTGCATTTGCTGTTAAGAAGGACAAGGCACCTTTGCAGGAGTACCAGGTTGTAGAGGCTGCAGCAAGAGGAATTTCTCATTTTGCTCCTCTGCCCTCTTGATAACTGTATTGGTTTATTTATATATTCGTATCTTCTACGTTTTGTCTGTCCCTTTTTTCTTCTGAGGGCAGACAAGCTATAGCTTCAGGTTAAAGGTTGGGCTGGCTCCAAGAGGCTTGTGTTGAACATTACACTCTGCAAATCTGCTTTGGAATGAACTTTGGGGCAGTTTCCAATGCACAATCAGGAAGAGTTTAATATCTGGCTTTTGATATGTCCATCGCTGCCGAAATGACTGGAGCCTCTGGCAATTTGGCCACAAATCTCATAAGAATGGGCATTTTGGGGGATTTTTGGCCAAGCAACAACAAAAAGAGATCTCACAGCTAGAGGCATCAATTACAGAGGAGAAAAAGGCCTGGCCAAGTTCCTCTAAATGTTCTTGACTATTGGGGCAGTCCAGCTCTGTCTGAAATTCAAGCCTGGCTCCAGCCTTACCACCTTCCCTACCCCAGGAAGGGGCCCATTGCACTATAGATTCTGAACAAAAGCCAGCGGTTTCAGCCCATCTCAAATAGCAGCACTCTCAGCTCTACTGGGACCTGGGGAGCAGGATGAAGTGGGGACAGTTGTTTATCCAAACGTCCCTTTTTCATTTTTTTCTTTGGCTTTTTTTTCCCCAACACGGTGTAAGAAGGTGTCATGTTTTAGAAGGTGCCTGAATATCAGCCCACCTCTAAGAGACATCTGTCTGTGTTTAACGAGAGGAGCGTCTGACGGTGCCTTGCTCAGTCCCTGTTAGGACAATTTGCTCATCAGCGCAATTTCGCCCTTGTTTTGTTTTTTTCTTTAAGCAAAAGGGCTCCATCCTTGCAGCAGTCTCATGCTCTGCTCGCTGGGGTTGGCGGCCGTGTCATCCCGTGGCTGTGTGTGGTTGCTGCCGAGGCGGAGGCAGACGGACAGAGCCCACGGCTGCTGCCCAGATATAGCTCTGCCAGAGATAGCGACGAGCGCGGCGTGGGATGCACCGTGTGCCCGGGGGGCTGGGGGGAATATTTGGAGGGGGGACAGCCCTGTGCTGATGCTGCCTGGCACAGAGCAGCGTGCTGGGCAGCTGATTTAAACCCAGCGCAGCTCCATCGAAATCATCTGCCACAAGGGGACCCACCGCGTTTAGAGGATGTGTTTTCTCGTCTAGCTTTCTGCTGGCTGGCTGTCATGGCTGAGCCTCAAAAGAGGTAACAGAGAGCTGCTTTCCCTGGAAAAGCTGTCTGCATCTCTGTAATCCTTTTTCCCTTCATCCTTCTTTTTTTTCTTTTCCTTTTTTTTTTTTTTTTTTCTTAAATAGTGCAAAATGTCTCTTCAAACAGCTCACACCATTGGCTTCTTACTTCACGCTTGCAGGCTAGTAATAGGGATAAAGACGAAATCTTTGCTACTGTCAGTCAGAGACTGATTTATTCTAAGCATCGGCTCAGGTTGGAGGGGAGGGTCCAGCGATCACGGTGATATTTAAAAGTCCCTCCCATGGGTGTTGAGAAATGTATTCGCTCTGAGCTCATCCTGCAGTAACACCGCCTCTACCAGGAGGTGACCGCTCGCTTTTGCTCTCCCTCACCGTCAGCCCGAGACCTGGCCCTGCTGAAGCGGATACGAAACTGGAGCCAATGCCTTGTGTCTGCACACCCTCCTGTCTCAGAGGTCCCCCGAGAAGGAGGGGCAGACTGATGGCTTCCCAGTCCTGCGGAGGTGTCTGTCCTCGTTTGTGCTGTGGCTCCCAGTCTTCAGCTGCTACCTTCCCTAGAGGAAGGTGGCCAGCCAGAAAAATGCATGCAAGTATCAAACCTAGCTGATAAATGAATAGCTATTCAAAGTCTGATTCTCTGACATTGTATTTGAGCAGAAAAATGATGAGAACACACTGAAAATGTGACAGGTAGGATTAAAGAAATACCTTTTGATAACAGCCAGACTTCTAAAGCTTTTTTTTTGGGGGTGGTCTTGTTCATTAGACATCTGGTTTCATTACTGGCTGGATGTGTCTGCCTTTAGCTAAGCAGAAAAAATTAATGTTATGGATAGAAGACCAGAATTTGTCCGACATCTGTCTAGAAATTAGCACTCAAATGCCACTTATCATTCACCATGAAAATCACTGACATTTGATGTCTGTGAAAATATATTTCTAAAATATAAACTGGTGCTCAGGTGCAAATTAAAAATTGTGAAAGAATAAAGTATATGGCTATGTGGATGTAAAAGGGACATTATTGCTCCATACCCAATCTTTTAAAAAATAGAAAATGCAGGTTAAGGTGTTTGTAACCTATTTGACACAGAAAAAATGATCTGATATAAACTTAGAAAGTGATTAGAATAATGTAATCTTCACACCCAGCTTCTGGGATTTTCAAAGGCACAGACCAGAACACCAGACTTCTATAGGTTCATTTGAAAAACTCAGTCTCTCTGTTCATTCTTCAGTACTTTTTTCTTTTAAAAAGCAGTCTTCAAAAGCTGAGACATCACTTGACCATGATCAGCTTGTGCCAGCCAATCCAGCAAGGAAAGCACAGTCTATTATAGAAAGAGTAGTGTTTGCATTTAACTGCACTCCTCAGGGATGTATTTTTAGGATGGTGCCTGTGCATTCACTCAAAATGCTGCATCTTATGAGCATGACCCCTTTATATTGGATTGTGGCACTGGCATGGCTGCTGAGCCCAGGCAAGCTGAGGGGAGGTATGCAAGGCTGTGCTGTTCTAGCCAGATGGAGTTCACACCCACTACAATTATGTTTGCAACACATGATTTGCTTAAGGTGCCTGTGGATGTTTCAGAAAAGTGGTTTCAGTAAAGCAGTCTCAGAAGAAAGCAGTGTCAGTCCTTGGCATCTTTTCCAGTGAAATTTTCCTTCAAGAAGCAGAAGCCTAAGGCCAGTCTTTGTTTTTTTTTTTGTTTTTTTTTTTTTTTACATGGATGGAAAGTGTTGTATGTTTTTCAGCACAGACTTGAGGGAAGTATATAGACTTGGAAAACGGCTGTGGAAAGGCTTGTATTGGTGAATTTCCTGGCATTCAGAATTGCTATTTTCACAGAACATGGAACCACAGAACAACACATATTGGAAGGTCCTCCACAGATCATGTGGTCCAACCTTACATAGAAAAGAGAATCTAGATGTGATTATCTAGCACCGTGTCCAGTTGTGTCTTGGAAACCTCCAGTGCTGGGGACTCCACCAGACCCTTGTGGAGGTTGTTCCAGTGATTACTTTGTTATGGTGAAATCCACACCACGTAGGGAATTGGGAGGTTTGTGATGAGCTGTATGTGTTATGCCAGAGCTGTTGATCACTCTCTGACATCCTTAATAGATACCTTGGCCCAGATGCTTGTCATCCTGAGTGTGTGATGATAACCTTGAATGCACTCCCATGGCATTACAATTTTCAGCTTCTGTGGTTGCAAATACCAGTAACCAAGTTCTGGATCTTGGTTCAAAACCAAGCTTCGATTCCAGAGTAACAGTGCTGTTGTCAGAACACAAACTGGGTGCATAAAATCTATATCCTCAATATGTATCAATAACTAGTATTAAAAGTTGCTGAGTCGTGAACATTTCCTGCTTCCGTGGATGTTGGCAGCAGAATTTCTATTGACCATAGTGAGATGGGATGTACCTCAGTGGGGTGATATTCTGATTCACGTGTTTGTGCCATTGATTTATAGAGTATCTACTGCCACAGCAGCTATTAACCTTCAGTTACAGTAGGACTTCAATAACTGAAATACCACTCTGAGTTTTCTTTATAACAGTCAATATGATTTGTTCTAGGAAAAAAAAAAAAAAGGCATAAATACATATTTAAGGAACAAGCCATATCAGATTTCCAGCTGTCATAATACGATACTGCTTTTATAGTTCAAAGTTTTCTTCATCTGTCCTTAGTCATGAAAACCAAAGTTTCAGGGGAATTTGGGGATTTAGGGAGCAGGAAACCAATGTGTTAATTAATTGTGGGTTGATGAGAACATCGCCAGGACAGATGTTCTGCCGCTCACACGGGCATTGCAAGAACTTCAAGCGAGATCTCACTTTCCTAGAAAGGATGAAATCTGGAAGGAAGAACATATACAAAGGTGAAAAGGGTTCTGTGACAGGGAAAATTCACAGGATGGATCTGTACATACATCTGCAGTCTGATTTGCAAAGATGCTGAGGACGTGCACTGCTCCTCCACTGCTAGCCTTAGGAACGCATTTATGACAGTGAATACTGGGAAAGATCAGAGATAAATCCCGTTAGTCTGAGTTGAAAGGTTCTTCCTGATGTGAACCGGGAACTGGTTTCACAAAATCATGACTTGAGCAGAGAAGTATACATTCCTTAAACCCCATCCTTCTTCAGAACCTGCATTTGGCTACATTTGTTTTGTGTTTCACGAACTGTTTCACAACTGGCACAACTAGCTCATGTATCACTGCCATGTGTCAGCTGCCATGCAGGTGATTGCTGCTGGAAAAGTCAAGAGTAGGTCCACAGTGGTTGTTCATAAGTGCATGGAGTGACCAAACAGCCAGCAGTCAGTCTCCTTGAGGATTTGTCTTGCTTCTGAGCATGATCTAGCAGCACCATAAAGAAGATGGAAAGAGATGTGGATAGCTGTGAACTCAGACATTTCATGCATCACTTATCCATTGCCATTAGCTTACACGCATCCAGGATCTAAAACCATATTTGTGAGCATCAAAGTCCTTTGCCTAATAAAATTAAGGAGTTACTTACCTTTCTTATGTTGTTCTTTGCCTGTGCCCTCTCTGATCATTCTCATCTTTGGGTTTTGTATTGAACTGTTCGCTCTGCTAGACCCTAGTAATTTGGGGACTGAATAAGTCCTCTCCAGCTGTGGAGTAGGCAGTAGCCATTAAAGGCAGACTGGGAAGTGGCAGTCTGCTGCAGTTTGTCTGTCCTGTCACTAGAGTGAGACATGCTCACAAGCATCCTGGGCTCCTCTTTCAGGAGGTGCTGAGCAGGCCTGTGGGGTGCTGGTGCTGGTTCTGGCATTGAGGGGGCACCCTGCACCACGGTAGACCTTGGCATCCTCAGCAGGCTGAGCCTTGGGTTCAGAACTCTCCAGATTACCCAGTTCTACTGCAGAGACATATTTTATTTTTTTACAGTTGCTTTAGAATAGTAAAAGTGGGGAAGAGGGTGGGAGGGCCCCTAAAAATCCTTTGTTGTGACCTCTTGATAGCTGTGATTACTACCCCCTAATTCCTGGGCTGATCCTATCTGTAGTCCAGCAGAGTCCCTGGAACCATTCTGTTGACTTCCAAAAGTCTTTGAGGCAGACCATCACACTGCTCAGCCTGAGCGAGACCGAGCAGCAAGATATGTATTGCAGATATTTCTCGTTGAGGCAGCAAGGAGAGCGAACTTTTTGCTGAAGGTTAAAAAGACAGCAGTAGTTCTGACATCTAAATAAAATGACTCATTGAGGAAACTGCCCTCTCTCCCCTTCTGTGACATGCCCACCAGAAGACCCATGATTCATGACAATGTATTTCAGAGGGTCCCATAAGGACTTTTTATTCTTTTTTCCCCATTTTTCCTTTTTTTTCCAGAGTGAAGGGTGATGCCCGGCCAGTGAGTGGCTTGTGCAGTCCAGACGGAGAAAGCAAGCTGTTAAAAGGTAGTGATTGCAGCACTGATCTCTTGCAGGCTCTGCAGTGTGAGGAGGTGGTTCTGAATCACAATGAACTTAATTGAACAAGAAATGGCATTGATTTTTCCTTTTCAGCCCTCCCCATTGCTCACAGCAACAGTGCATTGAACCCTCTGCCCATGCCAAGCAGCAGAATTGCACAGTGCGGTAGAATGGAGATTTTTTGCTTTTGTCCTATAATTATAATGTATTTATTTTTAAATAGGATAAAACCCAAAAGCTCTTCTAGGCTTTGAATTGTCATTGGGGAAAAGCATTGCTGGTGCAGTATGAGTTTCAGGACCTCAAGGAAGCAGGTTATGTGAGAAACTGGAGGTTGCTCTATACTCTCCTGGCCAGGAAAATACGTTGTTCTTGAGCCTATCTGATTGTTGAAAGAACTAGAACAGCACATCAACCAAGCTGCTGAAAGGCTCCTAAAAGGTCACTTTATTTTACTTTTTCAACTTATACAGATGAAAGTGCATAGGCTGCCTCCAATTTGCAGAGAAACAAGGAAGAAAAGTGTTCCATACTCCAGTTATTGAATCAATGTTGTTTTTTGCCCTTTTAGGCATGTAAACACATAATAACAGGTTTGAACAGCTAGCTATTTACTTTATAAACTGTTAAACATATCAGTGAACATACCCAGGTGTTATGTTCTTACTTAGAGTTGTATGAGGTGTGTGCAAATTTTCCAGGGTCTCTCCTGCTGATTTCCCCAAAATATAAGAACACCCCCCCAAAAAAAATGATGAAAGTATCTGGGAAATTCACTAGCAAATTCATGCTAAGAGTCTTAGTCGGTGATCAGATCCCAGCTCTGGTATTATAATTGGGTTGCCTGCAATGAGGGGAATCTTCAGCTGAGATTGTCATGCTGATCAGGGAAGGGAAGAATGGCTAAGGGAAATTTCAGTGCTGGGCACTAGGTAGAGCAGTACATGCCATACATCACAGTGAGATCAGTTCTGCCCTTAATAAACATGTATCCCCAGTAGCAGGTACTGGACAGCAGATCGATTTGATCTTATGTTGGAAATGGGAGGGGAGGACAAACCCCACCATGCTGTCGATTCCTGCTGCCTAAACAGCGTTTTGGGGCTGTGAGCAGCTTTAATGCTGGAGCTGATCTCAAGAACTGGCTGCTGCAGAGTCAGCACAACACCTTTCTCTCCCCTGCCTCCTGCCACTTTATATTTTCCTTACTTTCTGAGGAGTGATTAAATAGATAGCGAGCATGTATCAGGTTTCATGGAAAAGTCCTGTCATTGTCTTCAATAAGAGCAGGATCAGACTCTTCTAGAGTTGATATAATTCATGAGAGTGCTGAACATTGTACAAGAAGTGAAGCAGTGTGTTGTGTTGCAATGTGATACATATAATGAGGTTACTGGCATCCAAGCACTCTGTCTAATGGGGAAAAAGGCAACCCAGAATTGCTGTTACGTAAAGGAGAGACCATGCTGAGCAGCCTAAGAAATGAAACTCAAGGAAATGGCAGTATTTTGGGTTCACATGTGTGTGAACTGCTTGGGCAAGCCTTCGACAGACCTCTCTCGCTCCTGCTAAGTGTCCACACTCTGCAAGCTCACCTTGAACTTCAGCAGAGAAGGCCATGGATTTCACCTCCCCCAGGCTGGCACCAAAGTAACAAGAAGCTGGTTTTCACATTGTAGGGGGACAAGTGGTATTTCCACCCTCCTGGCAATGGGAAGTCTTTAACCAGCTGAGTAAGCTGAAGAAGCCAGCCAAGACCAGAAGCACCAAGGCAACACAAAGTGTAGGGGAAGACCTGGGTGGGACTGTGCTTCTCCCTGTGGAAACAAAAGCAGAACCATTTACCACAGCTCATAGCAGTGGTTGTGGCTGGGCATATCTTTTGCTGGCAAGACCTTCAGGCCAGCAGGTAAGGGGTATTGCAGGCCACCCCAGCCCATTCCCACAGCTAATACCCTCGTCTCCCCACAGTGAAGATGCTGAGGTTGGGTGTGAGCACCTGGAGAGTGTCTTACATCACTCAGCTCTCAGTGCATTAGAGGATGAAGCATCATTCACCTCAGAAGTGGGGCAGCTGTTCAACTACTACAGCTGGGTTTGAATTCTGCCATTTTCCAAGAGAAGGTCTTGAAAGAGAAAAAAGGTATCAGGAAAAACAATAGGAGGCCTAGCTGTCTGATAGTCTATAAATCCAGTACAATGAGACTACAAGGTATAGAGTTCAAAACCTAAAGTATTTCATATATCAAGAATATTCCAGTGATTCTATTGTGAGGATTACACCTAGCTTTACATGCTAAGCCTCCTTTTTCTGAATTTCTGAAAAAAAGCTGCTTTCTACTTGCAATTTTTAAATTATTTTCTCTAGCCAGAGCAGGATTTTTGTCTGTATGAAGTCTGAGGTTAATCTGACAAGGAATCTTAGAGAAATGAGCCTCTACATTGAAAATGGGGTTTCTTGGTGGTACAGAATTTGACATTTTGAGTTTTTTAAAAATTGTCACAAAACTCAAGGTATGGAAGCATATAATGTGTTTATTTAGCTTTCTTCTCAGAAAAATTATTCTCCTATAAATATTTTAACAAGGACGCTGTTTAATTTGAAGAATCCTGCAGTGCGATTGTTTTAACACATCCCTGTGCTTTTAATCTGCTTCGTGTTAGCAACAAGCTATGCTCTTATTTAAAGAAAAGGTCTATCTACCTGCTAAAGTGCTGTGCTTTTACAAGCAAAGCAGACTGGGAAACCCTCTTCTGTCTATACTATAATTTTATGAATGAAAAGAGAACCTTAGAAAAATTAGATAAAACTGGGCAAGCAGCTTAAGAAAGAATTACAGAACATGCCAAGTTGGAATGGACCTACAAGGATCATCGAGTCCAATGCTTGGCTCTGTACAGGACAACCCCAAGAGTCACACCATGTGCCTGAGATTATCATCCAAATGCTTCTTGGTGCTGTGACCACTTCCCTGTGGAAGCCTGTTCAGTGCCCAACCACCCTCTGGGTGAAGAACCTTTTCCTAACATCCAACTTATACTTCCCCTGGCACAACTTCAGGCCATTCCTTTGGATTCTGTCACTGGTCACCACAGAGAATAAATCAGTGTCTGCCCCTCTTCTTCCCCCCACAAGGAAGTTGTAACTGCAATTAGGTCTCCCCTCAGTCTCTTCTCCAGCTGAACAGACCAAGTACCCTTAGCTACTCCTTTGGACAATCAAAATAATCTTCATGCTGGACTTCATAGTTCACAAATAAAATTTAATGATATTTTTTGTGTAACAAGTTACATAGTTTATCTATTAGTTTTTCAAATAATTTAGTTGTAAATTTTATTGATTAATTTACATTTTGGTAGAAGCCTTTGATGCAGGCACAGTGCTCGGTTGCAGACAGCTGGGCACTATTAGCACCAGCACCACCTTATGGCTCTTTTCATCTCAATGTCTGCTCAGGTGACCACACTCCCACCACCTTTGGTGTTACTCAGGTCTGGCATTGAAGGTATATTTGGGCTCAAGACCTGTAAGATGTAGGAGCTTTGCCAGCTCTATTCAAGCAGAGAATTCCGAGACAAAATGAAAACCTAGCTGGCCTTTCCTTCTTGGTGTTCAGTTGCTAACTGGCAGCAAACCACATCAGTATCTCCAGAGTGCTAAATAACATTCTCTTTCACTGCCTATTTTGGTAGGTAGGAAAGATTTCTATTTCACATCAGTGAGACTAAAATGCAGCACAGTGAAGTGGAAGATAAATCTGAAGTGCTATCAGATTTCTCAAATCCTAGCCCATGTTCTGCTCACTGGGGACTCCTCCAGCTCTGCAGCTGGCCTACATTTAACCTTGTATTTCTTGCCCTTGCAGCTCCTGGACTTTAAAAAATAGATCTTTCTGGATATCGTACTGGTTCTTTCTTTTTCTTTCTTCATCCCCAATTTCAGACTGTTGGAAGAATGGTTGATGAAGCTGGGTTATTTCTTTCATGTGATCCATTGTGGAATATGTCTTGTTTTCCCTTGTATGGTAAGAGTCTACCATCAGGAAATAACATTTCTGTTTTTCTTGTCAGTGTTCTTTGCTTGGTTTTTTTCCCACCCAGAAATTTACTTTAAATAGTGTTTTTTGTTACTTATGCCCCTTTCTCTCCTGTGCTTTTCCTCCAACATTTATGACATTCTCTTCCTTTTCTCTTCCTATTTTCTTACTGCTTCTGTTCACAGACATGTAGTTCCATCAAAACTCACTTTATAAAGCATTGCCAGTCACACCATGTGACTTTTCACTGGCCATGATGTGCAGCCGATATTTTGGGTGATGGTCCATGTTGTTTCAGCTGTGTCTTTCCAAGATGGAGCTGAAACTCTGCTCTGCTAAATCTAGCGTTGCTTTCAAGCCAAGAGGTTCCAATCTGACATCAATCGTGGCATCTTCAGGTTCACTCACTGTATTATGCTTCCTTATGGCATCAGCTGCCTGAGCAGCACCTGTCAGAGGTCTCTCATGTCCTTTCACAGGTGAGTTGACTGGAACTAAACAGGGCATCTGCTACCACTGAATTCTGTCAGGCTTGGTGTAACCACATTCCCCTCCTTTGGGTGCTCTCTAGTAGATTTATATTTTATATTGTGGTGCCCCAAACTGCCCACAATATTCCAGGTGAGGCCACCCCAATGAAGAGCAGAGCGGGACAGTCCCCTCCCTCACCTGGCTGGTGATGCTGTGCCTGATGCCCCCCAGGACAGGGATGTCCTTCCTGGCTGCCAGGGCACTGCTGACTCATGGCCAACTTGCCATTGACCCCCAGGTCCCTTTCCATGGGGCTTGCTTCCCATCATCTCATCCCCAAGTCTGTCCATACATCCAGGGCTGCCCCATCCCAGGTGGAGGATCTGGCACTTGCTCTTGTTAAACTTCATACAGCTGGTGATTGCCTAGTGCTCTAATTTGCTGAGGTCTCTATAAGGGGCCTCTCTGCCTCCAAGGGAGCCAAGAGCTTCTCCCAAGTACTATCAGCCAACTTACTATACCTTTGAGTTCTGTGTGCAAGTCATTTATGAAGATGTTGAGAAGCACTGGCCATACATGGAGCCCTGCAGAACCCCACTAGTGATCTGTTGCCAGCCTCATGTTACCCCATTCAGTAGAAACCTTCACACTCAACCTGTCAGCTAGTTGTTCATCCAACAGAATCTGTTTTCCCACCATAGATCTGGAAACGACACACTGAAAGGACAGTAGTGAGAGCAGCAGAATGTTCACTTCATTATTGGAAAGGTCAAACAATTAATGTAATGAGCTCCACAGAGTGTATAAGGGTGCAGATTCTGTCGATGCACAGACTTAGAAGTCAGCAGTGTAACAAACTCCAGAAGAAGTTTCACTCACTTAAGGAAATTTTGAGTCTATGATGGCACTTGTCACAAGAGGCAACCCCCTCGCGCCAACAAACCCAAAACAAACATCTCTCCTGTGTATCCTGTTCCAGGTCCTTTGCTGTGGAGGACTGCTAGGCACAGAACTATTAGTCTTATTAGCTTGAAATTACATCTTGAGAAAGTGACTGAGCTTGAAAAGCTGGAGAGAAGAATTCCACTGAGGAACCACAGAGCTGGTGGGAGACATAAAACTGTTCATTATTCTTCAGGTCTGGGGAAAATTATGGCAGAAGTAAAGAATTTATTTTGAAGTGCATTCTGGTTATTTCAGACACTAAGTGAAATTTGCACCAGCTGAATTGTTAACATACTGTGTTTTTTTCTTAAAGGGAAGAAAATAGTGTAAAGTCATGGCACACACGGGGTGAATTCTTTTTTTTCTTCGAAGTGAAATCTAAATTAGTCTGAATTAGTCTGATAAACTTAGGAGAAAACTAGTCTGGACTTTTGTAACTGGGAGCCATACCCTATGCAATGCAGCAGACAACACACATGGCATCTCTCAGGAGTTGTGATTAAGGATATGGGTAGTGGCTCATTCCTGTCCCAGAGCTGAGCCCACCAGGAGCTCAGAAAGTTAGGAAGGAAATGCTCTCCACTGATCTTGGGTTTTCACCAAGCTGATTTAAATTGCTCAAACTGAGAACTGCTCTATCTTTGTCCCTAATTTCTTCAGGATGTCTGGATGGCCTCAGGAGACAGAAAAGTAATATTTGCTTGGAGGATCATAAAAGAAGAGCTACTCCAGGCTAAATTTTGCCTTTTGACACATAAGAGTTGATGAGAAAGGAGTGTCCTGGGCTAAAGAGTCAGGTTTACATCTCATGTAAAGGCTTGGGCTTACAGCTGCAAGATTAAACAATCAGCTTTAAATCTGGGGTTTATAGAAAGTGATTTTTGGCTTGTTTTTGTAGTAACAGCCACCATTAAAGAACTTTTCAGTTTCTTATTGAAGACAAAAAAAGGGAGAGGCAAGTGGTTAAAGCACTTGAAATATAAGGTGGTAAATTTTATTGTATGAACATCTTTTTTCTTTTTTTTTTTCTGCTCCCTTACCAATTAGAGGGAAAAAAATAAATTTTATTATATTGTTGGTGAGTTTAGGGCTGGCCTTACACTGTCCTACTTTGTGATAGAGGAAAACTTCGGAATCCTTCCTGACCTATGGTAGTGGCTATTCATTCTGGTTACTCTTTTAAGGAGACAACATGCAAACCACATACAAGATGAGAAAAAACCCAGATAAAATCCCATCTCAAAGATTACTGTCTTCCACACTGATTTTTTTTTCTAGCAACCTGTCTAGAGAAAACACAGACACATGGCAGCTGCTTCAGGAACTGGCAAGCTTCTAACTATGTTTCACTGCTCCGGGTATTACTTTTAGGATGTTTTTTGAATCACACATGATAAAAGGTGACTTTGACTTAGCTGGTTATTAGCTAACAAGCACAAAAAGCAATATATAGAAGAAGAGAAATAAGGCAGTGAATGAAAATTATGTAGGAGGGAGACAGTGACTGCAGGAATCATTGAGTCATATTCTAGCCACTGCTGCAGGAGGTATTGCCAAGCTGTTGTAGCAATGCCTTGATGACTATTGGAAGATGCAGTCGGGATGGTGATGTTTGCTTCTTGGAGAAGGCCACACTGTACCTTTCAGTGGCCTTAAATAATGCTCCTTCAAGAAGTATTGTGGCTTCATCCTGTAAACGTAATTAATCCATACATTCAAAGTTTGTAACTCACATCAAGCCCTGATGTTGGCAAGCCCAGGAGTGTGTTGTGTGATCTGTGGTGTCTTTAAAAGTCCACTTTACATTGGTGCATTTTGTCCTCTGGTTCTTTTTTTTTTTTTTAATAGATGGGGTTGTTTGTTTTTTTTTGTGTGTGTGTGTGTGTTTTTGTGTTGTTGTTATTGGTTTTTTGTTGTTTTTTTTTGTTGTTGTTGTTGTTGGTTTTTTGTTGTTGTTTTTGTTGGTTTTGTGCTCTTTGTTTTTTGGTTTTGCTTTGTGTTGTTTGGGGGGTTTTGTTTGTTTGGGTTTTTTTGTTTGCGTTTTTTGTTGTTGTTGTTTTTTCAACATTGTCACATATCAGACTTGATTTAACTTCAATTACTTTGAGAACTGGCTTTTTCCCAAGCATGTATCCGTGCACCCAGAGCTCCATAGAGGACAGTGTTAGACATGGGCATACATTAAAGCCCAGACTAAAACCAAAGACACTGCATGGTAAGATAAGTTATGCCTCCACAGCTTCCCCTCTTCAATCATAATGTTCTTCTCTTCTCCAGATAATCCTGCTGCTCTTTCCCAAAGCTGGAGTCTCAACCCTCAGCCTTGTGGGTTATGGTGATAGGGATATTAATGAGTTTGCCCTTGAACGCAGAAGTATCACAGGTATCCCAGAGGGAGAACACAGGCAGCTCCACAGCAAGCTTTCCAATATAAACTTTGCCACAAAAAAAAGCTTTGGACAACTTGCATGCAAAAAGTAATTGCCACCTCTGTATGTGCAGCTGCCTTGAGCCTGTGTGGAAGCTCATGCAGCTGGACCAACATGACAACGTCAGAATCTTGAATTTGCAGCTATAAATTAGCTGTCACTGTCAAGACCAGTTGGTGGCTGTCCCAGCCATGGGTCCAGTAGGAATCGTGGTGGTGCTTTGCAACAGGAGCTTGGCTAATACCTAATCCTCTGTTCCCTCAGGGGCTGCAGAACAGCTTTCTTATGGTAATATCCATCACTCACTACTTTATTAGGCGTGAACTGGGGCAGGAAAACCTAGGGGAGCTGTAAGTACCCTCACACAGCTCAGCAAATTTCTAAAGGAATAACAAAACTTAAAATTCCTTAATAAAATCTTATACTAAGTTTGAAGTTTTAAAGGAAACAATCCCTTAAACAACTGTCTATAGTCTGTTTCTGTAAAGGTTTCCATTTGGGAACTAATGTCCTTGTTTATCTTACAGAAAATAGTTTTCCAGTGCTTCAAATTTTCAAGGGATCTTGAGAAGGTGAGGAGGAATTCTGCTTGTACATAAGCTGTGGGAGAACATTTGGCATTTTTCTTCACACTGGTGTGTTTATGTCTCCAGTTGGGATTGATCAGAGTCCCTCTACTTGGCTGCTGCCCTGCTGTCCTTCATGTACAAGCAGCAAGACATCCATTTTCACTCTTTTCTCCAGTTCAAATAATCTTGTAATCTGATAAGCCATTATGGAGACTGAAAAAAAACATAAAGTCTTGTCCCCTCCTGACTTTCCTGACATTACCTTTCACTCAAGCTGCCAGAAAGCAGCACCTGCTTCCCTTGTTACCCTGGCATTTCCTCTGCGTGACGAAGAAAAATCCTCTTCCTCATTACCAGCCACGCATTGCCTCCTGCTTTGCACCTGCATCTTGTTTTTCCCAATTATTTTCTTCACTTTAGTTTACAAGTCTTAATTTAGAAAGGAGTGAGCAAATGTAATTCTTCCCAGACACAGTTATTCTCCTCTTTACCAATCCACTGAAATACCATAATAATTGGCTCACGTCCTTCCTTATTCCTCTCCTTCCTCTTCTCTTTCTCTCTCCTGAGATTTTCCCAGTCTTTGCTGTTTCACCTCTCCTCCCTCCTCTCCTGGCTTGTCACACCTGCTTTGTGGTCAGCAGTGGGATGATCAACTCTGTTGTGTGGTGCAAGAAGGGCTTGAACCAGAGGCTCTGCTTGGCACCAGGAACGGTGCCGGGGATGCCAGCCAGCCCCAGGCAGTGTTTGGCATTGCACTCTGTCCTCTTTGAGACCAACTTCTTTGTGTTCCAGAATAAAATAGCGGGTGACAGCTCACAGGCTTGATGATGGTGGCAGTGGGGCAGAGGCCAGGGCAAATGACCAGCTCTGTTTTTAATTTCTGAAAGCTGGAGGAAAGGGGCATCACGGGAATTGCCTTTGGATCACTAGCAAAATGCTGAAAATTCAGGATGAATCCCAAGCAATCTCCAATGCCTCCAACCCCTCATTCCATGTAACTCCTCATAACACGCTGGTGACACACAGCTCTCATGTGACAGTGGCCCATTCCCTGTGACAGCTTGTCCTGGTGCTAATAACTGCAATCAAACTGGCTCTGAGCCCAAGGCAAATGTTTTCTTCAGCATATACCAGCACCACTTTATACAGATAAGCTGCCTGTGAAACACATAACCTTGAAGGAGTTGCCGTTTCTATCTCAAAATTTCCCTCCACTAGACAAGAATAGCTGGTGACAAGTAGGGCTTACTGTGGTTTTTGGAGGAACAGTTGCTGGGGTTCTACACAAGTGGAGGTGGTGGGGTTTGACCTCTGGCTTCTATCAAGAGCTCAGATTCATCTCCAGTCTTTGGCCTCTAAGTTAAAAATGGCCTGATGTGGCTGTGATTTAGGCGAGCACTGAATGCAAATGTGCCTTCCTATCCATTAAGTAGGGAAGAAACATTAATTTGGCTGCAAATATCCTGAGTGTTAAAGCAAGCAGTTTAATTATTGAATCTTGCTGAAATTCAGCTTCATCGAGAAATGAAGTCTGATTCTCTTCCCGTGGGGTTGGCTGCACTTCTGTTCCTTTAAGGAGTGTGACAATTTCTTTCTGTGGTCCTCATAGTTGGTTAAAAATCAATTTTCTTTATCCTAATTCTATCTACATATAATCCTGCTGTGCGCCAACTGCAGCCACCCCTTTGAGCCCAAATGGCCACCCTGATGACTTTTCTTAGGTGAATTTTACCTCAGAAGTGTTGTGTCATTATTTAACATGATCCAAAGCTATTATAGTGGGTCTGTATAATTAAAGTAATTAATTTAACTAATTACCTTTTTTATAAGGAAAACAGATATATGTAATAAAGTAGTGTTCTTGTCTTAATCTTCCATCTTATTCCTATACAAATTGAGCCTCCCACATGTGGACCTTTTTCTCATTTAGTAAAAATAGAATAAAGCAATTTAGCAGGATCTAGAAATTCTCTGGGACATGTAATTAAGGGCTTAGTCTATTTGTCTGCCTAACTTTCATAATCTGCCAAATATATTACTGCTTCTGGTCTAAAAGCTGGGGGATGTGCTTTACTACAAGGTCTGTACTAGATTGTGTTCCTTTCAACTTAGCACACACCAAAATGTCTCATATGCAAATTTTTGAGATTTTGACACTTTGCCTGAAAGAATAACAGAGGTGGAACTACTATTAAGAAAAAAATATTTACTTTACATTATTCACCCCACATGTTCCTTCAAATTAAAACGTTTTGACACCCAAATCCTGACATCAACCTGTGATTGTAAAGTTAGTGCATTTTTTATTCTGTTAAGGAACAGTATGTTGCCAGTTCCTCACATGCTGTAAATTGGCACATCTTTATTGAAGCCAGTTTTACTCCGTCAACTTCATGCAAAATGAATAGCTGGCCCATTGTATTCTGAGTCTTTATCCAATTCTAATTAAAATCAGATAATTCTCTTGCCAGCTTCCTAGAGAGCTAGATCAGACTCTGGAAACAATGGGGGAAACGGTAATTTGAGTGATTTTTAAATATCATACTCAAAGAGAACATTTATGCAAAAGTCCTTGGCTAAAATCCAACAAGCCAAACCGGTGACTTCAAATGGCCTTCATCCCCCCCCATCTTGAGGGTCCCAGAACCAATGCAAGGAACTTTATAAAATATTGAAATTTCTGGTCTGAGGTCACTAATATTAAATGGCACTCCTCAGCTCCAAATGCCAGCCAGCTGACCAGAGGGAAAAATTTAATGATCCTGATCTCTGATAGGATAGAAAAAAAATCTCACAGTTTAAAATTTGTCCTTTCATCTTATCAACAAGCCACAATGGATGAAAGTAACTTGCTACACGATTCTACTTCAGTGAGAAGAGGGAAAAGAAGTGTGACAATGAGTCATCTGTACAAAGCATCAGAATTCAGTAAATAGAGCAATTTTTTTTTTCCAGGCAAACTGCCTTTTATCTGATAGGGTCTGCATGACAGCTGTGTGTTTCCAAGAGTGCCACTCTCTAGAGGCAAGAGAGCTTAAGAATACCAGTAACTCATGGGTAACCTACTTCTCTTGGGTATTACCTCACATGCTCCTTTTTTTCAGAGCTTCTATCTCAGCAAACCAGGGGAATCACGGGCAGTGCACATACTTTATAAAGCTGTTCCCATCCGAGACTGACCCCCAGACTCTAATGCAAGTCCTTGGACTGCTCACTTACAGATTTACAGTGCCCTCAATCAGTCCTACAAATGAAAACAAATAGCAGGGACTGTTGTTAATAAGAGGCTCTGAATTAGAAACCTTGTGGTTTGCTGCTGGCAGAGACAGACCGGCACAACCTTGTCAGCCCCGTTAATAAACTTCAGTCGCAGAGCTGACCTGCTGCCAGGCTCCACAAGCTGATGATGTCTTGCAGCTCTTGAGCGAGGATTGTTTCACACATCAATGCGGTGTGAAGGCTTCTCTATTATATTATTTTTAGATTAACGTTTTTATTAGAGAGCTAGAGTGAAAAGAGAACATGAGGAAGAGGGGAGGGCTGTGATATCAGTGTTTCAAATGCCTCCCCCCTGCCCCTTGACCTGTGCTGAGTTGCCGTTCAGTGGTGGAGCCTTGCAAGTCCACTCATCTTCCAGCAAGAAGTCAAGGACCACAATATGGCAGTGATGGATTTTGAACAAAACACCTTTCATGAAAGGAGGTCCCAAGCCCAGGAACCAGCTGTTTCAATAGAGGATGAAAGATAATATATGACTGTTGGCAGACAGGGAGCAGCGAACTAAATGGCTGTGGGCTCAATATAACCATCCTGGCACTGCCCTACACAGGGCTGCCCACTGACATTACTTTTTTGGTGTCCTCACCCCTCATGAGCTCATGATCCACCCTAAACCTCCCTTGGCAGGCTTGCAGGTCAGTCCCTCATATATATACTTTTGTCCTGGCCATACAGAATCCTTAGGCATCTGTGGATCACCATCACTGGTCACCCACTTAGGATATGGAGGCATCTAGACCTTTGCTCTTCTGCCACCTCTGGAACCAGGTTTATGGCATGCCCAGCCAGAAAACCTGAACTGGTGCTGCAGCATCCTTTGCATTAAAGGCAATGCTGTAGTCTCGATCCTGGTGTGACTATTTAGGTTTATGCAGTGAATGCCTCACCTCCCTCATCCCCCAGAGCTTGAACACTGTTCAGGTGTGGCTGGGTTGGGGCCTGACAGAGAGCAACAAGGAGTCTCTCCTGCCTCTTTAAAATGGTGAGACAGGGAATGGTGGCTCTGGGTGCTCAGCTGGCATTTGCCAGGAAAGGCTCTAGCCCTGCACATTTTCACAGGTGCAGCAAAACAAGTTGTTGTGCTGGAAATAGAACGAGGAAGGCTCAAAAGAAATATTTACCTGGCAATATCCCTTTAAGCCCATGACTCATGGTCACAGCCGTACTTCTGATTCTCTTTCCATTCATGTCTCAAGGACCAATACCTTAGTTCATGAAAATTTTAGGCAGCTGTTTTTTCTGTGTGGTGTTTCAAACTCTGGCTAACAAATGTGGGTAGCACAGATGACTTTGTTATGAATGAACGGTGCTCTGGTGAGTAAGTCCATGCACTTCTCCAGCTCCTCATCAGAACATGTGAGGCTGGGAGTGGATCTGACAGGGTCAGACTTCAGCATCTGAAATGAAGCAATGATGGAGCAAATTCTGCTTCATAGGCTTATCAGCCATAGCCTTGGAAAGCAAAACAACCTGGATTTCAGGGCACTACTTTAGACAGAAAATCCTTTGAATCAAGTTGCAGGCTTAGTCATAATACAAGGTCTTATCTCACATTATTGAATTGATTATTGTAATTATGTCCTTCCAGGACATTTTCAAGCTAGACTCTATCCAATTATAGCTATTTTAAATATCTTTGTACTGCACATCATGTGGTGATGGAGGAAGGAGGCAGTACATGTATTTTATTTAGTTTCCTGTTCTTACAGTAAGGCGTTCTATGGATAAGATAGTTGGCATTACTAATATTCTTTATTTCACTGGTAGTATATGTGAAGCTATCTTTCTGTGCACCATGCCAAAAGTATACTTATCTGTGTTTCTGTAGTGCAGAGTGTCCAGTTTTAAAAAGGATTGAGGAATAGGCCCTCCATACTCCTGGCCCATTCTTTTGTGATGGATTTTATACACTGAATTTTCATGCACTTCATTTGCAATGGAATACATGAAATTGTGGCATCATTGAAGTCCAAAGCAGCAGTGAAGATGACTTCAGTCGGAAAGGGATTTCTCCTTGAATATCTACCTATGTTGATCAATACTGTTTAAAGGAGCTAAACCTTCTGGGCTCCTTCTGCAAGGGAGCTGCTGTTCTAGATTTCTCTCCTCCTCTCTTTCCCTTCCTCCTTCACAATTTGGGTTTGATTTTGTTCTGTTTTGGGTTTTTTGCTTGCCTAAACTTGAAGACAAATTTCCCTCCCCTGCCCTCCTTTCCCTCCCCTCCTCTCCCCTCCCTTTTTTTTAGCAGATAGAAGTCTCATTATTAGAGATGTCAAGTTTTCCTCCTAGGAGGCCTTATTTTTCTGACATACCCCTGCCAGGATGAACATACTTCACATGTTGGCATGTTTGTGATTACTTCATGTATAGACACCATCACGTACTCTCGTTATTGCTGAACCAGATGCAGTTTTAAAACTGAAGCAACAAGTGTCCTTGTGAGATCTAGGGGGCTTTTAGAGTACCAGTAAGCTGATTTTGAGTACTGCAAATTACTCTCTGCCCCTCTGATCTGTTATTCCTCCTTCCCAAATTGATACCCTCTGACCCTTCTGCCCTGATCCTGCCAGTCTCTGGCAGCTCTGCCAGCCTCTCTGAATTGGGACCATTGGTTGCAAATGCCTTCAACCTCCCAGCTGCTGAGCAGCTGACTTGCCAGGCAGGTCTCCCACCATGGCACAGTTTGAGGTGTTGATGGTTCCCACTGGGGCAGAGAAACAAGAGGGAAAGCAGGCCTGTAGAGTTTGGCAGCCTGCTGGGTCAAGCCTGCTGCTTAAACAAGAGAAAGAAAGGGAAAGAGATTATTACCCACCCTTTTGCCCTCAATTTTCCCTGTGGGCTTTCAAAGAGTGAAAGTCAGAACTGAATGCTGCTATTTCTTGTGCATTTATCCAGTGTCACCAGGAAAAGAAACTTCTGAGAATGTCCCATATTCCCTGCTGGTCCCACTGCTTGACTCTCAGCAGTCGCTATTTTATTTCCCCCAACCAGCCCAGACTTCAAATTGTGTTTGGGAGTATCAGCATCACGGTTTGTGTTGTTATGAGTTAATGTCTTCTGGTTTCTGAGTCACTGCTGATGAATATTCGGATGTTTGGAGCCTCATCTCTTGCATATATGAACATTTTCCAGCGATGTTAATGAGCTTCACCACCAATCGTTGTTGACTAGAGCATACCCAGAACCAACCAAGGCAAACAAAGTAGGAACAAGTAGAAAACATCCTGATAGCCAAATTCTGACCTGATGTCCATAATGCTTCTAGAGTCAAATACTTCATAATTACATGTAGCTTTTATTTGCCCTACATAAAAATACTGATTTCTAGTAAAAACAGAAAAACAAAAAACCCTACAATGTCCAAAAGCTTTTTCTGTATCATGTTTGAAACATATTCCCTTTAGACTTCTTATATGGCATGAATTTAAAGTGTCAGTGATCCAGGAGGGGGATATGTGATACTTAAGTGTTCTAAATCCCCTGAATATGTATTTTTTTCCCCAAAAGTGACCATAATTGTGATAGATTTTTATGTCTAAGCTCATACAGACCTACTAGTCTCTATAGCTGCTCTTCTTATAGTAGCAGGCACTGAGATCCTGTATGTAAATCATGTTGCAGACTCATTAGTGTTACTGCTGCTTGGTTGCTAGCTGAGACACCAGTTCTGATTTAGGGTATTTTGACACTTAGCAACAAACTAAGCTTTGTGAGCAGGTGGCTGAGCCAAAATAGTAGCAGAGTTCGCAGTTAGCTGAAATAATAACAAGGAATTGCTGGTCAGAATATGCTTTCTTTCTTGATTTATTAAAACAGCCTACAGAAACCTCGTTTGTGAAGGATCCACTCCCACGAGACACCTGCTTCAAAACCACCATAATACAGGTGTGTTGCTTTGCACACAGAGGAACAGTTGCCACACATTCTGTCTAACAGGTAGACCCACTCACCTGTGGTGGCCAAAGCAGTCAACAAGGTGCATTTCTTACCTACTCAGGAGACCTTTAACACCTCAGTTCTAAGTG
Source organism: Scytalopus superciliaris (assembly GCA_013400415.1). NCBI lineage: Eukaryota > Metazoa > Chordata > Aves > Passeriformes > Rhinocryptidae > Scytalopus > Scytalopus superciliaris. The sequence goes on from VXBX01005860.1 coordinate 73,553, forward strand.
TCTCAACAGCCTCTTGCATCTGCAACTCTAAATCCACCTTTCTTTACAGCTCTACATTGCTGTATTCTCTGCCTGAAGAATTGGAAGTTGTCTCAGTTGGTCTGTGGGACAGTCTCTCACAGTTGTGGTGTGGCATTTCCCTTTCTCTCACTCCACTTAGGCTATACAGAGAGGCTAAAGACATCCACTTTTCTTTTGAGGGTCTCAGTGATACCTTGGATCAAGGACCTCTTCTCACTGTTTTCCATCCTGGCTGTCAAAGTTGACCATCACCTGCCTGACTTCACAAGCAAAACAACTTTCCAGGCACTGGAGATAGCATGAAGCCTTCACTCTGCTGAGCAGTGCCCACAAACTTTTCCATTTCTAAGAAGAAAGAGACCACTGTTGCTCACAGTAAGACCCTCTCAGTGTGTCAGCCAGATTAAAATAAAAGAAAAGCCAAAAATCTGCTCTTCACCGGCTCTCCACTTGGGACAGTGCGTGCTTGTACTCTCTGGTCACTCTTTATTCCTTTGTGCTGCATATTTGCAGTCTAATGCAGCGATGTGAAACCCGTGGCCGACGGTCAGACACAGCCTGAAAATTAATCTCTCTTGGCCTGCGGTCACTTGGTTTTTAAAGACACAACCATTGGCTTGTCCGAAGACCTGAGCTCCTGGGCTGACTTGCCAGATGTGGTTGAAAGAGCAGCAGAACTGCTGACAAGAAGGCAGGTCCCACACTGGCCTCGAGGCTGGAGGAAGGCACCTGGGGAGGTCCAGGCATCCGTCTGCTCATCGCAACTCGCTGCGAGGCTGTGAGCAAGTCTCTTCCAGAGCTCTTGTGTTCTGCAAAATGGGGCTAGAAATAGAAATTTGTCTCATGCGCGAGACTTGCCATCTGTTTGAGAACCTTGCTAGCAGGTTCACCAGCTGAAAGTTAAGCGTTGAAGGCTTTGTATGGGAGGATGAGAAGGTGGATGTGTGTGTGTGGGGCAGGTTGGGGTGGTAGCCTTGCAAAGACTGATGCAGCAATTGTGTAAGCAGCAGAGGGGACTGGGGGCACTGCCTTGGTAGAGGCTGCTGTTGGTATTTCCAGTGTGCTTTGTTGGACATGAAGCTCCAAAATTAGGCTCATAGACCAACGAGTGGTGGCTACTTGGTAGCAGGCATCCATTTTTCTGGTCACTTCATTATGGGCATTCAAACTGAACCGCTTTAGAGGGCAAAACTTAGTTTCAGCAAGCAGAGGAACATTCTCTGGAAAAATAGGCTTTCTTGCAGCATCTCAGTTTGAACTTGCAAATATCACAGTCACTTTCTAAAATCCTGACAATTTACATTTACAGATCCTTATGTATAGGGAACTAAGTTTTATTAACAGTTCCAGGAGAAACCAATGAAGATATTGTAGAGAATTGTGATCCCAATGAGGAAATTAGCTGCAGGAGAAGAGGAACTGTTGACAAGCAAGATGCTTTTCCCAGAAAAATACCACTGCCATTATTAGGAAAGCATGAGGAAAAAAGATATATATAACTCAGGACATCAGTGAGTTGTCTGGTTTAGGGGAGAAGGTAAAGGTAAATTATTTCTTAAGAAGTTATTTTTAATATGTAAGCAGGTTTTTAAAACACAGGCAAGAATTCTGCGTATTATGTTCACTGGCACAGGGAATTCAGCAAATGAGCACCAATCCCAAAGGGCTCCATCCCAGATGATAATTCTCATGCAAGGGGTATTTAAACATACCCCTGGGGCCACAGGGAAAGATTGGGCAGGCACTTCTGTGGTGAGTGCATTGCAGAGGAAGAGGAAGAATGATCAGCAAAGGCCGCAGTCTAGACTGAAGTTACCAGAACAAAATGAACCCTGTAGTAAGTGGTCGGATACTGTTACTGCTTCTATGAGCACTTAGTCTGATTATTGGCATGTGCTAAATTAGATTATTTCTTAACTGTAGCTCTTGGATAGCCCTTTACACGTTCATGAATAGACATTAAAAAACCCAAATGACTGTAAACTGTTTTCTTACCAGCTCAATGCATTCTAAAGGGCCAGGGCTCAACACCATTGGACATCTGAGTGCTTCAAAGATGCCTGAATACGATGCATGTGTATGTGTATGATGCATATGTGTGGAGACCTTGAGGGTGTTCTGGTTGATGGTGTCCAAGCATTCAACTCGAATGACTTGGAAGATCTTCTAAGATAAAACAAAAACAGGAAAAGAGTTTTGATGACGGAGAGATAACAAGTGAGAAGCCCTGAATCTTGGGCTTCTGGTGCTCTTGCTTTCATATCTCAGTGCCTGATTTCTGAGTTGTTTGGGAACTCAGTAATGTACTCAAGGCTACTGAGTCAAACAGAGCCAGGCTCAGAGCTCAAAGGTACTACAAATCTTCCTGTCAAACCTCCAGAGGACCAAGCTAACATTCAAGCTACAGGATATATAATGTACTTTACCACAAAGGTGATTCATTTTCACATCAGCAACCTGTATATGTGCTAATATTTCAAAAATCAGTTAGTCAGGTTAAAGGGAAAACAGTTGGTGATGCTTTAGAATCAATATCAACTGAAGTGACTGACCATTAGACTGTAGCAATAGAATGAAACAAACTTTATGGAGATAGAGCTGTGGCTAATTTTGAATGAAAGGCATCAAAACACGACTGGATGTTCTCCTAGGATGCCAAAAGTTGTATTACTGTGTTGCTCCATATCTGTCTGAGCCATTCTGGACCAGCCTTCAGTGTAATGAGGCACTTAAGATGACTTACAAATTTTAGAGAGGAAACAGGTGAAAAGTGTTTTCAAGGCTGATGCAGCAGTAAAAATTTTGGTCTCTGATAAAATGAGGAAACCTGGCTGAAGTATGGGAATGTTGTTTTACTGTGCTTGTCACACAGAAATTCTCAATTGATGTACTTCTCAAGAGAAATTTCTGAGTCAAAGATGACACAGCTATGGCGTGTTCAGTGTTTGCACTGGTATCAAAGTAAATTTATCAAAGACTCAGGGCGCAGGCATCCAAACGGGACTAATTAAAAGTAGATCTCGCTGTTGCAAACAAATACTACCTTCTAGTCCATAAAGAGCACAAAGCCAAACCAAGACCTGATGTAAGCCAGTCCAACTCTGACACAACAGCTGCTTTCGGTATTACTTTAACCTGTCTCTACAACACAACAAAACATAGTTAATATTGATTCTTTTAGAAGCTGGCACATTATCAATGATTTTGTATGTGTTCTGCTAAGACACATCGCTTCCTGGGAGGGACCATGTGCTTTCACTGAAATCAGCAGGAGACAAGCACATTTTACTCAGTATCTTTAAAAAACAGCCCAGTACCTCGCTGCAAATCAGCCCTCACCAAAAGCAACCATCTGGGACATTTGTTGCTGAAGCTGTTACATATGGAATAACTTTAACTCCTCTATCTCCTTTTACATTGCATACAGGATTTATAATAATCTAGAGCAATAATATCATGTTTCTAATTTTTTCTTTTTAATCCACATCCTGTGTTAAGGGGAAAAAAAACCAAAAAACCAATATGTAACTTTCTGTTCATCCCACAGATTTTCATTTGAAGCCAAGTAAGAATTAGCCCATACTTTAAAAGTTTGTTCTTATTGTTTCTCCCCACTTTTTGTTTCCCTGCGAGTGCAAGGTTTTTGTAAAAACAAAGACAGTAGTGGTCATTCTGAGAATCACTTTCTGGAGTCTGTGGCTCAGCATTAGTCCTTGGCTCCAGGCAGTGTTCACAGGCAGTGTGAACCCTTCCCAGTTGTAAAAACAGGACACAAAACAGAGAACAGACTTGCACAAGGATGCCCCAAAATCACCTGCAGAGCAAATTTATTCTGAGTCACCTTCCAGCTCTGGTTGGCATCACTGCCTCCCTTGGCAAATGACTGATCAGCAGAAATGCTGCCCCCTTTATCTGGCTTCAGGAGTGGGTTTAGTTAGTTCCTATAGCATGGTGCTACAGTCCCTGTTCAGGTTCTCTGATTTTATTCCCATTATTCCCCTTGATTTTCTGTTTAATTTTTGCAAATCCCCTAAAGCCAATGTATATGGCAGCAAGAGAAGCAACAGCCTGACTTCTGAAGAGGATTTACCAGCTCTTCTTTGTGTTATTGCTTATCTGGTGTATGCTAGGCAGATTAGTGCTGGTCCTAGAGCAGACTTCACCGCCCATGTCCTCTACCAGGAACATACCAGAGTGGATTGCAACAGTGAGTGAATCTACTGTAACCCAGCCAGACATCAACAATATACCTTAAAATTAATGAATCATGAAAAATAAAAAATTAAGAGGAAACACACTGTTGTCTTTTAATTATCCAGTGTTTTCCCAAGTGTATTATTTTATTTTCAAGCTTGCAGTCCAGCTTGGAAAATTGCTGTAAACTGTGCTTGAGTGTTTGTAGCACCAAGCCCTTTGGGACAGTAGGAGGTGTACAGATGTGCACAATACTGCAGAGAACAGCAAGGCAGAAAGCAGGAATGTGAAATGCCACACTTTTCATCCCCACACTCATTCTCTGAGGTCTTAGCTCATTCTTTCTTCAAATACCATGAAATGCTGCTTTTCATAATTGCGTACTTGTTCAAGGTCTGATTAAGCAGCAACTTATTTTCAAATCAACCCACTGAGTAAATTGTGAAGTGACACCCTGAGCAGCAGGCACAGGCTGGGCTCTCATCAGTTTCTTTGACATGATGGCACAACCAGAACAAAAGCAGAAAAAAAAAAATCAGAACCAGAAATTATGCAATCTGTTACAGGAGTTCCCAAACAAAGGCATAATAAGAATCAGGAAAACTAGGTAAAGAAAAGCTACGTAAAATTGTTGTTGTCAAGGAAAAGCATTCACATAGGCAAAGGAAGAGGAGTAACTTCCCCTTACTTTTTGGTGTAGATTGGCCCACTGAGATGTGATACCATAAGTACTGCTGCATGTGTTTCTCATTAATGTATAATGCTGCTCTTGCTCTAAAAGCCGGAATGACCTCTCTTGGCAGTTTCTGCTGTGTTCAATACAGAAGATGTGATAGAACAAAATTCACACTGTCCTAACACATTTGCTCACTTCTGGCTGTGATGATCCCAAACCAGCCCTTCCCAGGGGAGGAAAATACCTCTCTAGAGGAGTCTGGGAACCTCCAAAGATTGTAGAGCCATTGAAGCTAATCCCCACACCAGCCTCCAGAAATGTGAGTCCAATAAATTCCTGATATCAGAGCTTTTGTCCTGGCAGCTGCCCAGCAACTCTCCTGAGTACTGGGAGCCCCAGCTCTGACCAAGGAGAAATGATAATGCCAGGGTGGATAACTTGCTGGAGATTTCTGTAAGACTGGAGAGAAAGACAGTTTTTCATCATTCCCCAGTCCAAACCTGTAATGTCATCTATATGAAGCATTTTGACAAAAGGATGGACTGAACAGTGCAGAAGGCAACAGAGATGTTCTTGCTATGCAAGGAGGGGTGTGACCCATAAAGTCCCTTTCCTGCTTCAGGGAGAGAGATATTTGACCGCTGTTTCTTAGAGGGGTGACATATAGGAACCAAGATCCTCTTGGTGACAGGAATTGCAGATGTCAGAGAGAATGCAGCATAACCAGTTTGCCTGCTGGCATATCTGTGTTGTCCTAGATACACCCTCTCCTGCCCCTCTCCCTCATTATCATCCCTAGTTGTTGTATTTGTTCTCTGGCAATCAATGTCTAATATGTAAAAATCGCATGTAGAGATTCTCAGCATTGTACCCTGTAGGTTGTAACAACCAAACAGACAGGTATAAGAAACTGTCATGTCAACAACTAGCCTACAACACAAACTGTTCTTTGAAACTTTAGAAAATTGATCATGGAATGGTTGGGACTATAGGTTAGCATATGGTGACAGTCAGAAATGGATTTCCGATAAAAAGGCACTGAGAAAGATCTTCTTCTTCTAAGAAACATCAAGGCCACGCATCTGTAAAAATAGCTGTAAAACAGTGTAGGTAGGTGCACTATCACTACCACTTTGCTCCAGGGTAAACATGGCACGGGGAGTGGCCTCAGGGCCACACTGAAGTGGCAAACTGTGGACAGAGGGAGCTGTGAAAAACATGATGATGGAAAGGGAAGCAGCTGGCATCTTTGTCTGCAGTAGTCAGGAGCTGAAAAATTGCAAAGATGCATGAGGTGCCATGAGCTGGTCCACTGGCTCAGTGGGGTTTTAGAAGTCCAGATAACAAAAGTGGAGCAAAACAAATGTCATTTCCAGAAAAAACTAGTCTTACAAGAGCATCCTGATGTTACACAGCTTCACTGGAAAGACAGCAATAAGACACTTGAGATTTATTTTATTTTCTTGTATTCCTGACACACCCCAGTCTAAAGTCTGCTTTTTTCCTCCTCTTTTCCCTCAAAATGATGGCTTTTCCCATTTGCCTGATCTCTCACCCTCAGTTGTAACTGATGCAAGTTAATTTGCAGTTTGATGTTGACACTTTCCTGATGCTCAGTGTCTCTGAATGCACAGATATAATTTTTCTTATGCACCAGTAATGCTGATGAGGTCAACAGAGCTTTGGGAATAGGTTTTATTGCTTAAAAGCTCTTCCAGAACTAGCTGATTGGAGCACAAAGGATTGTTTTATATTGCAAAAACTGTGGCTACCTAACTTAACCAGTTGCAATGCAGAAAATAATTCATCAGCATGTTGCAGTGGGGTTTATAATAGCCCTGTGCAAAGCTTATCTTAGTAGAGGAAAACGTCTTCCTACAAATTAAAATGTTTAGGCAGCAGAGGCATTGGAACCTCATCTTTATAACAGTCCCTAAATTAGCTCAAGTTGTTTGTTTTATAAAGGACAACAAACCCAACAAACTTTTAAGCAAACAGCAAACTTTTACAGCTGCAGAGGGGATTTGGAGCCAGTGTGCATCACTAGTGAAGTACACTGCATTTGGTTAAAAGCAGACCAGTTCCCAGAGCGTGCATCTTGGTACAAGCACAGATACAGCTAGATTAGCATAAAGATACTTCCAGGGATCACATGGGATTACTGTGCCACTTTATACCGAGCACCGGTAATTCCTGCTGATAAGAAACCAGACCTGTAGGAGACTTTTTTCCTTAGAGCTGGACTATCAAATATTCACACTGTTACTTCTGGAGGTGCACTTTGACTGTTGCTTACAGCGGGCAGGCTGTTTGTGCCTCCTATAGGAGTGAGCAGTAGTGGTGTGAGTACTTTTGTACCAGTACACCTACACAGGGAAGAACTGAATGCTCCACTGCTCTCAGGTTGAAATGCCCAAGCGGATCTTTGCCATGCAGCTGTCACAGATGGTGAGATCTTGACCATCCCTCACATCTTCTGAACAGAAACATGTTTTTTGAAGCAACAGCTTACAGTGTTGTAGTTCATGTCACAGAGATCTCAGATCACACATTTTTTCAGCTCAGTTTTGTCTGAGAGGGATTTGAAGAGTACAACAAAGGCTCTCCAAGTGCTCATAGCTGTTTAGACCAGAGATGGGCAAGTCCAGTAGAAACCCCTCCAAAATACAATGTAGTTATTGGGTACTCAACACCAGCAGCTTCATTCTGTAGATCTGCTCCTGTAAAACTTACTAATGCAAATATAGCTGAAGAATACTAAAATCAAGCTACAACTCACTAGATCTATCCCTTACTCTGTGAGGTTTTTTTTCTGTTCAGTTGCCAGAAGTTCACAGCAGAATTTCACTATTATCTTGCAGGCTATTTCCAAACAGAGGAAATTTGTAATCAGCTAAAACAACCTGAAGAGTGCTACATAACCACTGAGATTCTGAACCATATGTACTTTGAAGAAGAGCAGCATGCAGATAACATCAAAGAGCATCTCAGAACCCTATGTATCTACATAGGGATGAAAAAATTAGCTAGTTTTCAACTGTTAACACCCTACCTATTATCAGTAAACTGTTATAGAAAGATGATCCATGGTCTTTTCAAGGGCAGTCGCACTGCTGTTTGAATGACAGAGTGAGGGATTTCATGAAACAATGCATGTAAAAGAATAAAATGTGTTCAACCTTTACTGTACAGAACTTGTAAACAGGGCAGGTTTTAAATCTGTTTCAACCACAGCTGAGTCCAGGTTTAACCTAATGAATCTAGTTCCCAAAAGACCCATATTCTCCCTGCACAGGTAGGTCGTTCACTCATTAGCACTGGCCTTTCAAAATACAGATTCTTAAAAGAGCTGTGTTGGCTTTAAATGGTACTTAAAGTGACATAATACTGAGAGATGTTCAGAGGAAAGAAAAAAGACTGATCACAAGCGTGGAAGAGTTTCCGTGCACAAAGTGACTGACGTAGGACTCCTGAAAAGTATGTGATTTGGGGAAAATACAATGCAGAAATCTTTGAAATTATAGATCACATATTAGAAAGGGAAGTTCTCCCAGTTTCTCCCATACCAGAGATAAATGATGTCAAAGGAGGTCAGTGGGAAAATGAGGTTCAAAGTAAATATGAGATCTCTTGGTAGCACACCTGGGGAGCTCCTTGCCAAGCATGTGGTAGATGCTAAAATCTAACAAAGCTGGCAAAGATCACAAAATAAAAAACCATGAAAGATACCAAACAAAGAGTCTGTTTTTCATCTGTGCCCAACCAGGATGCTCCTGTGCATAAGGCAAAATACTCGCATCTGCAACACCACTCATTGTTACTACTGTTTTTGTTAGACCAGACATTTCCCACTTCTTCAATTAGGAGTGTCATGATGCATTTGGATTGCTCGAATTTACAGGACTATGCACTCTGTAATTTAAACTTTAATTTATGAACACACTAGGAAAGAAAGCAGACACTTCAAACTTCGTACAAACTAGTTTAACTAGCCAATTCACTGATTCATCACTTAATTCATGGTGTTTTCAACTCACAATTCTCTAACTCATAACTTGCAAGTCATGCAGCAATGAGCAAAACAGTTACCTAGTTGGCAGTGAGCACTCTCATTCTTTCTCCTCCATCACCTTGTGGGTGTCCCCTGTATCACACCTGGAAGCACAAAAGCCTCAGCTGTCTGGCTGCTGTTAGATCTGCTTCAAAAGATTTTGGGGGAAGCTGATGTATTTATAAATTACAGCTTGAATGTTTGATCTACCCCTTTTCCATAAGTTAGTGGATTCTGAAGAAACTGTCATAAAATAAATATGCAAGGATTATGGCTGCAGGACAGAGCAGGCTGCAGGTGACAGCAGCTGCATAATGACCTCTACCCTTTCCCATACACCATGTCCTGCCCACGTGTAGCCCTGGCTTTGACCTAATGATGATCAGGCCTCAGCATGAACTCTGTCTTAGCCAAAACCCAAACAGCAGTTCAGTGAGCAGTAACAAGGGGCCCCTGGATAATAATAATAACCTTATGGCCTTCCTCTCTTACAGCTTCCTCTTCCTCCCACCTCTTCCCACCAAGAATCTTCCCTTTGCATCATTTCGGGCATCTTTTCCCTCTTCAGCTTGTAGTCCTTGTTTTCTTTCTTCAATGCTCCACTCAATCTTTTCAGCTTTGCCTTTAAGCACTTTCACCTGCATGTCAGAGCCTCCTGCACTGTCTTTTATTACAGGTACTACTCCAATATACATTTCTCTCATGTGCATATCTCATCCTTCCTCATTACCAGCTATCATGCCAGCTCCAATATACAAGACAATCCATCTCCTTCCATCAACACTCACAGTATACTTTTGACTTTCCCCTTTCATAAAAGAGCTATTCATTTTTGTTTGAACAAGATCTGACAGTTTTCCCACCCTCTCCAATCTGGTCACCTTTATTGTGCCATCACTAAAGTTGAGAGGACAGCACCAGCAGCCACATCCTCCTCCTTGAGAAAAACAAGGACAAATATGCTGAGGAAAGGGCACAGCATGTGAGGGGCCAGGCCAGGCCTGCCACTCTTTAGGCAGAGCACTTATTGATTAGTTTCAATTTAAACCAATTATCAGCGGTAGTACCAGTCACTAGAAAAGCCAACGACCAGCCACATTCTCTCATTTTAGCCCACAAATCAAATGCTGCCATTGCTTGTGAAGGGTCACAGCTGGGGGATAGGCTAGCAGCACAGGCATCAGTGCCTGTCAAGCTTTTTGGCTCTAAGAGGAATTATCTAATGACCTGGTATCTACTACTGGCTTTGTTTTAGTTTTTGCATTGCTTTATCCAAGTGCATGGTGAAATGTTTGCTGTTTTATGTACTTTTTGTAACTGGTAGACAGTAATAGCACATAGTTATTCTGTGTAGAATTAACTATTCATGACCCTAAAATAAAATGCAGCATAAAGGTTCACTAGGATGGGGTGATAAGAGGGACCCTGGAAGTGCAGGTGTAGGATCAATTTGGAGGCCTCAGGCCACAAACAGCTCACCAGCGGTTAATTACTCGTTGTCAAAGGTTGCAGCATTAGCAGGTAGGTAGGACAAATTCTAGGTGTAACAAAGGAGTACAAACAACGAATACCCATGTGAAATGCACCACATCTAGCAAATTTGGATCTCCTGTGGAGTGGAATCAATAAAAAATGAACAAGATGTGGAGTGTACCAGGAAGAGTGTAAAAATTACCTCTGGTGTATTGTCTCTTGTGCTTATTCCAGTGAGGAGGAAGATAAACTCTGACCACTAACATCAGACTCTGCTTGGTGGAGGACCCGGGATGGTGGTGACTTGCTGTTACACAGGCCCCCACCCAGACTGAAGACAGCACAGGGATACTGTAATGCTGCATTAAAGGCAGAGAAAGAGGAGTATTCTAGAAAGTTTATGCGTACCAGTTTTACCTGATATAATTTCAACTCCACGTGTTAACATCATTGTAATAAATACACAAGAATACAATTCTATCCTAATTATTTCAGCTAATTCTTTGATTAGACTATTTTTGGCAATGCTAACAATATATTCTTCCTAAGTGTGCCTGCAGGATGTATTTCCTTTTGATCATAACAACATTTTGGATGTCAGAAACTGATGGGTACTGAAGCAACCTGCCCCGCAGCTTGGATGTAGCAAGTTGATAACAAACCAAGTGTTCTTTCAGGAATGCACACAGACTTTTGTTTGGATTTGGCTTCTCTGAGCTGCTGGACTGTGGGGTCAGAGTACATAGGGTGTTGGGTTTGGACTGTTTCTTCCCCAGTGCATCTCTGAGCTATGATGGTTGTGTTGAGGACTTAAGTTCAGCCCACTCAAAAAAGACCCTGAGCTGTAGAATTTGAACTCAAAAACTTTTTCCAGGTTCAAAGCTCTTCCAGATCTGAGGTTGCCAATCTGACCTTATTATTGATTGATTGTGTCCCATGTGTACATAAAGTGCAATCACAGCCCTCACTGCTTCTTCAGTCAGGTTTTGCTCATGATTCATGGGACAGCCCACACAGAGGTTGATGAGTGGCTGGAATCCTAGAGACCATTCTTATTTTGTCCTTAGGTGTTTGTGAGCAGCTCTGTACACAGTGAGCATCCTGTCTATGCCAAAGGCTGTTGCCATCCCTGGTCTCTATTCCCAGCCATCACTTCTCTTTGTTTCAATACACCCCTCTATAAACTATAAATAAAAATACTTCCTGTCTCATGGCAAATGGCTGTCAGTAAAGTGCCTTGAAATGTTTAGTTGAGAGAAGCACACTTTAGAACTGGGATGTAGGTAAGGTTTCATGAGGGGTGAACTGGTCTGTTAGTGGGCTCTGACCTGTTAAAGCAATTTCCAGAGGAAATCTTTGCTGGCAGTAGGGATGTGCTCTGGAAATGGCCGCCTTTTCCAATGCATTAGGTAGCCAGTTGTCGAAACAGAAGGAAAACCGAATGAAAATAGTTAAACTTAGCCTGTAATTTTTTTTCTTCATTTAAATAAATATAGCTTTTTCTCCCTAGCACCGAAAAAGCCACTTTTGTTAGCATGGCTCAGAGGTGAATTTTTTAATTTTTACAATTAAGATGCAGCATCTGGTGTCTATAGTGCTTCTGTGCAGAAGATGTAATTGATCAAAATACAGAACACAAGACACAAGTGCAATCAGACATGCTTTATTTTAAACAGTTATTACACTGTATTTATGAAATGTCTGGAACAGAAAGCAGGGTTATATGCAAGAGCAAGTGGATAATTTTATTAGAAGATGTAGAGCCTGGTGAAACTGCTTAGTTACTTACTATAGATTGTCATCTTGCACCTACAACAGTCCCTTGTACCCCAAAGGACTTACATGGGAAGCTTTGACATTGCAGTTTCTGATGTGGTCACATAAGCTGTATACAATGAGAGTGTGGGGATACCTGAAGTGAAAGCCCCCAAAAGTCTGATTTTCCTGGATCCAGGGATACTTGTGGAGTTTCTGACTCTCAGGCTACATCTTTAGTCCTTTTCCAGCTGAGCTTCTGTCCCTCTGTATTCCTGGGGTTACTCTTGAAACAGGACTTTATTCAGCAGTAACCATGAATCCTGGGAATTTTCAGGCACTTTTTAATCTAAACTCATCTCCAGATTTTTAGTCTAAACTTAGTCCAGCTCCAGTGCAGGATATTTGCTAGGGTTGTGGGACTGGCAGCAGAAGATCCTCAGGCTCCCCACTCCAATTCTCTCTCCTTCACCCCATTTACCAACCTGGACTGCCCCAGGGCAATGAACACCCCCGATACACAAACATGTGGGAAGTGGGTTTACAGGGTGGGCTCAGGAGAGGAAAAAAGACAGAAAAGGGTGAAGAAGGGAGAGCATATCATACACAAGAGATGCGATGCACCAGGAAACACAAGTTTGGTGTTATGAATTCTGAGCAGGGACATGAAAAACTCTGGGTTTTCACCAAACAAAGAAGAGGAACAACATATCAACAGCATTTGGGGTGGTATGAGGGTATGGAATACAGAAGTGAATGTGTATGATTGCCTGCACAACATGAAAGAGTAGGAGAAAAAGCATAGGGAAGCTGCAAGAGGAAACAAAGGGCTGAGAATATTCTGGAGATGACACATCCTGAGATGCTTCAAGCAAAGTGAGATCTCCATGAACCAGAACATTATTACATTGTAAGATAAAGCAGACCCTTTAGCTAAAAATACATTTTCCATTGCAGCCTGAATGATCTACCATAATGTTGTGTAATTCAGTTCAAGAATTTATAATACTGGGTTCTTTTTTTTTTTCCTGTCTTCCCTTTTCAGTGAAATATCAGGCCTTAATTAAAACTAAAGTTCAAACTACTTTGGTGAATGGAGCTTTTCAAATTTCCTTGCAGCATTAATGCAAAAGACCATAAATACAAGTGAACTATAGGAATAATATGGCCTAGAATTGCCTTTAATTACATGTATCTAATTTTAGATCATTCACTATCCAGGTGCTTTTTCCTGCTCTCCCCAGTCTTGCCAATTAGTTTGCTATATCACAATTTTTTCAGTGTAAGGATGACCCAAATAACAATAAGCAGATTTATATCTCTTCCTCAGCCATGCCCCTACCATGATATTTTGAAATACAGCTAAATGGGAGAAGAAGGCAGCACCTTGCTTCATGGTTTCCGAATCTGGACATTCAGCTCACCATACACATGCCTCAAAGCATCAGAATTCAGGCTTGCAATCAGTTTTCGTAACCCTGGTCGTATTGGGATGCATTTTACTTCCCAGGTCAATGTAGAATTCATTGGGATTCTCCTGCAAAAAAAAGAGAAAAGTATCAATATTGTGATCAGTCACAGCCAGTGCTCTCAACACGACACACTACTGGAGAAACTGAAGGTGGATAGTACAACATGTCCCAAATTTTTGATGTTTCATTCATTCTTAGAAATGTCCTATAAATTACCCCCTCTATCTTCTGTTCCTCTCATAACTGACTCTGTCAAAGCTTTTTCTAGCCTTTCCTCCAGGCTAATTTTAAATTTCCAAAATGAATCCATTTTCTTCTGCCTCCTGTCACTTCCTCTCACAACCACCTTCAGAATGACCTTCTTTATGTCTAACATACATTTTTCTACTCTATAATTCCATTTTTCCTATTTATTACAGCCTATAACCTATTGCTGGTTCCTTAAATGGTTAAACAAGTCCTTGTTATGAAGTGCCCAGGCATTCCCATGCAAACCTGATGCAGCGCTGATGAGATGCTGAACCCCTCTGTCAACTCCTACCCTGAACCACCGTGCCACAGTTACAACATCAGCAGATCCCCTTACTGGCCACTTGAGATGACTTCTCCATGTCCATACAAATAAGTCAAGGTGTTCTTGGGAGTCGTGCTGTTAGCACTTACTCTTGCATTTTACATTATGCATGACTCATGATAACTCATACTATAAAGCAACTGTATTCTGCACTGCTCTTGATTTTTAATTTTTTTGCTACAATTAAGATGCATGGAGAGCCTCAAGTATTGGGTTTTCGTATTTTCTCAGTGCTTTCACTATGTTCTGTGTGCAGATTTTGAAAGCTGATATTGATTGATTGATTGATTGATTGTATTTGAGGGATGTCAGGATAAAACTGCTCCAAAGGAACCAGTGGAGAAGATAGGGTAGTGGGCAGCTATTTATGAAAATGAATGTTCTTTTCCTCAGCATTAAATAAAGAGGATTATGAGTTTAGGCAGTGTTCCCATCTTATATGGCTATAGTATTCTGCAAACAACTGAACAAAGTAAGCCTGTACTTAAGTCACTGTTTAAAATTCTCATCTGATAGGATTTGGTTCTCAGGTTCCATGTCCTATGCCAGGGTCAGGAGAGAAATGCCTGCCCAGACTTAGCACAAGCTGCCACAAGACAAGAAACCTTAATTAGCTCTAAATGAGCTAGCCTGGAATCCTCCCTCCTGAATATTTGTTTCAGTGCAAGTCTGCCCCTGGTAAAATGAGAGGTATTCTAGAAGAGAGAGGGTAGCACTACCATCCTTGTTTCATGGTGGTGTCATCTCTGTGCATATATATACACTTCTATGTATGTGTGTGTGTGTGTGTGTGTGCAGGAAGACAACAGCTGTGCTGGGAAACCAAACCCACCTTTTCCTGTCTCTCTCTACTGTCCTATTATAAAAAAACTTGCTTCTCTCTACAAATGCTAATACTAGCTGAGATTCGATGTGTAGAAACACCCAAAATTACTTACCTGCTAGTGTGAAAGCATGCTTGGCTATAATCCTTTTAACATTATCCATCACTGCCTGGTTAATTCTCATTTGTCATGCAAAGACTATGCCCCACGTAGGAATCGCTGCTGCCAAAGGCTTTTTCGTAAGTCATGCTCCTCATCTGTCTGAGGCTAATAGCTAAATATTAATATCTATATCTATACATTGACTTTATGAATGGTCAAACCTGAAGACCCCAGGCCACTACGTTCCCAGGATAATGTTGTATCTGCTGGATCACACATGACCTGTTTTGTGGAGTCCCACAAGTGATGCAGAAAAGCTACCTTAAAAGTACAGAAAGGTCAAAAGTCTTACCCCCACAAAGAACTGGAATAAGTCACATCCCATATGTGACAGTCCCTGATAAACAGGGAAGTGATGGAAACATGGGGAAAGCCTAGAATATGTTTAATTCTCCTTGCAAATGGAGTGAAGCCATCCTGATCCGATTTTCCTGGGAGAGAACTCAGTGATGAATGATTCTGCATAATATGCTGAGCCATCACCACACCGGAGCCATTTATCACTTTGAATGCATGGAGACAAATGTGATTATTATTTAAATAAACTACAACTGCCCCCTGCTCTGTCCTCTGTGTGTATCACCTGCATCCTACATTCATCTGAGGGAAGTTATATCTTAAAATAACTAAGCTGATCCATTTCCATTTTAAATGATGCCAAGGGCATTACTGAAAAGAGGAAAACACGGCGACTTAAAGGAAAATGACGTCTGTTTCATGAGTCATTTTTCTTCCTAACTTCTGTTCCTTTGATGCACCTGACAATTTTTGCATCCTTGAAGATGAGAGCAGCCCACAGCAGGTTTTGGATTGAGAAGGATGCAGAACAACAGGGGAGGTTTGCACGGCTGGGCAGCATCGAAGGCTGTTGCTGCAACTTGTGTAACTCCTTGTGGGCCATGCTGAGTCATGTTCAGCAGCGGCTGTGACACACCATATGCACAAAGCAAGCACAGTATGATGCCCTTTCACAGTCATTTTTCCACCAGCTTCACTCTGGAGACTAGTTTTGATCTTTTTATCCCTGTCCCAGGTGCAGTCAGGCCCAGACCTCCCCTACTGGCTGCGGAGAATGCTGACTATTTATGCAGCTGCTGAAGCACAGGCAATTTTTCAAACTCCTTTTGCACACACCTGGGGACCATCAGCTCAGGTGATGATAGATAGTATTGCTTTGGCTGCCCAAAACTAAGCAATGGCTGCAAAATTTTCCAAGGATCTCCCTTATAAAACCTGAAACTGGCTAATGCTAAGCTTGTAACACCGAATTCAAATGGAAAGAGGGTTTAGGAAACAACTTGCTTAGCACACAGGTGCCCTGGTGTCAGCAGGAGGTGTGACTCTGATAATAATGAAGATGGTTTTCCTTTTTGCTTAGGCCTGGGAGCACCCTGTGCTGGGAACACCCCTCTGTGCCGGGCAGCCCAGTGCAGTGGTGTTACTGGGGGGAGCTGTGAGCTCACACACACCCCCCACAGCTCTGCCAGCAGGCTTTGCATCCAACGCACATTTTGTGTCTTGACATAAGCTTGAAAAGATCATCTGAGGTACCTGAACATCTTGTATAATCATGATTAACATGAGCAGAGAAAAACCCTTTTTGAAAAACAGCACAGGGCTCGATTTGCACGTACTGAGTGAGTGGCAGTAAACACTTCATGTGTAGGATAAATCTTTCTCGCTGTGATAGCGGCTTGTAGGTGCCATTGTCAAGTGCTAAAAATAGTGTAATACAGTGAAAAAGTAAACTTCAGACGCACTAGCAAATACCCACAACCCTTTCCTACAAACCTGGCACTCAACAGATAAAATGCTGTTTCTCTGGACAACCTGACTTCTTCTGACTATTGAGACCTATAGCTCCCCTGTGTATTGAATTTTGAAGCACAGAGAGAGTGTTTGAATTAAATTGCTCAGCATGGCATTAGTCGTGTCTCTTGTGAACTTCCCCCTGTGAGAAAGCAGGGGACAAACCCCCAGCTAGCTGTACTTTCTTCCCTACCTGAACTCCTTTTTTGTTGTTCTCAGCACACCAGGTCCCTCAAGGCGGAGCGTGACGTTCTCCAAGGTTTGTTTCAGAGGGTTGGTGAATTCCACTATCACGGACATTTCTTTACCAGCCACCAGCTCACCTTTGGTCTGCAAGACAAGGAAAGGACAAACTGAC
The DNA here is from genome assembly GCA_013400415.1 of Scytalopus superciliaris. NCBI lineage: Eukaryota > Metazoa > Chordata > Aves > Passeriformes > Rhinocryptidae > Scytalopus > Scytalopus superciliaris. Next base: position 90,922 of record VXBX01005860.1, read on the forward strand.
AATAATAAAATGTCCCATAGCGAAATCTGTAGGGTTAAATACACAGTACTTGCAAAGCAGAAGAGGAAGGGGAATGGAGCACACAGCAAAACAGCATGAGGCAAGTAAGACTAGTCAGAAGAAAACTGCTGTATGGGCTCACAGGTACCACTGCACATTTTTCTACTCACTGCAATTTTTTCTTCAAGCTATATGGCAGGACAGGAGGCAAGCCCTCATTTCCATGGAAAACCAGAAGTCTGCATGCTCACAGTTCTGGAGCTGAGGTCCAACTGAGGGTGAGTCCAGCTGAGGGGGCCTCTCTCCCAGACTCTGTCCCCCTCCTCAGGCTCCCCACCAGCATGGCCTGCTCAGGACATAAGCTCCAGAAGACAAGGGCAGGTCTTATTACCCTAAATTAGAAACACCAGGCTACACTGCCTGCACCCCTCAAAAGTACTGTGCCCATCCTCCCCTTGCTTTGCAACCTCTTTTCATGCTCTGAAGGGTTTCTAACCCTGCACATGTGCTCTACAGAAACACAAGGGACAGTTTTCCTCCAAAAGCCTATGGAAGGGGAAAAGCAATACATTTTGCACTGGAAAATATTAAACTGTAAGACTAATGAACAGTGATCACATTGGCTTCCTTATGTATTACAGTACACAGCTGAAAGGATCTGTCTGTCCCTTTGGATCAGTGCCCATAGTACAGCTGCCTGAAAAAAATCTCCAAATGAATGTGGTTTTAAACAAAGGCTACATGTATAGGGATTTTGGTTTTTTTTTTCCCCCTGGAAATACAGCATTTCTCACAGAACACTGTTTTGCTCAAGCATGGGTTTTCAACTTGTCATTGGCAAATCTGCCAGCCCAGTTCATGGTCCAGGAACTGATTTAAAGGGCCTTGAAGAAAAAGTATCATGTCAATGAATTTAAAGTACTCTTTTAAAGGAGTATGAGAGTTGCAAAAAGCTTCCAAGACTCTGATTTTAAGGGACCACTCTGCACCAAATACCAATACATTGACTGGAGTAAAGGAGGAGATACAGATAAGCTTTCAACAGCATTTGGCCACCTGAATTTGCAAAATGACATCAGTGGCATTTTCAGAAGTCCTATTCTGATTAAAGATCTTACATTCTCCTTGTTTCAATTGACCATTTAAGACCACTGTCACCTGGGATACCAAAATCATCCTGAAGTCCCACACATACAGCTGGCACCACGGTATGTATTTTCTGAGCTTATTTTTGTAATCTGATCTCAAGCTAAATTAGAATGTGGTATAATTTCCTCCACTGTTAAGTCTGCCAGTCTTCTTAGACCAACAGAGAAGGATCAAAGGTGTATCCAAAGACATGAGGCGAAATACGTTTTTACATTCTTCACTCTCACATTAAGAAATCTGATCTGTCAGTCACATTCAATGAAGAAATATGACAAAAAACCTTGAGAGATAAACTTGCTCAGATTTCTTTAAAAAAGCAGCAAAGCAAAGTTTCCTCTATCAATACTTAGGTCTAGACACATGCACACACACAATTAAAAAAAATCCAGCTATTAAAATTTCTGTGTATTTTCACACATCACAAAGAAACAGAGAAGAGACAAACTCACTTCACTAGAAAACATGGTAATTGGACAACAGCCTATCCTATTACTAAACATCTTTTCTTCATAACAGCAGGGAGGATAAACGATTTTGAAGCTGAAATTGGAAATGCTGTATAAGACATTCTGTTTAAGTATTGAATTGAAAGAATTCCCTACTTCTAAGATTTGGTTATTGAAGACAGGTATTTGAAGTAGAGTTTATCCATCTTGTTTACCTCCTCTCTAGAATACTCAGTAAAGCGAAAATATTTAATATTATGTTTGAAAATACAATTGTCTGATTGGAACACCATGACATTTTTGAAGACCATGAAACAGAATGGATTTTTTGGCAAACTTCACTGTAGTTTTGATCTACTTTTTTAAAAAAGCTTTTCCTGCAGAAGGCTGTGGTTGCAACGTATGTTATTATATGGAAACCTGAACATTGGTTCAAATAAATATATAGAGGGAAAAAGATATATCAGCTTAGATTACTTTCAAGAGCACTCATTCATGCTTATGTAAAGCCTCTTGAATGAGTGTTTTGATTTTTTTTTAAATTTTTGGGTTTAGTATTATAAAAAAAGTGGATCCAAATTGCGACATGAAGGCTTGGTGCTTCTGAAACCAAGGCAATTTATTTGGATGCTCAGTTATGCAGGGAGAAGTCTAAATCTCAGCCCTGACTTTGCCATACAACATGGGCTCCTTGTCCTATCACAAGCACTACACTTCTACATTTCATAGGCACCATGCCACTGTCTGCAGAAATGCTTCAGCTTTCGGGGAACGCCACTGGCAGGGCCTTCACAGAGTGGCAGCAAAGCCCTGAAATCCTGAAGGCATTGTCCCAAATCAGTGCTGTCCGTCCAAGTTTGGAAGAACTTTCCCCGATACCTGCAGAAGCTCTCCAAGCAAAATCACCTCAATTGCAGTGTTCTTAATTCTTCAGCAAGAGGCCTCTGTGGTGTGTTGCTTTAAATGAAATAGACTTCTGAAGTAAAGACTTGAGTGACTTGAGTGAGTTAATCTCTCTTACTCTGAGTTTCTCCAGTTTTTCCAGACCTTCTCCCCTCCTTCCTTCACTGAGATCATTTCAGCTCTTTACTTCCAGTGCTGCTGTCAGCCTCTCTCTTCAATGTAGGGATACTCAATACAATGCATAACATACCTATACACCCTCATACACTCCAGCCAGCCACAGTTTTATAAGGTCCATGTTAGACTGACAGACTAATGTGCACACTCACACACCCTCCATCTCAGAAATCAGTGTGACAGCCTTGTAGAGAATAGCACGTGCAACACGGTGGTCTTTTCCTTCCACCACAGCCTTTGGCTACCTTGATCCGCAGGGCAGGAATTTCCAGGATGGTCGCCTTCTGCATGGCCAGAATCTTCCCCGTTTCATTGATCCGCGCGGTCACAAAGAAATGAAAGGAGGCTTGTTCCAGCAGCTCACTCATGTACTCACTGGATTTGATCACCACATCGAAGGAGCTGGCTGAGGGGAGAAACAGGAAAGAAAAAAAGGCATCTGAAGCAGTCTAATCACTGACTCCTCCTCCCAGTGTGGCCAGTACCTTGGAAAAAAAGGTGACTTATGAGCCAAAGAATGGCTTAGATTTTTTTATCTCCCGAATTAACTTAATTTATTTACCATTTCCCTTCTAATTTTCCCTCTTTCTATTTAAGTTGTGAACTCCTATGGGCAAGGGCTGGGTTTGTGCACAGCCTCTGCCCAGTACCCTCAGCCTGGGCCCAGGTCACTGTTGAAAGTTCCTAGGTGCTACCACAAAATAAGTGAGAAGGAGGACTAGCCATACATATCTGCTGGGCATAAAGGTCCAAAACGGCTTTAGAGTGTTGTTCCTGTAAATGTTTGCTTCTTCACTTTATTCTGTGCTTCTTTTGCCTCTCTTCCTGGCACAGGGATGCCACCAGTGCAGCAACTGGGGGGTGTGAGCCCAAGCAGGTGACTTGAGAGACAACCTGCTCTCCAGGGCATGTCTGGATATCTGCCTTTGTTCTACACTGGACTTGTCTACAAAATTTAGCAAGGTCTTCCTGTCACGAGCATGCCCTCCAGAGAGCTTCACGTGCTCCCTGACAATAATTATTGGAAGGAACAAGTCCCCATAGGCTAGACAGTTGAGATGCAGGGAATCATTAATTTTAACTATATTGAACTGCAATTCCCAGGCCAACAATGGTGAGAGAATGTGATGCAGAGAAGCAGACCTGCTAACGAAATGACCAAGCAGAATATATAGACCTGGAGCTCTTGCCTCTATAAACATTCATTATAACCCTAGTAAACACATCAAGATTTCCCATCTGTTACCTATGATGATTACTGTTGTCCATTATTTGTATTGTATTTGTGACATACACTGTAAGCACTGAGATAATTGAACTTAGTTGGATAAATTACATTCATGCCTTTTCACTCTTTTGATCTGCTCACATCAAAACCAGTTCCTTGATTTGGTTTCAAAGCTATTCCCTTGGTGACCACCTGACCTGGATTTACTAGGCCAGCCTTAAATTTACTTGATGTGCTCCTGCTCCTGCCCTCTCACTCTGTGTCTTGTGTAAAAGAATTTCCCATAATGCCCTTAACGGTAAATTATAAACCAGGCAAGGTATTTCTCATCTGAGAAGTAAATAAGTAAATAAATTAGTTACAATCTAAGAGGAATTTACTTTACAGTGGAAGAAAAGAAAAAGTTTTCTGTTCAAATTTGATCACCACAGGAAAAAAGAAAAGAATAGACTTTCATTTCCTTAGCATTGGTTTTGCTGGTAAGTTGCCAGTACCACTTACTGCACCTGGAAAAGCCAAGGGAAACACAATACTGAGTGAAAAATACTGAGTCAAAAAAACAGAGAAAACTAAATATAACTGAGTAGATGTGAGAACACCTTTGAAGGCACTGGAAGGTTTAAGCTATTCAAATCCTCAAAGAGGTTTTCAACACACACGATTCCTTTAATCATTATTCTGAAAATCATTTATTCGTTTCCTGTTTGAAAACTTAGTTTTGCTTCATTCTTTCAGCAGCATGTGCTGGAAGAATGCCTTTGAAACATCCTTATTGTATTGTAATTTTTTGTTACATATACATATATATATATATATATACACACACGTTTCTTGCCATGAACAAAGCCTACAGATCCTGCTTGAGTGCCTCAGAAGGTATTCTCCCATTACACCCCTGACAGAGTGTTCTCATGCACCTGGAAATAATAATAACTGCCCATCTGCTCAGACACTATCCCTGATTGCACGTGCACTCCTTTCCAAGGTAAAAAGGTGAAAGAATTCATGCTTGAGTTTCATGTATCACCTTTAGAGATGTTGTCAGGGGTTTTTGTCCTGTTGCAGGACAAAGTGCCCCACAAATTGATGACTGTAGCTCAGATATAAACTAATTTCCACCTCGAAAGGCGGGAATACCTTAAAAATGTCTCATTGGCCAGAAGCAGTGATGGGGACATATTCTTGGTACACATGCATAAAAATCCATGTCCTGTTCTCTCAGGTGCCTCTCCCCAGTCTGTGTTCACTCACCATCATTCAATTCAGCATTTCCAGCATGGTTTCAAGAAACTTCTTACAAATAATTTACATAACTTAGAAAAAATGAATTATGGGGCTCAGTGATGCTTAAACATCTATTCATTTTGTTTCTTGCAGAGAGGAGCTAGGTGAGCCTCAAACCACTGCAGAAGCTGTATTTTTGGTAATAATACCTTACACAGAATTTTGATGCAAGAGCAAACATAAGTAAGTCATGAAACCAAGCACAAATCACAGTCAGAAAGTGTAGCAAGTATTTGCACTTCTCCTACAAGATGACTGAGTTTTCCCTTGTCAAAGAAGTGGCACAGAATTTAGACCAAGACCATGGAAAATTAATTTTTTTTTTTTACTGTACCTGGTCAAGTCTCCAAAAGTTTTGCACTATTTCAGATCAAGTATCTAGTAACTGATGTAAACCACTATAAACCCTCACAGTGTGTTTTGATAGTCTGTGTTGGAACAACCCAATGACCATTTCCAGAACCCCTGCAAATGACCCAGAGAGTTAGAAAGAACCACTGGGCAGCTGTCAGGGCTTTGTTATAGACCAAGGGTAGAAGTTTTATGAACTTCACCTGTAGATCCCTATAAATGGACTTATGCTTTATGTAGGTTAATAAGCTCTGAATAAAATATGCAGGTTTAGGTGATGCTGAAAGCGAGGAAGAAAGCAGAGGATATTTTTTTCATGGCATGGCAAAACCTGTTGCCCCATGGAGGCTTTTTACTGAGACATAACTCATCCTCTTTGAGGAAAGAGGGCTCACAGTGACTCTTGAGCTGGGATGAGGTAGACAAGACACATGAGAAAGCTCAGAGGTCAGCCAGGTTCACTGTGATCCAGCAGCAGACCCAGGTCCCAAAGTCCTGTCACTCCTGCTGCACTCATGAAGATTGCTTTTGGCCAGCAGCAGTGTCAAGAAGGCAAAGTCATTGCCCCTGACTCTCTCAACAGTGAATTCAATCAGAGGATCCTCTGACTTAACCTCATAAGAGCACCTCTTCATCACTTCTCCTGAGCTGGAGGTGCTGACTAAGGACACAGGTCTGTCAGGAGAACAAGTGATCAGCAGTCACTTGTCACTAGAGAAGCCAAGGAACTTCAACCAGCCTGCTCAATAGCCTTCTGGAGTACAACAGGTCCTTCAGTCCTTGCTGTTTTCTGTCTGGGGCTGTGGCAGCTGACAGGGGATAGGTTGGTAATGTCCAAATTGAAAAAGAGAACGTCCCTTTTCCCTATTTTGAGCAGTGCAGAATTCTGCCTTCAGCCTCCTGAGCTAGTCTGCCAGGAACCACTTTTCTGAGGAGAAGTGGGAGGCAGGATCTCCCCACTGCAGTCCAGAGGGCACTAGGAAAAGTGTAAATGCTGTCTCTGTAAAGGTAACTCACCTCTGGGGGTTCCTGCCCAGCTGACAAATGTCTCTTCTCTATAGTGACACATTCTAGTCACATACAAACTTTTTAGATCACTGTAAATACAAAATCCAGTCCTCCAAAGCCAGATATTCACTTGAACCTGCTCAGAGCTTGTCAGCTTCTACCAGGTAAGATGAAGTATTCACTTTTTTGTCTTTGTGCATGACACCCTGTGGAACCAGACCTTCTCCTTTACCTACTAAGATGATGCTAGGAGAATAAAGGTATGAAAACCAGTACCTTGCAGCTTAATAGCTGTGCTCCTTTGCTTTCTTTTGTACCAAATAAGAAAAATTAACAATTCCCAGACATTCAGCTTGGTGTAAGAGGGCATCATGCAGGGAGCAACAGCCTGAAGGAAACAGACTCAGCTCTAAAATCCCTCTGGTGTCTGGGCCAGAGCTGGGAGTGGGGCCTTCTGATATAGAATAGAATCTATATTCTGATAGAATATCCTACCCCTAGCTACTAGAATCGTCTCTACCCCCAGGTAAAAACATCAGTGACAGTTAATAACACAGAAAAAAAAAAGCTAGCAGTTTTGAAAACAACTATGCAAGCCTTACATGAAGAGGGTTCCAGTTTTGCACTGAAAGAGTGTGTCTTGAATTCTCTTTTTGTGACTCCTGTATAAAACACTATGTTGCCCGACAGGTAGGTAGTAGCAGTGTAGGAGTTGCGACTTCTGTTCCTGAAAGTTATAGTGACTTTAAAGTCGTTGCCAAGGACTGCCTTTTGCGCTTGGAAGTCCATGTCAATGTCTGTCTGTGGCTGATACGTGATATCTTGGGTGCTTTGCTTTTTAACGCCATACATCACAGCAGTCTCAAGAGCCAGTCTCTCCTCATCTGAGCCTAGAAAATAAATGAAAATCAGGCTTAGAAAAGAAACAGGAGTACTGCATTAGCCCACCTACTTATCACAAGGGTGCATCTTTCATGGTTTGTAGTAGTTGAAATAAATGGATGAGGACAGTGAACCTTCCTGGCGTAATTAGGAGAACTTCACAGCTTCCCAGTGAGTTGGTGTTAAAGCCATATCAGCTGAATTCCTATCAATATGGCTACATTGATTTACTCTTTGTGAACATCTGGCCTGAGTAAGAAATGTCTGAGCAACTGTACAGTAAACCTTGAATTGTTTTGAAGCTTTGAGTTGCTCCACGATTACAGCTTATTCTGTCCAAAGCATTTGTGTTCTGTTTGTGCCCTGTGATCAAGGCATCTAAAGTGTTTCTTGGATGGACTTGCAAATAAAGAGTTCCAGAGGGCACTTTGGCACCTTTTCATGAAGATCCCTCAGTGCCAGGGGTTTGCAAATCCCTCATCCAAGATCTGACTGAGGTACATGTCCATCAGGATGGTCCCACCCCATTGCAGGTTACCTTCTCGGAACTTGTACTCCTCAGTAATGTCCATCATCCCATCACCTCCAACTTCCTTGGTCACAATCAACTGCCCAATATGGCTTGTGTCAATTTTTTCTATCACTTGGGTTCCATTTTTGTCCATTCTTGAGAAAAAGATGTCACCATTCACCTACAAAATTAAATGAAAAAGGGTTGAGATATATGGAAGTAGAGAGAGGAAAAGAAGTCAATGACATGTTCAATTGAAGTCCCATTAACTACTCACATCAACGTTTCATGTTTAAAATTAGTCCTATGCTAAGAAGCATTTTACTATCCACAGTTTCAGAACAACAGTGTAAACTTGAGTAGGCTAGAGAGATATAATTCAGACTTGGGGAGCATGATTACTCATTTCTTGTACCCAAAAGCATTAGAAATAGAGAAGGGAATGCTTAACAGATAAAATATATTTATTCTATTCTGTCCTAAGCTATATACAATTAAATTAGAGAGAAACTTGTCCTGCTGCTGCTGCAATTCTGGGCACACCACCTCTGGTGATACAAGAGGTTAAAACTCCAGACTAGGCTCTGTAGCTCCTTATTGAAATATTTCCCTCTGAGATCTGTTAGTCAAACCACCCATTTGGTTGTTTGACTCTCTGTTACCCACAGCAGCCAAAAGAAATGTGGTGAGCAAAGAAGATGAGCAGCTATACCTAGGGATCAATTTGCCAGCATAGCTGAATCTTGGAAGGAAAAATGACCATAGCCTGGAGTTCCAATGTAGTCAGAGCAGCTTTTTCTGCTTATTACATTGGTGAGAAGAGATTAGAGAAATCTCTGTCATTAATTACAGTCATATCACACAGGACTGGCCTGCATATCAAAATAAAATGATGAGATTGTCCTGTGACGTGAAGTACACCTGAAGTAACTTCTCAATCCATAAATGGTGGTGCAGCCCTACTTTCTGTCTCACTGACATCACTCATTGCAATAAAAATGTTCTTGTATTTACCTCAGCATAGACAAAAGGAGCATCAAATTGGAAGCAAACGTGACCGTGTTTAATGGCTTGAACTGAGGCTGGACCACACCTGTACATCCCTGTGGGGAGAAGAGAGATCATGTGAAAGACTGAATTAATTAAAAACACGTCAAAATTCTGTATTTTCTCAAAGAAAAAGAATTCTTGGAGTTTGGCTTACTCTTTTAATAGTTTACAGGTCTCCTGACCAAGAAGCAAAAAGCTTACTTTATGCTACCAGCCCTCTAGACAGCCCAGAATCAAGTCTGGAACAACCTGATGGTTTGGTACCTTTAATGACACAATAAAGTTCACTGTAAGTCTCAAGTGCTTGAAACAGGCTTATAGCTGGTTTTGGTTAAATCAGATAATTTTGGGAGGACTCAGTTACACCATAGGCTGAGAAAAATCTCACTGCAAATTTGCGAAGAATGTATTTTAAGGGCTGGAAAATTAAGGACTTTCCTGCCTACTCTCTGCTCAGGAAGTTTAGTTAGGGCTGCATAAAATGAAGGAGAATTAATTTGATCAGGATCTTGTATAGGTACTGTAAAATTTTAGATTGCTTTGGCAACAGGATTACATCTCTTCTGTACCAAGCAGGGCCTTTCTCATGCAGGATTTTGTGCCCATGCATCACGAGCAGTGTTATAATAATGACAGATTTATTTCAGAGCTCAGAACAAAACAGGAGAAGGCTCTGAGACAGGTGAGTGTGGTTAATCTGGTTCAAGAAGTTGTCACTGGTCATTTGGTGCCACTGGCTCAGCTATCATCAGGCCACTGTTTGCCACAAAGAACCCAAACATTAAAAAGTGAGCTAAGAAAGACTTCAAACAATATTACAAGCACTGGTTTCTTGAGGTGTCCCATCAACAACCTGCCATCCTCCGAAACCAACAGGAAGATCAGGTCTGGTCATCCAAGCTTCATTCCAGCAATGGTAATTCCTTAGTTAAGAGACAGAACCAGAATATTAAATTACTGAAAAGACACAGACCGAAACAAACCTGTGTATTTATGTCCTGCCTTCATTTCAATATGAACATTTGCCAAGTCAGGGATAAAAAAGTTGCCTCTTTTAAGAGGACAGATTTTTAGGTCTAAAAGTTTGGTACCTATCTGTAAAATCTGAAAGCCACAATCTTTCATTGTAGTTTCTTTGACTGCAAATTGAAGAAGCTTTTTTGATTCTTCTAATGTGTTCTTAATGTAAATATCTCAGAAAACAAGCCACTGTTTGGAGCCTGTTGGGGTATATGTAGAGCTACACAAACTAGAATCCCTTTCCAGACAGGCACATCCACTTCAACCCACCTGCAGACTTTGAATGTTCAAGCCATTTAAGCATGATGTGCTTTAAAATTATTACGACTGAAGCTTTGGTGTCTCTTCTGAAGATATTTCAGGATCAACTTCGTAACCTACGGTGTGTAGTTTTCATAGCTCAAGACAAACACGCTTAGCTGGTTTCCATGTTGGTTGAGAAAAAGAACCTGCATAGTTTTTCTAAGACTATCCTCGCTGTGTATTTCTTACAAGGTTTTCCCAGTGTGTCTTGCCAATGAGGGAAGTCAGATCTCCCAAAACACACAGCTTTTTATAAAACCCACCTCCAACCACTGTGGGCCAAGTCTTGTGTTTTAGGGCCCAGGACAGTACGCTCAAAGGTGAAATTCAGAGAGCAGTTCATCTACATGCTCAGGGTCAAAATGCTCTCACCTGGCTGGATGCTCAGGAAAAGGAAAAAAACCCAAAAACACCCAGTGCAGCACCATCACAGTGTGGCCAGGATGTTTCAAAGATGAGCAGAAAAGAAAGACAGATCTTGTAACTTCCTGCAAAGATACTGGTGCTCAAGGGAGAGCACAAGCAAGAAAAATAAAAGATAATCTAGGAAAAGAGTCTCGCAGTAAAGCCAGCAAAGGGCTTGCATTTTATTACAGCTAAAAAAAAAAAAAAAATAAAAGAAGGAAGGAATAGTAAAAGGGGTAATTTTGCTTGCAAATTATATATATCCTACAGCAGATCTGAATGATATTACATCTGTGTAGCTGCTGATATAGCCCCTAGTACATGCAATGATATTAGCAACCAAAATGGGGATTGTTAAACTCTGACCATTTCATTAATAATAGGTGAAAAGCAGCCATGGAGCAGAGTCAGAAGGATCTGAGGCTTGTCTAACAAGACGTTTCAAAGTGGAAATGAAAGCTTGGATCAGGGTAAAACTTGTCAGTTAGGAGAGTTAATGAAGCAGCACTACAGAAAAAGGAATTATTCAAGGAAAATGACGCACACTCAGAGAATTTTTGATGCTGCTGAGAGTAGTCAATGCTGAATCATGCTCACAGAGCTTTGCTGAGGGCTACCAGAGAATGGGGTGGCACTTCATGATAGGTATTTGAATACTGCTGTGCTGACATGTGAGAAAGACAATCCCTGCCCTGAAGCCTTCTCTGGTTCACTTTGAATCAAAGTCAGATGTGTCATGAGCTTTGTGTGCTGTGAAAGAAGAGTCTGAAGAGCAGAAGGGAAGGATGATAAAAACAAGGGGGTTGGGTTTAACAATATGGATAATGGCAGATCTACCTCAATTCTGTAATTAGGCCATGCAGGTTTTTTTCTATATTTTTTCTATATTCACCTTAGGGACAGGACCTTTCTTTCTGGTTTCTGTTGGTGCAGTGCTGGACATAACAGGATGGCAACTTCTTTAGCTTCGCTGCCATGCAAATAACAAATAAACTTCAGGATATCGAATGTGAATGGACAGAAAGACACTGCTTGTAAAATAATGAACACTAAGGAAAGGAGAATGAGGAGAACATTTGCCTCTCCAAAATGTAGCAGAAAACTTCTCTAGTAGAAATGAGCACAGCTGAGGAGGTGGCTCTGCAACCATAATTTCTTAAACTGACTCTGTAATTCTTGTATTCTACAGCAAGCCTGAGACATTAAAGAAAGCAAGAATGGCAATACAGATCAATGTAGCGACCATTAAAAATTTACAGGGATAATTACAAATAGACCAAACAGAGCAATGGGGAAATTAATAAAAGATGACCAGGTGGGTTTTATGCCTGGAAGACAGTTCAAGAAGGGTAGTTTCTACTGCCTGTGGGACAGGAACATGCTGGAAACAGCTGCTGCCCTTTTATTAGCTAACAAGTTTAGGCATTGAGGTCAAGAGGGGCACTGATAACATTGCTGAGAATTTAGAGCAAAGTGATCTGGAAGTGAATAGGAGAGCAGAGGTCTCAGAACGAGTTTCTCTACAGGCCTGGACATGGATGAACCCTCATGGGGTGGGGTGACATCAGGCAAGTTTCTGCTGAGGTACAGATGTCACTCTGCTTGAACCTCACAGTCAGAGTGAGTCTTGATTCCCATCCAAGAGAAATATTCTGTAAGTGTCTTTATATCATCATTAAGAAAGACAAGGAGAACAAAGTAAGGGGACAGAGACAGTACTTATGGGCCCAAATCCGGCCAGCTTTACAAAAATAACTTTCTGCAAAGTCTGTGTAATTTTGTCTATGTGTTTTGTCGGTGTTGTTGTTGTTTCCTATCCTGAGGGAGAAGATGATCTTTAATAAAAATAAATAAATGTCAGATAACATTCAGAGGGAGCCCCACACTCAGAGATTGATTGGACTAAAAATCCTGGCTCCAAGTATCCCTGAAGTCTGAGAGTATTTAAAACCTGAAGACAGATCAGCTTCAACAGTACAAGGCTGGAGTACAAGTACAATAGAAATGATATATTAATAAAGAAAAAGAGCTTTGCTTCCAGTTTTCAGGAGATTATAAATAAAAGTGAGAAATGCGTTTTAAAAAATCATTATAAATACCTTGAGCTTGTCCTCTTAAAAAAAGAGATAAAATAGACATTAAAAATAAAATCAAGGTTGAGACACAAGCCATTAAAAGTCGGCATGTGGGATACCATGGAGTGTTACAGAGTAATGAAAAGAAAGGACACAGAGGAGAAATGAAAGGTGTATATATTAAGTCATACCCAAAGGGTTATGTGCTCCATGTACTAATAAATGCACCGGGAGGATAAAAGGATGAATAAGGCAGTTCAAAATATAATCAAGTCAAAGAAAAGCAAATGTGGATGAGAGGATGAAATGATAGTGTAAAGCTGTGTGTGGATTTCAATGGAGATAGGATGTTGTTGGATGATCTAGCCCTGTCCCAAAAGAAGGGGAAAAAATGGATTGAATTGAGAAGTCTTGGGAAACAGCTGGGAAAAAGAGACATAGGTAAGTAAAAGGAAATGTCAAAAGTGGGTGTGAAGTGTTTCAGAGGTTAGATTAGGAGAAGAAGAGAAGATGAGACAGTGAGAATCTGAAGCATAACAGTGGTCAATTACTGGGTGTGTATGGAATGAGCGGTGAGACAGCCAGTCACTGGGTCCTGTTTCACATCATTTATGGGCAGAGGAGGTTTCAGAAGACTGTTCCTTTACAGCTCTGTGAGCCGTAGTAGGACTAGCCCCATGAGATGTACTAAGGTCCTGCTGCCCCATAGACCACATGTAAAGGATCCTAACAGGAGGGAACAAGGCAAATAGCAGGACCACAGCTCTGAACTTCAGGAGAATAGACTAAGTCTTGTTTAGGGTACTGCCTGGAAGAATCCCAAGCAAGTCAGTTCTGGGTAGAAGATGAATTCAGGAGAGTTGGCTGTTTTTCAAGGGTCACCTCCACCAACCTTAATAAGGGTCCATCCTTTTGTGCAGGAAATCAATCAAAAGTACCACAAGTCCACAAAGTGGTCCCAATTAAACTCAAATATTAAAAAAAAAAAAAAAGGGTGCTAAGAAAGCAGAGACAGGTGACCAGGAGAAATACAGAGTGACTGTCTGAGCATGCAGGGACAGGTTTAGAAAAGCCAAAACACAGATCAGACAAAGTATGTCAAGTGAAGAGCAGTAAGAAGGCAAGCACATCAGTATCAAAAGGAAGACTACAGACAATGTGGGTCTGCTGCTGAACAGGGTAAGTAACGTGGTGGCAAAGGATTCAATATATTGAAGTTCAAAATATTCAATGTCTTCTTTACTTTGGTTTTTACTGCTAAGGTTTGCCTTCAGGAATCACAACCTCTGTGACCAGTGTGAAGGTTTGGAGTAATGAAAACTTACCATCTGTAGATGAATAATAAGTTAGAGACTGGTTAAACACACTGGACACACACAAGTCCAATGCGTCTGATGGAATGGATCCAAAAATGCTGAGGGAGCTGGCCAATGTCACTGTAAGGAAACTCATATCTGTCTTTGAAAGATCATGGCAATAGGAGGAAGTTCCTGAGGACTGGAAGGAAGCAAATATCACTCCATTCTTCAAGAAAGGGAAGAAAGAGTAGACAGAGAGCTACAGACTTGTGAGCCTCACCTTGAGTCCTGGCAAGGTTATAGAGCAAGTTCTGGAAAACATTTCCAAACATATTAAGGTCTAGGTGATTGGCAGTAGTCAGCGTGGATTTACAAGCAGCCAGCTGTGCCTGACAAACCTGATAGCCTTCTCTGATGAAATTAATGACTGAAAGCACAAGGGGAGAACAGTGCATTGGCACTGGTCCTTTTGACTTTAGCACCATCTCCTAGAACATCCTCATAGACCTACCACTGAACTATAGACTAGGCAAGTGGACAGTAATGTATATTGAAAACTGGCTGAACTGCTGGGAGCAGAGGGTTGTGATCAGCTGGTGTGAACTCCAGCTGGAGCCTAGTCTTTAGCTGTGTACCCCAGAGGCTTATACAGGGTCCAATACTATTTAACAGTTTCATTAATGACTTGGATTATGAGACCCACTGCACACTCAGCAAGTTTGCTGATACAGAAAACCAGAAAGAAATGGCTGTTATGACAGAGACTGTACATGAGGAGAAAGAAGTTGAGGCAGTTGTTCAGTCTGAAGATGGGAAGGCTCAATAGGATCTTATTCATGTGTATAAATGCCTGGTTAGGGAGCTGAAGGAAAGACAACAGAGCTAGACTCTTCTCAGTAGCCTGATGGCAGGACAAGAAGCAAAGGGCACATACTGAAACACAGAAAATTCTGTTTGAGGATCAGGAAAGACTTCTTTACTGTGAGAATGGCTGAGCACTGGCACAAGTTTCCCAGAGAAGTTGTGGAGTGTCCATCCTTGGTGATACTCAAAGTACAACTGGACAAAGCCCTGAGCAACCTGCTCTGGCTAACCCTGCTTTGAGCAGGAGGGTTGGATGCCTTCCAGTGGTCCCTTCCAGTCTCAACTACTCTGTGATGCTGTGATACAAGATTCAGATGTAAATAAACCTAATTGTTTTCCTTAGGTTTCCTCTTTGTTATGGAAATCACATAAAAGAGGTTACAACAACAGCTTCAGTCATTTCCTCCACCACATAATGGGTTTATTACAGTTTTAATATAAAGACTTCCAGAGATTAAGTTATTAATGAGACACGCTGATGAGCAGCTATGCTAAAAACCCCAGATATCATTGACACAAATCAAGTATATTAACACTGAGTAAGACAAGTATCTCCTGAATATAGGAATATAGGAATATAGAGGTCATATTCCCTGCTTCACTCTGAAGAGGAGAAGCTTGAGGGCCAATAACCCACACAGAGCACATAATCAATATATGCTACACTTCTCCTGTCAGACAGAAGACAGTAACAGTTTGAAGAGTCAGTTAGAGGACTGCCTTCTCCAAAACAATGTGTATACTCTACTTCTTGGTCCTAGGGACTTTTCTTTTTATAAATCTGGTGATAGAATTTCAGTATCTTTTATGATACCATGGATTGTTTCACTTTTTCAGCTGAACTGGATTTATTTTGTGAAGTGTCTATTTGCAACAACGACTGCACGTACACAATATAAAACAAGCCTCTAAATGTGGAAACTGGGCACAAGCAAAACAAGAAGGGTGTTTTTCCATGTAGATTGAGGTACACCTTTGAGCCTGGCTCCAGAAGGATGGAAGTGTCCACTGTACCCCTTTCCATTTTTAGAAACAGGTTGGCCCTAAGGAGCACCAGCCCATTCCAGCTCTCTTCCAGTGTGCTTAAATGTGCACTGTATGGTAACATTACTAGCAGGGTCCCCCAGGGCTTGTCTGCTTACACAACAACACTTCATATTAGTCAGCCTACTAACAATCCATTCATTCTGTTTCACACAAGCCATCAGTGTTCTTCAATGCACAGAGAAATGAATAAAACATAGGCACTGCCATCATGGTTTTTACTACTTGTATCATTGACACATTAAAAGCGTTTTCCAGGAGGACTCACCAGACAGAGTCTTTTGTAAGTTTGGTGTCCACTTTTCCTTCGTCATCCAGAAAGAAGTCCAGCCGTAAATTGGCATTGTTATCATGGGCAGAAGAATAGTTGGTAATGAGTCTTGCAGGTATCCCCAAGCATCTCAGAACTGTGGCAAAGACAGAAGCATGATGAAAAGTACAAGTATGAAGACTGCACTCTTGGATGACAGGATGAGAGGACAGAAGCTATTAATAACTGGACTAAAATGAGAAAATTCAGTCAAAACAACCCAAATAATTCCTCCTATCTGTATATAGCATATGTTAAATATTTCATTTGGTCCCAAAATGATGAGCATTCGAGGTATGTAAATGGTGCAATGGTTATAACCTAAGCAGTTGATTACCAATAGTTTTAAATCAGCCTTGCACAGTGACCACGCTGCAGATTTTCAGGGCAAATATGGGTACGATGGGTCAACTGCATGACCAAACGTGGTTCAAAATAAAACAAGTCTGAGTTTGCAAGAAATGCAATACATATTAGGTCTCTTAGTATCAGTAACTCAGGAGAATCAGGAGATTATACTAAAGAGAAAATTAATAGAAAGTATCTTCGTTTGATTGATTTGGAGTTTTCCAGTTTCACATCTGCTGTCAGCACTGATCTGGAGAACACAAAGAATAAAACAGAAAATTACTGCTAACAATGGTGAAAAGCTGCATTATTTGCAACTGAAATGACAGAAATTGAGAGTATGAATTAAATGCATTGCATAATTCTCATTGATTACTAAGTAATAGCATTTGAAATTCAATAGTCTGTTCCCATAAAGGACCTTAAAAGGAAGATTAAAAAAACATCCAACCAACCAACCAAACAAAAAACCCCAAAAGCCCCTAGCCCTAAATCTCAGACCATCACAATGCAGCACTGGTGACTCTTCTCACCATTTGACTAGTGGTAGATTTGGGAAATGTGGAAATGCCACAGCTATGTCTGTAGTCTGCAGTTGCATCAATAGGCTTCTGTGTTTGTGTGCCCCCTGGCTGATAAATAGGCATAGAGCACAGCCCCAAGAGGGGAGTGGGGCTGTGGGGTGACACATCACCTCAGCTTCTCCAGATGACATATTTTTGTCTCTCAGCCAAGAAAAGTTACTTCTTTTCCCCCAATTTAGGAGCTAACATGGTTCTGCAGAAAACAGAGGGTGTTTGGGGATTTTTGTTCCCTCCTTTTTTTTTTAAAGGGAGAAGATTTTTATCCTATTTAAAAACTGTTCCAATGTTGCAATGTTGAACAGCTCTTGCTGCTACTGCTGGGTTTTGTATATTCATTAGCGTCACTACTGTGGCTCCCAATAAAGTGTAACACTGCACATTCATTTCAAGTTTCTGGATGACAAATTACCTGGATGCATCCAATACCATATGTACCTATTGATTAAACTTAATTCAAGTGCCCTCCAAGGCTTCCAGCACATGAGCCATCAGGGCTCATTGAAAATAATTTGTCTGACAATTTCAAGATTAATGGCCATTTCTCGAATGTTTTAGCATTTTTAACAGATGAATATCCGGAGTGTACAATACAGTAACCTTGGAAAGCTGGACTGGTCACAACGATAAAACACTGGCAGCCAAGAGAGGCTCAAAATCACCTCAAAACAACACTGTTGGTTGTACATGACTGCACCTCACTGTCCTCTGTGTAGTGACCAGCAGCTGGATACATCAGTGTCTGTCGTGGGATCAGCCACTGGACAACATTTCCATTTCATAATGCTCAACAAACTCTATGCTTCAGCAATCCTTGCAACAGCACAAAATGCCAGGTCTCTGACTTGACTAACTTAGTCAGCAAACCAAGCCTGGTTTTGCCCCAGATAAGTACGCCTCTCCATCTAACACAGCAGGCTCCGGGCCTCTGCGGCATCGCCCCAGTTTCACAGTGGCCTGCAGGCAAAATACTGCGTAGTGGTGACTCAGGGCCAGTGCAGGGGGGAAGGTGGGAGAACTGGTGTGTGTGTGTGTCTGTCTGTGATCCAGAGAAATCCAGATAAGGCAACAAGCAGAGAAGACAAAGTGGGCCATAGAAGCCACTGTAAGGAATTGCATCCATCGGAAACATTTGCCTTTTCGAACCCATTGTGTTTTGCAGAGGCTGAGGAGCATCAAGTACAGACCATGCAGCCTCAGACAGTGAAGGAAGTAGATACCTCTCAGGCTCTTTGAATGTGCATTATTTCTCATTATCCCACTCCACCAGGAATAAAATCAAGCATTTAATGTGCTGAAGAACAGAGCACTTGCCAATACCTTCCTAAATCAAAACAGGAACCTCTTCAGATACATGAAAGAATCCCAACTTGCACAGAACGGTTGACACTGTCCCATGCAACATCCTTGTCTCAAAATTGGAGAGACATGGATTTAATGGATGGACCAATTGGTGGATAAAGAATTGGCTGGATGACTGCACTCAAAAAGTTGCTGTCAATGGCTCAATGTCCAAGTGGAGACCAGTGACGAGTGGCATTCCTCAGGTGTTGGTCAAATTTAACATCTTCTTCAGTGACATGGACAGTGGGATTGACTGCACCCTCAGCAAGATTGCTGGTGAAACCAAGTTGTGTGGTGCAGTCGACATGCTGGAGGAAAGGGATGCCATCCAGAAGGATCTTGACAGACTTGAGAGATGGGCCTGTGCAAAAGTCATGAAGTACAAGGCCAAGTGTAAAGTCTTGCAGGTGGGTCAGAGCAATACCAAGCACAAATACAGGCTGCCCACGGAAGCTGTGGCTGTCTCATCCCTGAAAGTGTTCAAAGCCAGGCTGGATGGGGCTTCGAGCAGCCTGGTCTAGTGGAAGGAGTCCCTGTCCATAGCAGGGGCATTGGAATGAGATGGTCTTTAAGGTCCTTTCCAAACCAAACTGTTCTGTGATTCTATGAGAAGCAGAGAAACCTGAAACTCCATCCCCCACTGCAGCTGTGAGAACAGTGTGCCAGCAGAAGGTTAGGCAGTCAGAATACAGCTTCATTTCTGATGTCCTTACACTTTTGAATACTTACTTTACCTCAGGTAACCAGAATGAGTTTTGAAAGTCAGTTATGAAGACAGGAGGAAAATTATGTTCAAAATGAAACTTACACATACAGAACAGGCAAAAATAAAGTGAAAACAAGGAGATGTCCAGAGCTGCCTGGGGGTGAAGAAATAGTCCTGTAACTTATCATTACTTATTCCATTTTCACATTTCCTGTGGAAGATGGGTAATTAATAGCCTTCATTTTTGATAAAAGTATAATGTGGAGAGAAGTATAATGTGATTCCTTGAGACAGCAACATGTGACAGTATTAAGGTACATTAAAAAGACAAAGGTTTCACATAGAATTTTTTTGTAATTACCTTTTCACATCTTGAAGACAAGGACCAAATCTTCGACCTTCAGCTGTGGCTGAAAAGTATGTGAAGCAAAGTAGGCTCCAAGCCTGCAGAAATACCCATTGTGTCTCCCTACAACAAGCTGATATTGTCTTCCCCCCAGTCTGATGCTTAAATGCATATGTTCCAAGTGCTTATAAGGAAGATCATCCCAGCTTGAGACACTTACTTTTAGTATCTGTTCAGCTTCTTCTGTTGGCCAGTACCACAGACATAGGAACTGCTTGACTGGCTCTAGACTGATGCTTGATATAAGCATTGCTTCTAATATCTGGTCCCTAATATCTATATAAAGCACATTTGATGCATTCTGAGAGTCTTTCCTGACTGCTAATATGCTGCAGTGTGTTCCAGTGCATTAGCAGATGATGATGTTACAAAGTTCTAGAGAGTAAAAAAATGAGATCAGTGCTTTCCTTGCTGAGTTTTACGACCTGCAACACTCTGTTCAATGCAACATCAGAACTCTCTTTTGACTGAATGTGTTTAGACTTAACCTTGTAGTGTTAGATAATTCATAAACTAGGCCAGCATTTTCTTCATTCTCCTGGCTCATAAACTGCATAGAAAATGTTAACAGTGCTCAGTAGATAGGTGCAGGGACAGTTCACCTCAATTTTTCTAGGAACAATCCTCAGTAGGTGAGATTTGGCCTCTCTGGATCACATATCCCATATTGGATAGCAATTTGATGTTTTAGGTCTAGATGACAAGCACCCTGTTCATCTAAGATTTCCTGACAGAAATGTGGACTGTGCCAAAAGACTTAACTTTCATAAACTTACCCTGGTGAGTCACTGAATACATTTTACTGAACCAATAAATAGTTAACAGATTTGTGTGGAAGAGTAGCAGAACTGAAGTACACACCAAAGTTTTATTTAAAGACTATCTATTTTACCCATATATTTTTAAGTATCTCTACTATTTACCCCTGAACAACACAAAGCCAGGAAATATTTTAGTTAGTTTTATCTAAAACCTCCCTCTGTTAAGCAAGAATTGCATAGCAGCATGGAGCTTTTCTCACTGATACCTACATGTGTTGAAGACACCGGCAAAGACCCAGCACTGGCCATATCGAACGGGTACCCTAGAACTGTAATACTCCAAGAGGATGTCCACACTTCCTGTCCAGGCTGAAGGTGCAACACCATTATCATATGAATTGGTCCAGGATCCAGCAATCACACCGTTATCGTCCCTGGAGTTGATCTAAAGTCAAAGGAAATGAGCATTAGGGATGTCAGAGACTGGATAATAAAAAGCTCTGTAACCCAGGACAGATAGGATGGGAGAGACTGAAAGTAGCCAAGTTTAGTTTAGCAGTAAGATGGAAGTGTTCCATAATGAAGGTCGGGGATAAAGAGAACAATCTTGCTAAGGGCCATGGATTCTCCATCACTGAACAATTTTGAATGAAGGTCAGACACTTTAAGATAATTTTGAAATTAAAGCACCACACTAAGTATCCATGTTGCCGGTTTAGTAAGTTTTATTAACATTAAATATGCTTACTGCTATGTATTTTACATAAACACAATCAGTTATACACTGCTAAGCAAGCTTCAAAAATATTAAGCTGTATTATTTCTAACATCAGCTGGGTTTCTGGCCATATCAGCCCAGAGGGTTCAACAAAATCACTTCTGACTTACAGTAGATTGAGAGGAGAAAGAGTCCACTGTTATTTTTAGAGTAGAAACTAAATTTTTTTTCATCCAGCATGCATGAAAACAAGAAGGAATTTGCTGTGTAAGTTTTCCTTTGGTAAGATTATACAAAGCAGAGAGTTTTGCTGACTAATGGCTATACTGATAGGCCTTAACGAGCAATATATCTCTGAGCTGCAATTTGAACCAAACCAGTTGAGGCTGTGCAAAAAGCTCATTCGCTCTGTACCTTTTAATTATGCTACTGTGGAACAGCTACACGCCAGCCAAATAAATCACAATTCTCATTTGAAAGCTTTTGGCTGCATTAACTACTGTTTTATAATTAGAAAATCGACTTCCTGTGAACTCTAGGACTGAATAAAGATAAGTATTCAGAGTCATAACCAAAGGGTTAAGAGGTTGTGCCCGTATCACTGGTGTGGGAAATATGCCAGGAAAAGAAGCATTTCAAGGACATGTCGATCTTCAGGCTCTCCTCTGGCTGTAAAGAGTAGAAAAAGAGAGGGACTCTACTTGGTCTGCAATGCCAGGAAGCCTCAGAAAGATTCCAGCATGGGGGCATGTCCTCAGACTAGCTCAGCTCCACCACATTTCAACTGGAGCAAGAATAAGGGTAAGGAACAGAAACGGGACTTCAGCACCTCTTGCCCACTTCTTAATCAGGTCCAAATTTCAGATAACCGAATCCCCTGCCCACCTATGGCCTAATTCCACAGATTACTCCTAAATTACAGAGGTTCCTGGATTTCAAATTGTGAACTTCTCCACCTTTCTAAAATGGCTGAGTGGTTCAAAACTTCAGTAATATCCAAACCCTCTTTGCTCTTAAACTTTGTGCTGTTCTGACCTGAGGGCCTCCACAGTCCCTATATGAGGGACCTTTTACATCTACTAGTCCAGAGATAAGGGAACCACATCACTTCTTACTGCTATCTAGAGATCTGAAGCCATATATATATTGTCTGGAGTGCTGTTGGAGGTGTTCTCAATACTTCTTGCTGGAGCTGTTCTATGTAACAAGATGCTATGCAAGATTGAGAGGACAGAGATCCCCCTTCAATGTCATCTAAGACAAAGAGCTCATTTTCTTAAAGCCTGAGCAAATGCTCTAACAAATGGGTTAAAGGATCATCTCTCTCCAACAGTCATGTTTTGTGGACAGCTAATTTTAGTAGCTGGCTTGACAGAACATCTAATTACACTGACTCAATGACTAGAGTATTATTCTGAGAAGCAGAAAGCATCAGTTCAGACCTCATATAAGACAGAGGAAAGACTCATCCTCTGTCTTCCACATCCTGGATGAGTTGAATATTGAATATTAGGGATGGGACTTCTCTGGCACCCACAGCAGGATTCCTGGTGCATAGTAACTGATAAGAATGGAGGTCTGGAAAGTCTTCTCCTTAGTTATTTTAGGTAGTATTTTTCTGAGTGCAGTATGTTTTGTGGACCCCATGTTTAAGAGGACAATTCTCACAGTGTTTTCTTCTGGGGCCAAGGTAGCACATATACATATATTTATTTATTTATTTTATATATATTTGTGTGTGTGTGTGTGTGTGTGTGTGTGTGTGTTCTCAGCCTGATTAGGTCATTTGGGGCTTAAATCAGACACAGCAACACCCACCACTGCAGTGTTTTAAGACCCCTTTGAGTTTAGTGCTGGAATCCACATAAAGTCTTTCACTTCCCCATCCAAAATTCTACCCATTATGCCACCTTATTGTCCATAGTGGAAATAGCTTTCTCAATTATATCAGCTACTGGAAAATGAGCACAGTGCCACAAGAAATGCTTATGCCTGGAGTGCAGTGTCTGAAAGTGGCTTTCCCACACTGAGGCACCATTCTCAGGAAAAGGAGACTAGCCAACATAAGTTCCTTCAACTTTAGTAGAGCAAAATAAAATGTCAGACCCCAGAACAGACAACTGATCTGTTGCGTGCTGGAATGAGCACATCAGGGCCAGTTAAATCAGCCTGGCTTTGATTTATGAGTCACTTATGAGACATATATTAGGCATCCGTTACATACCACTGCAGAGGCAACACGGCAGATTTTGATTGGGTTTCCACGCCCAGAGAGCTCCAGTTCTGCCTTGTCCATCAGAAACAGGCAAGCATCCAGAACATTTTCTTCAAACTAGATAAAAGAAAATAGAATGGGAAACAGTCACTTTTTATTCTGGATAGCACAGGCAACGCTATTTTCCCCTGTAATTGCTAATCAGCTTCAAAATTAGCTGGTCAAGTCAAAGTTCTGTGTTTAACAATACAAGTCTTCTTCTGGAATAATCGCCCATGTACAGCAAAAAAAAAGTGAGAGGCTGTAAGGGAAGAGAGTGTAATTTTCAATTCAATCTCAGTCCAGCTTCCAGAAGGTTGAAATGACAACACAGCCTTTCTGACAGGACATAAAATTTTAAGTGCTAACAAGTATATAATAGGAGGATATTATAATAATAACTACAAGAAGCTAGTCTACTCATGAAGGACTTCATGTCCTTCACAGATTCCAGACCTGTTAATTTCAGGACTTCTCTGGCACAGCCAGTGCATTGCTGAGAAGTTGAACAATAAGTGGTTTGCCAGTGTTAATTTGAAGACACATTTTAAAGTTACTTTTTAAATTCTGTTTAAAATTGACAATCCAAAAGCTGATTATATAGATTATTCCTGGTCTACAAAAACTTAGACATCAAAAAATACCAAGTGACCTAAAGTAGTCTTCTTCAAAAATAGAGTGAAAAGGCACAGTGTTTTTTTTGATCCAGCATGAACAAGCACAAGAATGAATTGAGGGCAGAGGTGCCTAAATAGACCAGAAACCATTTGTCGCAGGACTTGCGCTGCAATGTATTTCATTTTCCTTAGGAGAAACTGCATAGCAAAGGAAAATACCTCTGTCCCCTGGAAAACGGTAGGAGACAGGGAAATGCACATTAATAAAACAAGTATCTTCTAGACACACAAACTTATATGAACATTCAAGGCTGTGACAGAAAGTCCATGGAGCTCATCCTCTTGCCATGTTAGGCTTTACGTTCCATGCTTGCATCCTGAAAGATACGATTCATGCTAATATGATTTTCTGCTCTCATGATGCTAGTAGAGCTGGGTTGATTTTGTAACTCTCTCCTGCCTGGTTTAGGGCTCCTTGGCAGATGAGACTGACTTGAGTTTTGCCTCCTGAAGAAAGTGAGTAAGACCCTAGACCAAGCTGCTACTTTGGCAGTCTGGGGAAAGGCAGAGGAGAATGAAGAGTGAGGTCAGAGAGCTGAAAATGAAGCCTCAAGGAATAAACACCGCTGCTGATAGTGCAGGAAAGATGGGAGGGATAGGGGTGACATCCCAGGCAGCAGCAGAACTCTGGCATAAGCCAAGAAAGTGGAAGCACCATCATGTTTCACCACCTTCAGGCATTTCCTGGCCAATGGAAGCCCTTTTCTTTGCCTCTGCCTTGAGCTTATTGCTCAAGGTATCACTGCTGTATTTTCATTTTCAGCAAATGTCCCCCAAGGCAGCACATCTCTCTCATCATCACCCACACTTACATTGAACTACTCTCTCTGGAGCAGACATTCACTAGTGAGTAACACCTTACAGTCTGAGCAAAACTGAATTCATGGTGCTTGGGAATAGGGAAAAGGGAGTTAGTGTTTCTGAGAGATCTACTCCTAATCATTCTTGGGAAACTGAATAATTGCTTGGTAGACTTTCCACTCAACTCCACTGGATGTAAACAGTTTTGGGTGAAAGAATGTGCTGTGGAAACCCTCCTTCCCAAGGGAACAACAGCCATCTTTCCTGCTACAATTTCACTTTTCTTCTGGTCTGGCCCAGTGATTTATCACTTTCACCAGGATCAAAATCTGCTTTCTGCACTTCAAGTCATCAGACCTGAGTTAAATCAATAAGAAGTTTACCTTGCAAATTAAACCTTTCTCATGTACAGTTTATGAGACACTGTCAATCTTGCCAGGCTTGCCAGGATATATAGAAAGAATAAAGAGGAAATAAATTGCTATCAAGGCTGTTGCCTTCTACTTTAGCATTGATATGACATGAATGCTCAAGAAATAACCGGATTAACAGAAGAAAGAGGACAAGCTGCAAAGTCTAGGTGCCTTACACTAGCATAGGATGCAGAGTAGCTTTAACAGTAAAGCCAGGTTTGCCCCTTCTCAACTATTCAGGGATTTAAAGACATTAAATCAAACTCAATCAGTTTCCTGGTCTCCACTCTTGGCATGAAAATGCTATCTAGAGGGAAGTGAAACAGAAACACAGCAGCTGTAAGGCTGAACACCCCTGAAATGTTAGAGGAGCCAGAGCAGCAGTAGGAAGACAGGACAAGTGAGTGAACCTCGGCAGGCACAGGCACTGTTTGCTCCACACCATCTGAAATGAAAATAAATCAATTTCAGGGCCAAGGAACCTTGGCAGAGCCATTCAGATTAAAGTAAGAGGGGCTGTATCACCTTTTGCACTGCCTCAGTTAGGGCTGTGTTTCTCACACTCAGTTGCAGGCAGATGTGATTTCACGTTGCCTGTGGTCTGACCCGGCCAAATGCGTGTGCTGTAGAATTACAGTGGCACAGTGGGTTTCAAAGCTAAAGCAGATCAGTGTGTGGACATGAGAGAAGTCACAACGGAAACAAAACCCTATGCCCACCTGCTTTATTTTATTCTTCTCAAAAAAAAAAAAAAAAAATCAGTATTAAATGGTCTTCTGACATTTTTCAGCAAGAGAATTCCTTCCAAAGGAATTCCTAGATTTCTTCCAAAGCAAAATTTCCCCCAAGTCCTGTGCGTGGTTTTCTGAGTGAATGGCTATTTACACTTTCTTGTGAGGGATTGCAGTCATGTTACAAGGAACACCTCCATCCTCATTCATGACAGCCGTGTTTCAACTGTTCTGTTGTTTTTCCTTCCTCAGTCCACTCTTCTGGCCTTTCCTCCTCTCATGTTGATGCTGCTCATTACAGAAAGCAGCTGTGAGAATCAACTCCCACTACTAACCCAGTTTTGAACTGTATGTTCCTTTTCACTTTACAAGCTGAGTTAAAGCTTCCAGCTGTCATTGTCCAAAGCAACTTTTAGCCTAAGAACATTACCATGCACGAGCCTACCTGTATTTTTATACATGGCCATATACCTTTCACCTCTATGACTGTTGCATGGCCTTTTGCTTTTTACTTACATGTTGTAAAGAGCTATATAACCCAAATATAGAAAGCACACTTGTATGATATATCCCTGTCACAGGCCTTGCTTCCAGTACTTTTACTCACTTACTTATTCTTTACATCTAGGATTGCCAAAAATGAGGGAGATACGTGTTTTTAATGGCTGGAAGTGGGCAGGGTAAGATCAGGAACATCATGTCCCCCATTTTACTGAAAGTAAGGCAACCAGAAGAATATGTCTCAGTTGCTTTGCAGATTGATGTCTGTCACACCCATACACAATGGCCAGTTCCGTTAAAGCTCTTGGCTTGGGCTTGCTGAGATGCACTTGCCACTCTCAGCTTTCACATGGGCAAGTGACAGCAAAAGGTGCACCACAGCACAGGGTGGAAATCAGGTCCTCTGATTTCAGCCAACACAGGAATGAAAGTGCATGACAAAGGACTGTGGAACAGCCCTAACCTCCCTGGCAGCACTAGCAAAACCAAATAAATAATGCAGTTTCTCAAGAGAGGCCGGTGTTATGTGTCAGGAAGGTGCCAAATTTGCAGAATATAAACACCTCGGGCCAAGCCACCACAGGCCATAAATTTAGTGTCTTAGGACATAAATCCAGCATCTGGTTTAAGCAGCACCTTCCCCCTCCAGTCACTTACTCCCCTCTCTCCCTACCCCCTTACATCTGTCAAGGAGTGAATCCCAAATCTAGGAACAGTGCAAGCCCAAGAAATAACATGGGAAGAAAATAATCATCCAGATGCTTATTCAGCTAGAACAGCTCTCTAGTTTGAGTCACTGCACAGCTGCACAAGTGCTTGCAGGGGGAAGGAAGGGCCAGGAGGGGGCATTTTTGGTCAACTTAAATGTACGCCCAGCTTTGGCCTCAGGATCTGGTTCCACATCTCTTATATCAGAGGTACCATCAGCTTATGGAATTTCTTCCTCACTCCTTATTAAAGAGTTGTTTTTATCTCACTCGGGAAGACAGTCAGATTCTGGAAACAACAGCACTGACACGACCAGAGGAATGGTGCAGAGGCAGGAACTCCCTAAGGCAGTGCTGCTGCAGGAAAAAAGATGAAATTGTACCCTTAAATAAGGAAACAAGAGAGATGTGAGTTCAAAGAGCTCTCCAGGGCAAGCACTGGCAATCCATCCAGCTCAAGCTTTGAGACTGTGTTTAGCTCAGGGAGAGAAAGTAAGGTGTAAAGCCCCTTGTGCAAGGCTGCGCTAGAGAGGCATCACAAGAACTGAATGGATCCATCACCATAGTATTAAGGAATATTAAGGCCAATACTTTCTTAATTGTGCTGTTGTGAAAATCCAGGAAGTGAGATGAGCAGAGTTCACCATGTCCAATACCTGTCCATGGGAGCCCCTCTGAGTGACAGTTTCTCTCACTTGGATTCTGCTTGGTAATGCCTTTTCCCCATTCTTACACAATAACTTCACTCTTCCATCCCTTAGGGATTTTCAGGCTGGTTAGTTCTTAGAAGAAGGTTGAGGTAAAACAGGCAAGTAATAACTCCAAGACAAGGGGTAATGGTTTTGAACTAAAAGAGGGGTGGTTTAGATTAGAAAAGAGGAAATAGTTTTTTACAACAAGGGTGTTAAAATGCTGGAACAGGTTGCCCAGTGAAGATGTGGATGCCCCATCCCTGGAAGTGTTTAAGGCCAGGTTGGACAGGACTCTTTGCACCTGATCTAGTGCAAGATCTCCCTGTCCATGGCAGAGAGGTGGAACTAGATGATCTTTGAAGATCCCTTCCAACCCAAATTGTTCTGTGATTCTATGCTATGGAAGGCACACCAATACCCCATAATAGCCCAGTGGGGAGTGTTTCCCTCAGACTGCAAGAGGCCAGTGGAGACTGATGTTGTCAAGTCAAGGCAGCAAAGGGAGAGATCCCTCTCTTTGTCTCTGGTGTGGGAATTTAAAACGTTGGGATTAAATCAGTTTGTCACAGGAATCCTACGGCTATCTGACCCCCAAGAAGATCAGAATTATTTTCACAAAGCTGCTAAAACTAAAAAGAAAAGTCAAAAAGCAGTACAACCTATTGTTGAAAAATTAAAAACCAAACCAAAACCACACAACTGTAGTTTTCACAAATCTGTTTGATCCTGAAGCAGCAATAATGCAGCAGCAGAAATACCACTGCACTGTGGAAACCTCAGCTAATGATTATAACTGTCAATAGGCAGTCGCTTAGTAGCTGAAATAGGCCCCTAAAACCAGGTCTTTAAATATCAGCTATTATAACATTGTTTTTCTGGATTAGGCATATACCCACTTCATACAATTTTAAAGTTATACCCCTTATCTTTCTGAAGGAGAGAGCAATAATGCATTCCAGAGCCCACAGTCTCAACCACAGTCTGATGTCAATTAAACTCAGTTATTGTCCTTCTGGGAGTAGCCAGAGAAAGTCTAAATAGCTCACCTGACCGTAACTCCAGCTTCTTGATTTTACCTCTTCGACGTTTCCATGGAAAACAATACCAACATCATTCAGGACGTATTCTTCCCTTTCTCTCTCATCGTCCAGGTACACGGCATCCTCTGCATCAGTTTACCAAAAATAAATGTTAACACAGGTGCTTCATTTTCATACAGGACAGATAAAGCACCTTAGCATATAATACAGGCATCTTTGAAGAAAAGCACCCCTGTTCCATTGAAGAAAGCATTACTTGATTCAACAGAGTACAGGAATAAAGAGGTGGTGTCCATAGTCAGGAATACAGTACACAACTTAAAAGCGTGCAAGATGGAAGAATGCTGACAACCCCTGCCTGTTTTCTCAGGATCTGTAAAGTATGATTAAAATGTCACATCTTATCAGGAATTTTATGATTACTGTGTACAACTAATTTAAGAGTTGGAGCACCATGACGCATTTCTGCATCTGTACAAACAGATCAAAGAACAATTTCAAACCTATTAATGATAATGGAAAGCAGCTCAACTTGAGAGTTCTAAAGAAAAATCTGTAGTGCATTAAAAGGAAAAAAACGGAATAAAGTTTTTATATTGTATTAACAGAAGGGTTTCATTGCTTTTTTTGTACATTGGTTATTGACTGGAGTATCCCTTCCCCACGTAGCTTGACTGACCAGCTAATATGAGGAGAAATTCAAGTCTCCAAGTGAAATCCTGAAGAAACTGGAAGAGATCTTTATCAAAGCACATACAAAGGGTATATTCTAGACTGGACTTATATCAAAAGTCAAGAGCATTTGCATGGACCCTCAACCTGCAAACATGATTCAAATATGTTAATAACTCATTATTAACATTCCTAAAGAACCCTGAATGATGTGAAACTATTCACATGTTCAGAGGTAAGTAAGACACAGGCCATGATTCTGTGATGCTAGAATACTTGAAGATTTCTTTCTTATGCCAATACTTGTATTTTGAGACTGAGATAGAGCCTAACATTTAATAGCACAGGAATTAATTAATTTGAGGAAATCAGTAATGTGGTAACAGCAAATTAAAGGGAAGCAATGACTTCTGACTGTTTGATACGAGCAAGTACAAAACTACCACTCACTACTGCCATAGTAGATTTCTTCAGCATCCCATTACAAACTACTAGAGGATCATTTAACTTTTAAAAGCTTATTGATTTGCTGTATTTTGTTGAAATGCAAATCAGATTTGTATTTCCTTGTAAACCTCATGCTCAAAACCTTCTCCATTTGCCTGTAGGATTGCAATTTGGCTGAAAATAAGCTAAAATCTGAGCCCTCCAAAAAAAATCAACATCAAAACTCACATTGGTTTCAGTTAGGTGAAGGGCTTTGCCAACGATTTAACTGACTGTACTGAAAGTTCTGTCTTCTCTGAAGATACATTTATATTTCTATGTCTATACATAAGGATTTGTGCATAGACATGTAATGTAAAGATCTCCACACTGTTTGGCAAAGAATGATAGAGAAGCAGGTATTAAATACAAGAGACCTTTGGTGCATTTGAGGAGATCACAGCTGGCCATCATGCTTTTGGCAGCTGCTGTACAGGCTCTGACAGGCTCCCAGCACACAGAGGAATGGCAGGTTTTATGGACCTTTACCTGTGGCAGGCAAAGCTACTGAGACCCACTCTTATATGTGTCAGGGTAGCAGTATTCACCTGGTTTCTAAAGGCTGGGCCATTAAGAAGTTTCTTTACAAGCTTGTCTTTACCCATGACCTAGTCAACCCGCACTCAGGTACAAACTGGATGATCAAAGATTTATTACATTCAGAGTCTATGGGGTAAGAGAGAGTGTTAAGACATAACAGTTGCAGTAATATATGCAAGCAGGTCCTTTTTGGTGGTCCAATAAGTTCTGCATAAGATCCCACTAAAAATATTGTAGATGTTACAGATCATCTAGGCTTTGCTTTGTTAGGCTGGATCTGCCTGTTTTGTTCATTGAATGATTATCTGCATTCTCTCACTGAGCTTTGGATTTTATTAAAACTCATCCATACAAATAGTACAGAGAATTCATTTAAAGAAGAAGAACTCGCACCTTCTTCTGTGCAGTTACACATTCAGTGGAGTGTGTGCATATGCCTTCTTGACAGCTGTTGTTTTCTTTAGGGGATTAAAAATATCAACATTGATCTCGTTGGTATCAATTGAGATGCTTATGTTATTTTGAGACTGCATGATCTTTGCTAAATCAGATGAAAATTGATTAACTTCTCTGTCGATTATTTTAAATATTTGTGTTTTTGATAAGGTAAAAAGGTCTTCTGTGTTTCACAGAGATGCCAGCTGCTTTGATTTTTGACAGCTTTCACTACCCTTGAGACTGTTTAGAAGAAAATATGAGGCATTTGTGACTACTTTGATGCTAAGCATGCTCTACATAGTACAACTCCTAATTATTTTGTGCAAGTGGAGGCTCACATCTGACAAACAGAAGAATTCCACAGAAATGTACTGCGTTTGTTTGTTCTTCTTTAGCAGTTTAGGAGTTTTTTTACTCACTTCTTTTATCCTGGGAATTTACTAAGACACTAGCAATGCTACAAAGAAGCAAATTAACTTCCGAGCTTCTCTATTTGAACTTGGATAAGGTGAAAATACACTTCACATGAAGAAAGCACTGCAGGAGAGGAATCCCACTGAACACTGGCTTCTTGTGAAAGACATGAGGAGCGCAGAGCAACCCTTTCAATTTGGGAAGGTGAATGAACATGACAGGACTCTACCCGGCATGGGGAGACCCCAATCCCAGCATGGCAACCCTCTGGAGTTGGAAAAGTCATTTCTTCATGCAGTGAGTGACAGCTGAGCACAGCAACACCAGCAGACGGGTGGAGGGGGAAGCAGCATCCTTGCCCTGAGCTCCCAACCTCCCTTCAACATGCTTCCATAGGAAACCAGGAATGCAAGGCTGGGCCTCACTGAAACCCAGGAATGCAAGGCTGGGCCTCATTGAAACCACAAAACTGCCAGGGATCGTGCTGGGAAGAGGACAGTGCTGTGACAGACCCAGAGCTGAAAAAGCTAAATAGTTATCTCCAAAAGCCACTCTACCTGGGATCAAGATTGGTGTGCTACCTTAAATAGTCCTTGCCTACATTACTCTAGCAGAAGGATGAAGCTCTGGGGATTTTGCTCACATGGAATCTGTGACACAAGAGGTAAAATTTAAGATTTAGCTATAAACACAAGAAAATATTATTAGGCCAAATTTGGACGACCAGTAATGTGAGAAAGGAGTCCAAAGCCAACTACATGTTACTCATCCTCAAACTGGACATTTAAGGACAAGAACAGTCAGACTTATTTAAGCACAAGAAATGTGCAGCAGACTCAATAAAGTTGCAATATAATTAATTGCTTAAATACAATACACTTTGCATGAGGCTTAGGTGAGGGACCCATAGGATCTGCAACTTACTCAGCTATGCTATGACTCTCCACCTGCAAAAGAGCCACAGAAGTCAACACAAGGTTTTTTCCTGATAAGCACTGAATGCTCCCCAGCAGAAAGTTGCTGGGAATCAGCATCTCTATGGAAAGAGCTTGCAGTATCCAGATCAAAGGAGTTCTTCTCTGCTTTCATGTAGTCTGATATTGCCAAGAGTTTAGTTAAACTCCAAGAAGTTATTCTTAACTACTTGCCATTTGTATCTTCTGTTCCAGAACTGAAGAGGGCTCTGCATGCCCGAAAGCACATCTGTTTTATCCAACTATGTCAGCTGGCTGAAGAAAGAATGCTGCCTCTCCTCACAGACTTCACCTCGCTTATTAGGTAATGAAAATTTCATCTGTGTATCTGAAATCTTAATCCACAAGCTTCCTGAATTCCCAGGGATTTGGGGCCAGCACATATAATTTTTCAGGATCAGGCCCTGCATCTTTAAAGTATTCTTGGTGATCAGCCTTAAATGTAGCTAAGGGGATTAAAATATATGAAAGCATCTGATGAATTTGGAAGCAAAGTATTCTGTAGCTTGACTGGTATTGAAACTTATTCTGAAACAGTGGAGGAAAAAAACCCAACATCCCTGTCTGGGAAGATATGTCAAAACTGAACTACAGTGAGAAAAGGAGTAATAAGAAAGGGCACAAACGCCTCTGTTTTAAAGAAAAGCTCATAGTGACATATTGATGTTTCTCCAAAGGGATGAGTCGGAAAGCTGCACTAGGCACTAGAGCCCAACTCTGCTCCCTGCTATAACAACCCCCATTCATTTCTGGCATCAGTCTTCTCTCTTTTTAATGAGGCTTTTCACTCAGGCTTTTCTGCTTAGCTATTAACCCAGAAAACAAGTCTAGAAGATTTTCAAACTATTGTTTTCTCTGCACTTTAACTGCCTGAATTTTTCTACTCTTTTGTTATTCCACTGAAAAATCTTTTCCAGCCGGGGGATGAAGTGTGGAGAAACAGTCCTTGATTTTCTAACACAAGGAAAAAGGGAAAAGGCAGATATAGGAGCCAATTAGCCCAAACTACCTAGGAGTAAAAGTAGGAACAAGAAACGAGAATAAATCCAAATCGAAATGTAACGTGCAGGAAATGAAAACTACAATAGTCAGCAAGGGATGGCACCTGAAGCCATTGAGACACACCTGAAAACATAAGCTGCAGATGAAAATATGTCCCCCAAGTTGCTTCACCTGGATCTTGGGTCACACAGCATGTTCTTGCTGCCCAGAGACACTGTTTTGCTTTCCTGAAGCAGAGCTTTTCCACTGGCCTTGCCAATGCCTGTTGCTGGAGGCAACTGCTGCATGTCTTACCCCCTTTAGGTTTGTTCCCACGTTGTGGTTTTAACCTTGTTGGCTTTTGGGCCCATTCAGCTCAGGTGTGAAGGAGGGAGGGCATAGGAGGGCAAAGCACCTGTGTGCCATGGAGCTGGTGGGGAAGGAGGTGTGAAGTGTGGATTGATTTTTCCCCTTTTTTCCCCTCTGACTACCTCAAATCAGCCTGTGCCACCTTACTCACACCACAGTGGGGTAGCCAAAGCCCACGTTAGGGCTGCATGCAACCCAAGCTGGTTGTCTGCTAATCATGAGGCAAACTGAGGCAATTTACTAAGCTTTTTCTTTGGGGTTTTTCCCTTTGCAAAGAGGTGCTGAACCCCTGCAGAGTCACTGTTACTGGCTAACAAACTGGCTGTTACAATATCCAGGACTAAAACCAAGTGATGCTCTACCTTGAGGTGGAGGATTGCACCTCCCTGGCTGAAGCTGTGAGAAGCTGATGACGCCAACACAAACCTTGAGCAGTTTTGTCTGCTCACAGTGGATCATAAGTTGGCAGTGATTCCTCTCTTTCTGTTGCACACTCTCCCTCCTCTCCCAGAATAAACTATTAGCATGCTGCCCTAAGGTACCTTACCTCTAACACTGCTTTCAGGAGCATCTCACGGTGTCGTGGAGCACTGGGCCCTGCCCTTCCCTCCTGTTCCCGCCTAACTCCACTTTATTCAGCATTAACATATATCTTCTTAAATAATGCATAAGCTAATCATTGCTTATATTCCCTTGGACTAGGGGCAAGTAATGAATCCAGCACAAATCATTCGATGTACTGACAGTAGTGCAGCTGAATAATGGGCTCTATTAATAATGCTAAACTTACTTGTCACTTGGTAGGATGGCCCTTGTTTGGTATGGGATTATTTGATGCAAATAATCTGGTAAAAAATTGAAAGATGAAGGAAGGGTAGTAGGGGAATATTAAAGTTAGCTGGTGATCTAAATATATTGCAACACATATGACTTGGAGCCTTACAAGTGTCAGAAGCTGAGACACAGCGCTACAGTCTGTCAGAAGGCTGAGTGAAAACCTCTCTGGTCCTTCTTGCCCTCTCCTTAAAGCCACACATGGAGTTCATTGGGTAAAATACAATTCTGTCAGCCTAAGACCTGATTTTTTTCCCATGATCCTGTGAGATTTTAAAAAAATAAATTGTTCTTCAACCCACTGTATTATAAGAAAAGGCTCATTTGCAAACTGTTCTGTTCCTCACAGAGTCCTTGGTTGCTAATTAGTCACCAATAAAGAGGAAGTTATAAGGGCAAATGTCATGTAGCAGCAGGAAGGTACTACCAGTGATGCCACAGCAAGTTGACTCCACTCAACCTGTGCAGGAGCAGCAGCTCCCATTGAAGTCCTGCAAGATTTTGGCTGCAGATGTTCAATCCTAAGTGTGGCAATCAACAGTGTAAGTCAACAGAGTATGAGAGTCTGCCATATCTTGCCCCACACCAAATCCTGGGAAAACATGTGCCTATATTGACTTGTTAGTTTAAGGGACACACAGACAGGCTGGAGTCTCGTGCTGTTGCCTATTCAAGTCAGAGTAAAGCCTTGGAGTATGTTTACTATGAGAAGTGGAGCCTGAACTGGTAATCACAGGCTTGGCCTTATTAAGCAGCTATAGCACAGGCACTGGTCTCTACCATGAAGTCCTGCTCACACAGGACTATTCCCCAGCCTGAAAGAATTGGTGGAGTTTATGTAAAATTTCCAGACTCCAAGTGGCATGTCTCCAATATTCTTGGCACCAAACTGCCCTTCCTGGACCACGCCCTCCCAAAACCTTTGCCAAGGTACTTACGCTGGCACCAGGGATTGAACAGGATGTATGTGTCGGTTGCCGGGTTTCTGCGTGTCCGAAGGATGGCAAAGGGAGTCCAGATAGCAACATACAGGCGGAACTTCCCAATGATGCAGGTGGCAGAGGGCATGATGGACAGGCGAATGGAGTTGTTCTCCCTGTGGGTAACCTTGGCTCCCCACTCCCCGGGTTTCAGCACGTTGCCTATTGGGATTGGGATGTAGGTGCCTTTGTTTTGCTGTGGGTAGCGACCTGGAGAGAGAAGTGAAGAGGTCCACCTTGTTTTAACAGTTGTTTTTATTTATTTATTTATTTCCTAGTAGTCCTCTGTCCCTTTGTCTTATTTTCAGTGGAGCTGGCAAGTTTGTGTGGGCAGAAATCGCCTCCCTCCATCATTGTCTCACACACCACTTGGTCACTTGGCAGTACAGCCACACAAACACACACAATGCCTCCCCAAAGGCAGCCTGTGCAGACACACCCACCCATCTCACTCCAGCAA
Source organism: Scytalopus superciliaris (assembly GCA_013400415.1). Classification (NCBI taxonomy): domain Eukaryota; kingdom Metazoa; phylum Chordata; class Aves; order Passeriformes; family Rhinocryptidae; genus Scytalopus; species Scytalopus superciliaris. Next base: position 127,058 of record VXBX01005860.1, read on the forward strand.
GCTTCAGTCTCGCTGGTTTGAGCACTGCCAGGAGTGTAGCCCTGCCAGTGTGAGCTGGTGCTGTCCCAGGCTTTTCTTGCTCACCACTCTTTAAATGAGTGCAGCAAGCTGTCCTCCAGCAGCTTGGTGTCAGCTAGACTGTTGGTAAGTGTAAGAGTTTAGGTAAGACCCCCTTCCCCAGTTCAGATGCTCCCACCACCCTCATCACTAAGCATGCAAGTGCCCTCTTGGACGCAGTCATCCATTTTGGAGCTCTTTAGGAGAGCAGAACCTTGTTCTTCTCACTGCACTACTGCTCTGACAAGCAGAGACCAAGCACTCTTTCATGAAGTCCACACAGATGGAGGAAACACAAGGAATCCACCTGCAGACACCCAGTATTCAGTTCCCCCTGAGCGTCTACTCCTCATGGACACAGTGGGAACCAGCTCTGGGCACCCAGAATATAAATCACCACATCTGGGCTGAACTTTCCCTGCAGGAAATGGGTCCCAAAGTATGACAGACTTCCAAAGTACCACATGTGATAGTCTACCTCACAGTAAGACAACTCACACCCCAGAGAATCCTATTTTACTCTGCCAACTACAGAAAGAAGCTAGACGGATAGGCTGTGTGTAAACATGTACACTGCCAGGATTCGAAGTTGTGTGAGGCTCCACCCTCTGAGACTGAGGTAGAGCCAAGCTGTATCTGGAAGCCAACCAACAGCATAGACAGAAGAGACACTTGTGAGAAGGCTGAGTTCCTTATCTCATTCTCAAATCTATTCTTCATTTCATATTTTAGGCTGAAAGTCAGACTCTCTCATTCAAAAATAGGTTAATGAAAAGCAACGATGGCAGACAGAGGGACAGACTTCTATATTTTTCATTCTTACTATTTAAGAACTTCAAAATTAAACTCACAAGGGTGTTGATTTTCTTGCTTGCTTATTTTTATACCGCCGATGAAGAGATAATCCCAGATCTGAGCACTGCTACATTTTGGGAAAGGACAACTCCAGCTTTGAATCTGAAGCTTGCAAGCTGCCACGACATTTGTGTTTCTGAGAAATCTGGGGCTACTGTGCTTCATCCAAGAACTTATTCAGAGCACATGAATTTCCATTTTGCAGATATTGAGTGCACATAAATAGCCCTGCCCACCAGGGATGCTGTAACACATGAAACTCATTCAGATCGGTGAGGCACGCAGTGGAAGGAAAAGACCTACAGAAGAATAAAGGACTAGAATAGGAGAGAAAAATCAATAGAAAACACTAGAAGATAGAGCACTGGACACTTCAAATATAAGCCATCAAAGGCAAGCCAGTCTGGAGAGCAGAGCCTACAGAGGTAACAGAGATGAGAGTCTTGCATCTGCTAACAATTGTGACCTGAGAGCTGAACACATTCTTGTTCTTTGTAGTGTGACTGGGTATGACCCAGCTTGCCTCTACAGTTGATGTTTTGCTTCTAGTTTTGACATAATCTTTTTCTAAAAAAAGCACTCCACGCAAACAAAGCAGCAGAGCAAACCAAGCAGTAGAGCTGATATGCTTGAAAACTGTTAAAAAGTGCTACTTTTAAAAATACCTCCCTTACCTCCTTCAGAAGGGTGGGAGGGGGAAGAGATTACTATTTTAACATGGTTAGAAACTGACATCGTTATCTTCACTGGAAGGTGCATGTCAGTGTGGGAGCCTACTGGGGACAGAAGAAGCTGTGCTGTGGCAGTGGCTCTGCACCACCATGCCCATGTACACCACGTGTACGTGGGGAGGCTGCAGAACCACTCCCCATTAAATCTGTCTATAGGAACCAGACAGGATGTCAAAGAGGCCATGAGACATCCTTATGGAAGCACTGTCACTGGCACCTCATCAGCAGGTTCAGCAAAGTGCTGAGCCTCTGGTATTCTCACTTCTTCTGAAACCTCAACATGCAAAATGCCATTTTCCTTTCCAAACAAAGGTCCCTCTTGTAAGCAAAGCCACATGACATCCTTGTATACCTGTTGCTTGACAAGGGAGCATCTGTAGTTGCTGTTGAGGAGTATGCAAGGCCCTTTTAGCCCAGAGCCCCACACAGCTGCTCCAACACAGTAAGAGGTCTCTGTACTCCTTACTCACCCATGAGGAGAAGGTGCTCTGCATCCCTACACACATAGCACAGATGCCAGGAAAGTGATATCCTAGAAGTCAGGATACTTTGCAGATATTGTAAACAGTAAACACAAGAGAACATTGCTTCTGACAGATAACCAGAATTTGGTGCTTGCTAATGGTTGCATAAATCCCGAACTCACAAGGAAGCTTGGAAAGATGGTCAGAGCCTTCAACAGCACAGTGAGCAATTTCCAATGTTTTCTTTGAAGAGAGGACAGGTTCCCTTACCTTCTGAAATAAAAACAGGAATGCAAATGGAGGAATAAGGGTTGCAAATGGAAGACTAAGGGAATTGTTACTTCTGACACAAGCTTGTGGAGCTGAATTGTAAACACATCTAGACATCTGACAGCATCAGCCACACTAGTCTCATATACACACATCTGCTGTCTTGACACTAGAGTGCTATAAAGCTGAGTAACTTTGGCATTACATGCTAAGGTTGCTGGCAAAAGAATCCTTATGTAGGTTCAGTACTATATTTATCAACTTTGTAGGAAAGTCCTCTCAGGATGGCTTGGCCATTTGACTTTTTTCTACATCTTGAGCACACATTTCTGGCTGCAGTGGAAAAGGAGAGCCAATTTTGGCTCATAGTTGGGGTATCTGTAATGTTGGCCCTTTCTCCGAAGGAATAACATGCAGTGGTGATTTCATTCTCCAGTTTAGTCTCTACGGAAGAAGATTCAATGTTATCCAAATTCTCATTACCAAAAGCCTGTGAATGCCTGGCAGACTACTCTCTGCAGGGTCTCTGGTGCTAACCCAACCCACAGAGAGGCAGGAGGGTGTTCGGGTGCATGTCAGGACCAGGAGTCATGTAGACAAGATAAACTCTTTTTATGCTTGACAGGAGGGTGCTGACATTCTGCCAGAAGCATCAGCTGGCTCAGGATATCTCCAGCTCTGGTTTGCTCCAGGAGTTGGCAGCCTCAACCAAGTTCCACAGCCAGTTCTTTGTGGTTTCCTCACTTCCCAGTGCTCACGTTTGCTTTGGGTGTAGGAGGCCCTGGCCCTCACATGAGGACATCTCACAGCCAATTGCTCTGTGACAGACAAAGGCGCTGTGTGACATCATGCTGTTGGGATGTCCCTGTCTGCACATGGAAATGGGAAAGTCTAGCCTGAGAACTCAGAAAGTGTGGAGATTGCTGTGCTGGGTGAATTGTTTATAGGTTCCTTTTGCAGCTTAAAAGATCTCATGCTGATACAGGGGCTGATGACTGTCCTGGCATCAAAGCAGGAGAGGACAGGAGAGAACTCACAGTGACCCTCTTTCCTGGGCCTGCAACTCTCTGCATTTCAGTGCTAGGTACTGAGCCATGGCACAGCCAGAAGATACTATTTTTACATAAACCTCACTTGTACAGAAGGTTTAGTGACACAAACAAATCTATTTCCCCTGACGCACAGTGCACAGGTCTTCAAGTCTTTGATACTTCTTTCTTACTCTTTCTTATCCTGCCTTGGTTTCTGTAGCTATCCCAGCTGGGCTCCTAAATCTCCTTCTCATTTCAGTTGCAGCTCAGCTCAGCACAACACTTCCTGGGGGTTCCAGGCACCCAGGAAAGGAGGAGCAAAATAGCTGCTGTCACTATTGAAGGAGTTCACAAAATAAATAAAAAAAACCCATGAATAAAGGTCTACATGTCAAAAGAGACCATGACTGAAGCCTGTGCAGATGTGGGTGTGAATGGGATGTCCCCTGGCACAAACAGACACTTTACAGGGGCAAAGAACAAAGTGCAATGTTAGTTAAATTTGCCAAAGTCTATTTATGTAGCAGCAAAATAACGAGCTGTCTAAAACACAGAACTGTGGTCACACACACAAGCATTCAAAGTGAGTTATTTTTGACATATGCCTTAGCTCTCTGGCATGTCAGCTGTGGGCCCATCAGGCATGGAGGCAAGTTGTGTTAAATTCTGGGCAAAACTGTCACACCACAGAGGGATTCACAGATTCACATCTACAGAGAGAGGGTGAGATAGGTGCAGAGAGTTCAGTCATCAAAACACAAGTGCTCCCCCCTGATGGAAGTGAGATACCTCAGAAGAGAGGGATGTGAACAAAGCTATTTTGCAGTAGTCTTTTTAGGAACTCTCCTTAGAAGACTGGCTTTTCAAGGAGTCAAGGGATCTTTCTCCCTTTGGGACATGTATTGCATACAGTAATGAACAATTTTCCTGTAGGTTCATTTGTTTTGTTTAGATATACTCTTTCATACAAAGGGCAAAAAATGTCTTTCAATGCCAGCCCTGGAATTAATATAATTATGACAGGTTGATAAATAAGTTTGAGCTGGGAGCCACAAGTACAATAGCTGTGAAGCAGAGGTAAGACTTATTGTAGCAAGCAGCCTGGAAATGGGTGTTAATGTATGGGAATCTTGACAGGAAACAAAGAGTAAAATGAAGAAAAAAGAAACAGGACAGATGCTCTAATAAAATTCCAAGCAATCAAAATAAACAAGAAGAAACAATTATTTTTTTTTTGTAAAATCCAGTATTCTGTAAGTCACTGTTTTAACATCCCATCTATGTTCCTCCCACCCTCAAATTCCATTGCCTTCAGAAGTGCTGTGTAAAAACTTGGAAATGTAGGAAACTCAAATACCTTGAAATAAATTTTGCTCATGGCTCCAGTTAGGCAACCTTAACAGCTGACCATTCTGTACCAGGAGTGGATGTTTCTAGTACTTTACAACTGTAGAACAAACACTGGAGTCACACATCTTAGCTATTAAAACAATTAAAGAATACAGCTGGATTTTATGTGCTGCAGCAGTGCAAAAGGGAGAATAATAAAGATTTCTTTGCATGAAATACTGCATTCATAGAGTACCTAGGGGAAGTCCCTCCTCTCCTCTCCTCTGGGCCCTGGCTGGGAATTCCACAGTGGAGGAAGAATATCCAAATGCCTTTGTTCAGAAAGTGTTTAGGTTTGCTATTTGCTAAGAACTGTCAAACAGGTCTCTTATCTGCTTAGAGTAAGTCTCTAGGAAGTATGTTCGCCTGCTAATAAATTCTTTCTTCTCCCACAAAATGGGACATCAAGTTTAGACCATCAGGTGTTTCTGTACCTGTGTTCAATTTTTTTGTAGTTCTTTGTGAAAAAGGGATCTAGTGATCTAAAAAACTCTCAATGTTGTTGCATACCAACACCAACACGTTTGACTCCAGCACCAATTAGTTGCTCTTGTGCAGTTCCAAGAAGATTCCCAAAAATCAAGATCCAAAGTTTTCCAAAGAGTAACTTTTGCCCAGAGGCAGAACTCAGCTCGACATCCCATCCCAGGTGCTAGAAGGATGTCTCATTTCCAGGCCCTCTGTTGGCTACCATTTGCCCTGTTCCAGAGCTGCTGGGGAGGACAAGTGACAGCAGGGGTAGCAACACTTCCCACTAAGGCAGAATTACTGCCTGAAAAAAAATCACTGACACCTCAGTAACCCTGGAACAACCCTTGGCCCAACTCTGCTGTGAAAACAGGAAAAGGCTGCAGACACTGCAGGACAGTACGAAGAGCTTAATTGATCCTGGTGTGTATATCCTGAATTGGACCCCTGGTTATTTAGTTGAACTCAGATATTCTTCTGACCCTAAGTGTGAATCTGGTGTCACCTAAATAAGCCATACAGGGTCAACTCTAACATCTTTATGTTCTCAGCTGCCTTTATGTGTTTTTAACTATCCCTCTGGATCAGGCCTGGGAAGACAGTGGAAAAAGGAGCAGTAAGTCTCTGCTCTCATCTCAGGCCAAAAGCCAATGATTTATAGAAGCCTGATGAGAGCATATGGATGGGTGTGTGGGTGTCCATGCATGCACATGTGTGGAAAGGTGACAGTAGCCTGGAGGACTGGAATTTATGATCGTTCCAGAAGTACGTCAATGAATAAAATGTTCATAATAATATTTAGGGCTAGACCAATATATATGGATTTATGAAGCCATTTAAGGAAAATCCAAACAGACAACAATTTATGAGGATGTGGGGAAATACATCATTAGAGTCAGGATGAGCCATATAAACTCATCAGCCCCTCAAGGATTTACAGCCACGTACTGGAAACTACTACTAAAAGCAAGAGTGAAAGCTGTAGAAGCCCATCTAATCATATGTCTTCTTTCCAGGGAAATCCCTGCCAGTGCAGCAGGGCTGGTGGAAAATGGAGCCCTCATGCCAAACTGGCTGCCCAAGGTGCAGGAGCTGAGCTCAAGCTAAGCCCTGCATCTGGGAAAGCTAAGAGGAGCACAAAGCATCCCCATCCCCACAAAGGCAGTAGTCAGGAGAGCCCAAGATGGGTGAAGAGGCCCATTGTCTCCTCTGGGCTCACTGGGGCTCCCAGCAAACTGCAGCTGTTCCCACTGTGGGGAACTAGAAGCAAGCACAGCAACTGCACTTCTCTTGTGGCACTTTCATCTCAATCCCAGACCAATAAAAGGAGTGTCACCCAAGCAGTGATGCTCACCTTTCCTCTTGTAAAAGCCAGGAAGTGGGTGGCAAGGAAGGAAATATGTGGTGATGGAGCAGCTCTCAAAACAGGTATTTCAGCAGGGCTTTGGTGCAGCACAAGAACTAGTAATAATATCCAATTACTCTTTGTAAGTGGATATTTTTCCATGTGGATTTTTTGGCACAATTATTGTTTTCCATCCTTTGGCAGGCAACTATGGTCCTAATTTCTTGAAGGATTATGTGCAAAACTGAGTTATAATAATTCACATGTTAGCATTTCAGTCAATTTCACCAGTGATGACTCTACAGAAAACAGTCTGTTAAAGCAAGAACGATTTTAGTCATAAGGAACCATCACAAAAGCATATATGTAGAAGTGATTTTCAAGAGATTGGAGTGAATTATTTATATATTTACNGTTTAAATGGACTGTGAATTAAATAAACCTGTTATTAAAGGTTGCACTGTGAGTGTTTCAGACCTAGTTTCACATGATGCAAGAAGCATTTGTCCCAGGTACCCTTGATTCATTATCAATTAGAAGGATTAAGCAGTCTCTACTTGCTTTACTTGCTTCATTAATCATCTTTTTAATGATGCAAAAGAAGCAAAAATAGGAGCAAAAAAAAAGAAAAGGGAAGGTAAGTTTTAGGGACTAACGGAAATAGAATAGTTCTGCGCACACACACAGGATCAATTCGTTACCATTGTCAGATTTTTCAGGAGTAAAATTAGTGTTTAATGGATAAAAATTCTGTGATGGATTAACGTCAATGTTGGGAAATTTCCCAGGGCTGGGAATTAATCATTTCTGAATGGCTTTATACAGCACTGTTGTTTATAACAGCCCCCACTGTAGGCAAAGCCCTGCAAAAATAGACTTTGAGTTTTCCCAGCTTCAACTGAATTCCCTAGGAGCCAAGGCCAGCCATCCCTACAGAGTATCTTTGTACCTTACAAGAATAGAACCTTGAACCACTCAAAATATTTTGCAGTTCTGGACAGCCTGGTCCACGCTGCCTGGGGTAACATCCTCACCCTTGGAGATACTCAAAACTTGTCCCTAGGGCAAGGCTCAAAGATGCTGGAGCAAGGTGGACCTGCTTTGAGAAAGGGCTAGAGATGAGACCCCTGGAGGCCCCTCCAACATAGGTTATTCTATTATACAGTTCTGCTGCACCATTTGAAATCTAGTGCTCAGGCACACAGAGAGCTCCTTGGAAAGGTCATTTTACAACAACCTGCCAATATTTCTGTGTGTCCATCACTTTAATCTCTCAAATTCAGCACTTTTCTAGGAGGTATACTCCCTTCAGCACAAAAAGCTTCTTTGAGCTCAAGCTGCCTCTGCTCTATGGCTGTTGACTGAGCCACTCCCTAGGGCCAGCTTCTCCCTGACAGTACCAAAGGGCAGAATTCATCACTCCTGCCTTTAGTGTTCTTAAAGTCAGAGCCTAGTCTATGGGAAAGAGTCAATAGAGGAAGGGAAAAAATATCCAGAAGAGAGTTCATCCCATTTTAAGATAGTAGGGTTAAACTCCACTTGAATGTGTCAGCCTCCCTCCCCTGCTCACAGACAGGCATGGGATGAGCTTTTGGAGTGGGCTCTGGTGTTCAGGCAGCTGGCAGTATGAGAGGTGAAGGCCAGCTCTTCAGGAAGACAAAAAGGGAAAAAAAAATGGATGAAAATGGCCACGTCTCCCTGTGACAAAAGGTTTGAGAGCACAGCACTGAGACCTTCAGCACTCAGTGCTCTCTTACAATGTATGAGAAACCTCCTTTCTCCTCATCATTAAACACTGGACTTCCACTAAAAGAAGAAATAGCAAGAGTCAAGCATATAATCTGTAAATTTTCCTTCCCCATTGTGGACTGTTTTTGTTTTGCTCTCTGTTGCTAGCCTCTGAGAACAAATATACTGCATTTTCACCACATGCTCACAAAGAGAAACATCTGTGGAGCGCTGAGTGTTGACCAGTTCCTAAAAGAGGAGCTTGAACATCTCCCAGCTGAATATCTGTGAGCTGAAGTCCTTGTAGCAAGAGGGCAGCAGTGCTCACTTTAAAAGCAGAGGAGGGCAGCACCATTGTACACTATCCTGTACGTGCAGCACTTTCCTGAAGCCAATTGCCACCCACCACACATGGACACTGGTCCCATTTCACAGAAAGGACAGTAACAGTGAAGAACAGGGAGGGGAATGCCACCACAGACTCAGGGCTGATTCCAAAGGAATCACTGAGAGCTGAGTTTGTTGCAGTCTCCCCTGGCTCAGGCTGCATTTAAACCCTTTCTTACCTTGTGTGAGGATGAGGGGACTTTTAGCCATGCTTAGAGATTAAAGGTACAAACCACGGATGGATGTATTAGGAAAGAGCAACAGAAAAATAAGTAAATGTGTTCTCTTAAGTGGACTGTGCAATGTCAAAAGAAGTGTTAATTTTCTTCTTCCAATATAGAATATCTGATTAAAACAAATGCAAACTGCACTAAGTGCAATAAAAAACAAATGTTTCATTTTCCACTTCTTCTTGATACAGCTGTTTGTTTTAAACATATAAAGATTAAGGGAACAGTCTTGAATTTAATTAAATCCCAAAAGAACTAATGATATTTATGCATATTAAATTTTTAAAGGCACTTGTGGCTGTTCAGCCAATCATTCACCGGACTGTCATAACATGCCTCCCAACCCTAATTTAAATTAGAAAGAAGAGACCCATGAAAAAAAATGTGCAGACAGTAACATTTTCACTGCACATATGTTTAAGAGATTAACGCCCATCTAGCTTTAAAAGGCAACAAATCTAATAAATGACCACATCATCATAATTCAACGATGGAAAAGAATCAACGTTACAAATTTCAGAGCTACTTCTCACAGGAAAGTAAATTAAAACATCAATTATAACCTACTTTAAGGAGTTTATAAGGAGAACATTGGTGTCTTAACACAGAAACTCCCAGATCACTCTAGATGAAGCTGGGCATCTCCCAGAGTTGTGTTGTAGGGACCAGCATGTGATGGGGCCATCTTTGGAGCATAGCAGGAAACCCCAGTCTGTTACTTGGTTTTCCCCCTTTTCTAGTGAGGTCGTGCCCTTCTCTAGTCCTGTACCTTCAATGAGCCAACAGGTACATTAGGATCTGGCTCTCTGATGAAGACCTCTCAGTGAGAGGAAAAAAGCTTTCTTGCTCTTTCTGCAACAAATCAAGGAAGTTCCTGATATCAGCCTGAGTAAGTCTCTTGGCACTGGTGAGGCTGCATCTTGAATCCTATGTTCAGTTTTGGGCCCTTCACTACAGCAAAGACTTTGAGGTGCTGGGGTATGTCCAGAGAAGGGCAACGAAGCTGGTGAACGGTCTGGAGCACAAGTCTGATGAGGAGCAGCTGAGGGAGCTGGGGTTGTACAGTCTGGAGAAAAGGAGGCTCAGTGCCTCTACTGCTCTCTATGACTACCTGAAAGGAGCTTGTAGTGAGGTGGTGGTCAGGCTCTTCTCCTGGGTAATGAGCAATAGGACAAGAGGAAATGGTCTCAGGTTGTACCAAGGAAGATTTAGATTGGATATTAGGGAAAATATCTTCACTGAAACAGACTGCCCGGGGAAGTGGTGGAATCACCAGCCCCAGAAGCATTCAGAACAGATGTGAATGTGGAACTTGAGGATGTAGTTTAGTGGTGAACTTGGCAGTGCTGGGTTAATGGTCAGACTGAATGATCTGAGAGGTCTTTTACAACCTTAATGATTCAATGATTCTATGATTCTGATTCTGGTCCAAAACTATAGTCTTTGAACCTTCTCTCTCGTTAGCTGGTTGTAAATGCAAACTGCAAAGTTGCAAGATCCTTCCACCCTGTGTAATTTCCCTTCTTTGTGTAATCAATATTTTGCTATCCCAGTTCACACATTGTCGCCTCTCCTACCTCAAACATCAGACTCCTCCTCCCTGCATCTCCTAAACACTAATAAAGATGTTTCCTGTTCCACTTACCTTTCAGCATTGCCTCACAGCATTACCCAGATATAACTTTAAAAACTCCATAAAACACAGCTTCTTATTAAACAGAAACCCCCAAATACTGCTCCTTCTTCTCTTACACGAAATTCTGCTGACTTTCTCAAAAAAGGATCCAGACCTTGTTTAGAAAAACACTTCCTTGCCTATGGTTAAGCCTGTTTTTATGGTTTATCAATTCTAACAGGAAAAGACCCAGCCACTAAGTACTACTGTGTTCCTGTTTATGAAAGACTCTTCAACCATCCTTTGCTGATAGGACACAGCCCTTGCCAGGCACTTACCCATTAAATACTCCAGCCAGAATCGGTCTGTCTCCGGCCTGTAAGGTCGGTTGAAGTCAATCTGGATTTGGAAAGGCTGTCCCCGACGCACTATCAGCCTGGGGTTGTAGTACCTGTCAGTGTGGTGCTGCTGCTTGTTGATCTCCTGGGGCTCCTTGAACATATAAATATCCACAACACGCAAGTAATCTGCAGAGACATGTAAAGGAACAGAGGGGGAAGCAGTCAGTATATTGGACTATCATTATTCATGTCAACATCTTTAGAGGCCATGTCCTCCTCCTCTGTGGGGAAGGAACACCACGCAACAAGAGCATGCTGGATATGATTGGGCTTACATCTTCCTGGCTGAGTGGAGACTTATGGGCTGGCGCTTCTCTGTCCACCTCCCATTTTCACAGAGGCTACAAGTTTTCTAGTGCATGGTGAAAGCAATTGCCACAGGAACTGATTGATAGGTATGGAAAGCTGAGTGTCCCCAAGGAGAGTTTGGCTGTGTTTCTCCTTTGGCATCACCTTTCCTCAAGTCTGGGCCTTGCTGTCACAAGTTTACTAGTGTAATCAGTGGGCCTTTGACAGTTGCAGCTTCATGTCTCCCTTCTTGCAGCCCTTCATTTGTAAAATGCAAATTCACAGGGGTTTTGTGACACTTAAATACATTAATGTTTGCAAAATTCTGCTAGTACTGAGTGCTGGGGAGCCTGAGAGGCAGTTAATGATCTTGCATTCAGCTGAGAGCTCGGATTGCCTGTATTAAATAAGGTTTGGGTGTACTGTATGTGTCTAGACTCAGCTTCTCAGTACACCTCCACTGCTATTAGTGTCTTCTTATGAAAACTAAATATACCATTACAGTATGTAATTACAGCATAGAGTTACAGGCAAGCAGCAGTAAGTATCTATAACATGCACAGGCATAGCTTTGCTCTCTTCAAATTAGGGCTGTCTAAAGGGTTATAGTCTAACACTGCTACAAGTAGTTTACTCAGCTAATGACCAGTGTGGAGTGGCACTGGGATAGCCAGAGGCAGCTGCAGTCACCATAAGCTAGGTGAGTGTATCATGCCATGAATATTCACAATGGGAGTCTTCTCACATAACGAGAAACCACATGAAAATAAACTGGACATCATTCCTTCTCCTGCATGCTTGGGCACATAATCATGAAACCTCTGCCAGGAGGAGGACCATTACTACTCACCACCAGGAGAGAGAGAGAGGAGTAAAGCTAGATTTGCAGCTCTCAGCTTGTCTTTCCAGGTGCTGACAGTTAGAAACTAGCTAATTTCTGCATTTTATACTGACAACGACAGAGCCAAACTCATGCCTGGCAAAAAGAGGTGCACGTTTACAGCAGCTGGTAGAGCTGCGTGTACTTGTGATGGTCGCTAATTTTGCCTGCTACTAAGTACACTGTGAGCAGGAATGAGGTGCTCAGTGAATGAGTCGGATATTTAAGTCACTGAGGGCTCAGACAGCAGCTTTGCATGTTGGTTTTCTTTGAAGGCAGGGAGACAGTGCTGAGTGGCCAGCTCTGGACAAACAGCAGAGCCTTGCAGGGCAGCACCTTCCCTGGACACCAGCATTGTCCTTTGCCTACACCAGCCAAACCACCCACCCCGGGCTCTGGGCAGAAGCTAATGGGAGACAGGAGTAAGGGTAATAGGAATAGGTCTCACTCCCCCTGGCATTGTCACTGTCAAGTCCCTACCCCTGTCCTTCAGGAAACTAAAGGAAAGGAGTATGTCTGAGGACACATGAAGATAAGCAACCTTTCATGGAAAAGCCCTGGATAGCTGAACCCGAAACCATCTGCTTTCTGCTAACCCTAATCTGCAGAGAGCCTGTGATACTCTCTTCAATGCTGAGTCAGGCTTAGAGTCCCATGGCAATATTATTATAATTCTCTGCTCAACTCATCAGACTTCTGGAGTAACTGTAAAACCCCACTGGCTTTAGCACTGACTGAAGTTACAGAGATGCCCGTGTGAAACACTAAAAGCATTTTGCTCAGAAATCATTCTCATTGCCCCCCGTGAAGCAGGGTATGTTGTCACATTCCTCCCTGCAAAACTTACCAATATTCACTCACAAAACTGCTGACAAAGCTCATGATTAAATTACATGAGGCAGGAATTTTCCATGCATGGATAAAGCAGGGACAGGGGAGAGTTTCTCCCCTTACATCTCCCAGTCCCTCCCAGGCTGAAAACACTGCATGTAAAACCTGTGTGTCTTGGGGTTCTGTGAGGGGTGAAACTCTCAATAAAAATTTGGCTCAGCTTCGCCCTCCTTCCAAGGAGGCATAAAAATGGAGTTGAGGGTTTGTTGTGTTTTCATCTCATGTTCTGAAACAAAAGGCAGTAACGACCCTGCCTTTTCTTCTCATGTTAGTCCCTTCAAGGAACTGCCCCTTGAAGGAACCCTGAGCTGTCGGTTCAGCATTTGCTTCATTTTATCTCAGGACTTTACATGGCTCTTGTCAGAACAGAGCCATGCACATCTGCAGAAAACACATTTCATTTTCGATCTCAGTGTTAAAACACACGTTGAGCTTGCCAGATAAAGATAACCTGTGACTGAGCCTGTGCTAATTACAGTAATGGCAATTACGGAGGACGAAACAGGAGTAGGGTAATGGGATGTGCTAACACCATCCCCAGGGTGTGTGATCCTACAGAAGGCTCCAGGCGATGCTCATCTGTTCGTGAGGGACAGGTGGCCATGGAGGCCTCCTTTGAAGTCAGGACCAGCGGAGGGTTTGCCTGTAGCCTGATGTAATGTTTAGTGCAAGCAGGTTTGCTGCACGAGAGGCAGCAGCGTGATGCTTTCTTAAAGCTTTTCTGATGTTAAGCTTGCATGGAAATAAATGAGCACAAGCTTAAGCTGCTTTTCAAATAACAAGAATAGCCTTCAAACATCAGGTTTCCTTGAAAGACCGGAGAGGAAGGGCTCTGAATTACACCAAAAAAAAAAAAAAATAGCATAAATTTCCAAAGGAGGTGCCCATCGTGCTGCAAGTAGGGGACGCACGACTGCCTGGCGAGTCCCTGGAGTTTGCAAAGGAGGGTGCGTGGGGAGCTCGCAGACCGGGGAGCCGCGGAGCTGTGTCCTCCCACCGAGCGCACTGACAGCACACCGCGGTGGGATGAGCTGGCTGGGGCGAGCCGGGGGCAGCACACGGCAAAGCCATGGCCACGGAGCCTCGGGCTTCTCGCTGAAGAAGCACCTGGGGGCTGCGCATCCTCCTCGCCGATCATCTCCTGCCGCAAGCAGCAGGCTCCGGCAGCCCACTCTGTCCGGGCTGGGGAGGCAGCCGTCCCTGGCAGCCCCCCCTGCTCGCCCCGGCTGTGATTCAGCCGAGGAGAAGTGGGTGTCAGCAGAGAGCTAGGCAAGCACAGGGCTTTACCTCATCCTAGAGTAGTAGCTAAAATAGGTCAAATGAATCACACCCTAAAAATGCCTGTTTCTCTCTGTTGGCTGTCAAGGGAAACGAGGGTGACTAGCTCAACTGTAGACTCCTACACTGCACAGATCAAGGGCAGAATTTAGTTAAATATAGGCATCTAAATGATGTGAGTCCGGTATGTAACCTCTTATTATGGCCAGCTCGTGGCTGGTTGCTGCAGCCAGTGCAGCTGGAAAAGGCTTGGTTCACCCTGGAACTGACATTCACTCTCTCTCTGGACAGCCTGTGCCCTCACCTCCACTCGCTGGATTGCTCTGTGTTGACTACGGTCTGACACAGGTGAAGATACAGGTATTTAAATGTTTATAGCAGGTGTTCAAAGGCTAGAAAACACCTCACCTGTAACAGCAGAGGTAAAAGCATTTGCATGCTTTTTTCATTGTGTTATGGCAAAGAAATCTGGGAACTACTACACAAAAATTCGGACGGCCCAGAAGTGTAGAGGCGTGCAGGAGAAGGGGAGGGTGTCACGACCAGTCCTCTCCAAGGAGGTTCTCACAGCTCTAGAGCCCTGTCACACTCTGCTGCTCCTGCTCTGCCCACAGAGTGCTCACTTTATCCCCCAAGCACAATGCTGACAGTGCTCTAGGCCAAGCTCCTCAATGTAAGGCTGAGTTCCATTGGGCTATAAACCTTTAATGTGGTCTGACAGGTGACTTAAGCATCCTACCCCAAACAGTACATCCAGGGACCACACATATCAGCTGGTATCACAGGTTTAGGTCACAGCCAGAATGCTGCTGCAGTCCCTTCCCTTCAGATCACCCCTTGCACGTTGTTGCTACAAGCATTGGAGACAACTGCACAGCAGAGCCGATCCAGCTGTACAACAGAAGTTCTGCTGTTGTGCACAGATTTATTTTTTAGCCATACTAGTCCCATAGCCAGGTTTACCCAATGGCCACACAGACTCTTGCTTTGGACAAGGGTTGTTTTTCTCAACAGCAGCATCCCCTTAAGCACACGTCAGGTTCCTGCCTCAACTCACTTGACTCGACATTCCTAAGTTGCCATTGCATTTCTGAAAAGTGAGAGGCTGCCGCCCACCAGCACCACACTTTCATTCAAAGCCTGATGTGAAACACATCAAAAAGCAATAGGAATCTTTCTCCTGCTACTGGTGGGCTTTAGCTACAGGCTGCACTCCTTCTAAGGTATCCCACACTGCCACTTCTCCAGCTTCTGTGAGCATATTGGGCTTGAAACGATGTCTAGCCAGGACCTGTGCTGCATTACATTTGGTAATTTAAACACACAGAGTTGCCCCAGAGCTACAGGGTTGTTTGAATAGGTTCAAGCAAAACTTCTGCAGTCTTAACATGGCCGTTGGTTTGCTAAGACATTTTAAAAAGAATAAATGCATTTTAAAGAAATGTGTGTATATTAAAAGGGGGAAAGGGGAGGAAGGGAGAGAGGAATGTGTGGTTAAGGCACATGATTAGGATTACAGAAATAATGCTTTTCAACTTGTCGCTTAAAATCTCTTTGCCTGTTTTCCAATGTGTAAAATCCAGTAATTAATGCCTGTCCACATTTATTAAGCACTCTTTCAACCCTGGATCAAAAGTTCCCTATGAGTATTAAGTATTATTACATCTGGCTACCCTGGGCTGCCACATTCAACAAGTTCTTCTGTTCATTTCAAATAGGCAAAAAATTTAACATTGTTTCATTAGTGATTCACTCAGGAATTAATCCTGGTTTCTTTTAAGTTAAATCTTACATATTTTTTATTTCTGGTTTACTCCAAAGAGTTGACACTGAGAATATACTTTGATTTGTCCATATGATATTGTTTTGTTTCCCCAGCCAAACAATTAAAACACTTTTCACAGGAGAATAAATAAAAATAAGGGTATTCCTTTTAGTTTCATGTTCATTTTTATGAGTGAACTGAACATGCAGCAAAAGTTTTCCTTGCTAGACAACATTTTACAGCAGTTTCACAGCCAGTTTAAGACCATATAAATGAGAAGGGCCATTAAGAAGAGACACTCCTTCTGCCCCTTCACCCTAATGCAGCCTGAAGCTGGCAGGTCCTGAAGTGATTCTGTGACTGTGGTGAAACTGGGAAAATCCACTCTTGTCCTTTTTTTGATCAATCCCACAGTTTAAGCAGAAAACTGGTCACTCAGCTTCTCCACTCCTGACTTTCCCTACCCATAACCTGTGGTAACATTCCCATGCATGTGGGTGTTTTTAGTAAGTTTTTTCACGAGCAAAAAGAAAAGCTATCTGAGGTGGAAATATGTAAGGAAAAAAGTAGTTTGGTTTTAGTTCACAGACCTGGCCTGAAGTGAGTATGGAAGATGTAAAAATAGACTTATGGCTTAATTGTACACTGTACCTTTAGGATTAAACCCTCTAGGTATCAACCCCAAAGGATCCATCTCGGGGACCTCATTTTCTTCATCATTGGAGTAGTTTGGTGGGAGGGCTCTTCTCCCATTCAGAGGAAGTTTTTTCTTCTCCTCATTGGCACTTGTTGTTTCAGACATCCTGTATTAAAAATGTTGCAATACCGTGAAAAAAAAAGAAAGAGTGCAAGGAAAAAGCAAACATGAGCCAGCATGGTACGTGTAAGATGGGAGAAACCAAAAGCAACGTGGGGTGCCAGTAAGCTACATGTTTTTAGACTCACATAAATAAAACCTGAGAGGCAAAAAACATCAGTCTAATGATGGAGTACAGCTCTCTGAGGATTGGAAGGCATTCTGTGTTTGTCAAAACACATGAATAAGAGAAGAAGGGAGGGCGGGAGAAGTAGAGGGAAGTCTAACAGAATTTGCCTAGGAGAAGCAGGGCACTAAAAACATTAGGAAGTTTCAGGTAAAAGAAATGGAAAATCACTCACTCTCCCTCCCTCTATAACAGCATTATTGAATCCAAAATAGCAAATTATATTTCCAGAAAGTGCAGCACACCCTACCTCTCCCTAATAAAAATGACATTATAAGTTATACTGCAATCAAGCCAAATACTACAGCCTACAACAGTCTGTGGATGATTAGTGGAGAATTGTATTTTTGTCCCTATGCACACAAACACCCAGTATTCAAGGGACTAACTCCTGCACCCAGACAATCCACTTTTGAGAAAAAGAGAGGGGCACAGGGGGAAGAGAGGGAGGGTAAAGGGGAAAAAAGGAAAAGAAAAAAGCACTTATCCACTTATTTCTCTCCCACTAACGTCCTTAAGGGAAATCTTAGATGTAGGCTGATCAGAGACTTATCTTTGAGCTACTCAAAACTGCTTTCACATCTATTTCAGTGTAAGCATGTAGCAATGAAAAAGCCATGCCATCCTTCTAAGAAAATATTAATGACTGAGAAGACAACTTCTTCCCAAAGCCCCTGAAAACAGCAATTTAAAACATAGCAATTATTTAATAGCAGTAAGCTCTTAAAGGAAGGTTTTTTTAGTTAGCAAGGATACCTTCTTTTCAGATAGTTTTTTTTTTTTTTTCTTCTGCCTTGCAGAATTTCTGCAGTGCAATAGAAGCAGGGAAAAAGTCGGGGGCTTTTAAGTAACCTCTGTATATCCTCCTCCTTCCTGTTGCAATAGGACAGTGCTGGAAGGGTTGCCAAGCCCTCCCCACGCCACCTCCCAGGATCTGCCACCACTGCTGGCATGTCTCTTCTTCCTCTCTCCCTCTCCCTGCTTGTCTTATTGCAATTCTGCTCACCAGGAGCATTTCAGGGTGCTTGGGCTAAGGAAACGGCTCAGACACTGAAGTTTCTGTACTTGGTGAGACAAAGTAGGATTGCTCATGGCACAAGGGCATATGAAGTGGGACACTGGAGGGGATTTTCTGAAGGATACAATCCAAGAAGCCATACTTACCATGTTGTCAGACTTTGGACTAAGCTGTGCTTGGGGCAAATTACCTTCAGCTCTTGCCCATGCTAAAATGTGCATCACCTAACAACCAGGGTCTGGGACAGTACCTGGGGGAAGCATTTTAGCTTCATGCCAACTTTCTTCAGTTCAGCCAAGCTTTGAATTCAAACGGGGACTGTGTGACACCTCCTCTGTCAGAAAAAACTCTACAGGCTATTGGAGCTACCTGGAGAAAAAACAATGTAGAGGGAAGAATTCAGGCCTAATTTTTCTGCCAGCTGCTGTTGTTTGGCAGCAGAGGTAGAAACCACCTAGTAAGAGCATGCATGGGCAATGGAGAGCCCCTCTTACACACATGGGAACCTCCAGAGTCACTTAGTTGCCTTGTTTGCAGGGTAGATGAAGGACCAAGGAGACTCTACACTCTTTCAGGCAGCTATGACTTCCATCCTCATAGTATCACTGAAGCCTCAAACCTCTGTTGGCTAAATACCCCTGAAAGCAAGCCAGAGGGCTGAAGAGAAGAGAGTCAGGTCACATTCCTGTAATGGGAAGCAGCAAGTAAATCATCTGGAAGACAGGACCCTCCTCCCACCTCCCTGAGGATTTCCCAGCCACAGCCAAGTAGCTCCACATAAGTCAGGACACCTGCAGAGCATGGGGCCGAGATCCCAGCTGGAGATCTGGGAGCAGCATGGCTGCACCAGCATGGCATTGCAGCTGGGCTAAAGAGCCTGCTAGGGGTGATTGCCAAGGTGTAGCACTGGGCTGCAGCAGTTTTGGGGCAGCCTGGCTATCTGCACACAAGCGTTGCACTGCCCTTTCTCATAGACGAAGGGTAAGAGGGGACTTTCAAAGCCTATTCAGCGAGTAGCATGGAAAGCCACCTGGCTGGGGGACTCTCCTTCTCCTGTCCTGCTCCCCCAGGGGTGCAATCACCCTACAGGGTCAGATCTGGTCCCATCACAGGCATCCTGAGCTTCAATTTCCATTGACTCACTTTTACACAGATGGGCCCTGTGGTAACCATCTGGAGGGCAAGCGGCACCCCTGGCACCCAGGAACACAATGAGCTTTCTGGGGGAGGAGGCTGGTTGCCAATTTTCTTTTTTTTTTTTTTTNATCCACATTTCTACGTGGCGTGTTGTGCTTTGTGCCTCTCTCTCCCACTTCCAGCCAGCACTTCAGTTCCCAAAATTGCAGCTGCTGCGACGATGTTACAAAAACTGATATAAATATTGCCTCAGTGCCATGCCTGCTGGAGGCCTGCAACACAAATAAGAAACACCATCTCCCAAGGAAGTCATGTGCTTCCCCAAGTGGCTGCAGCGCTGTCAGAGCCGGGAGGAAAACTTCCCGTCAGAGCAAGGGCTGGAGCGTGCGGATGCAGCAGAACAGATCCCGCTCCAGCCCCTGCGCTTCCAGAGCCAGCGGTTGCAGGTGTCTCCCCACACCCATGCACTTCTGTCCGGGGCCTTTTGTCAGAAATTATGATCATGCAGAAAGCGAGGAGGCCAAAATTTTTGGTGGCGGCGGCAGGGAGAGTAATGTTCTGCACATAATTTATTTATTTTGTGGGGAGCGGTGTAAATTCGTGCTTATGACAGCTCCAGATGGCAGGTGTTTTCTCATTACCTTGACTCCTTAGCATTTGCTATCCCTTGTCTATTAGACTTCACTGGCCTTAATTTCACTTCCGTGGTTCCAAACTACTGACGTCAGGGCTGATGCAGGAGGAGGTATGGAAAACATGAAATCCTGATTTTCCTGTAGGGCGTTATATTTAATGAATGATGCACTGGGATGACCGGTGAGAGAGCACTCTCTCTTCCTGAAGTCACTTCTGCACTGCACCCTGTGGGGATCTGTGAGCCCATACCCCTTTCTCAGAGGCAGCCTTCAGATGCTCGTGGCCTTTGCCAAAGACCTTTGCAGCCATGGGCACCCTTCCCAGAGCAATAGACTCTGGATAATGGACAGCCCTTCTGCCCGATCCCCACAGAAAAGCCCATAAATGGCTACAAAGCTTGCAGTCTAAAGGGTTATCTAAAATGCACTTTCCTGTTGTTGCCAGAGCTGGTGTCGCTCTGTTCCAAGTCCTGCCATGCCAGACAAGAGTTTGTGGGGAAAAACATTCCCACAAAATGCACGAGTCAGTAAAGCTTTACAGCCAGAGGAGAGGGTGTGCCAAGATCTGTCACAAGCAAACTGATCAACCAGGTGCTCACATAAATGGATTGCTGTGGTCTGTGCCAGCGCCTAGATGGGAGGGATGTTTTGTCTACTGCAGCTACACCAACCATTCCTTGGAAGCAGATGAGCATTGTAAAGCTCTGCAACAGGATGGCTTTATTTCTTCCTCTGTTTTTAAAATATTACCCTCATGCCATTTGCAGTCTAGATGGGTGTTTAGATGCACTGGAGTATTGTACTACATGTGCCCAGGAGTACCTGCTTCATCCTTACTGCCCAGAAACCAGACTCTCTCATCTCTGATCTTCTATACATATTAATACAACATTACTTCTCTCTTGTCTTCTCAGAGATTCACTTGGGAACCTGCACCCTTACTTAGATGATCAAGTCTTGTCTTCCCTGTTCCTCTGCATCAGTACCTGTCTCCCAGAAACTGGTGTTCTTCTTCCTGTGTGGTCCTGCCTCATCGAGGCTGCAGGTAGAGTAGAGCAGATTCTAGAAGGAAAAAAAAACAAACTATTAAAAATTGTTATTTTCAAACAGAAGCACATTCAAGAAATCCTCATTTGGTGGTTTTGTTTGTTCATTTCACTTTGTGGGTTTTGTTTTGTTTTGTTTTGTTTTAAACAGTTAATATATCTGTGTGTAACAGCAGCTCTGGATACCACATACAGAGAAATATATTTTGAGTTAATGCTGAAAATTCAGGAGGTCCAGCTCTGAAACCTAATATGTGTACACATGTCTGAATGTGTGAAAGAGGGACAGAGGCAGAGAGAGATAAAATGGCAGCTCTTCAGATGGTAGAACATTTGGAGAAGGGGATATAGGGCCAGTGTTCAAAAGACATTATTGCAAATGTTTCTGTTGCAGAAAGAAAAATACCATATATGTATATATTCATACACACATTCTGCTAGGAAAACACGGCTTAGGAAATTTTACTCTTCTCTCAAAATTGTTGTTCCAAGCTGCACGCCTAAATTCAAACTGTAGATCTTTACAAGCATCTACATCTGTGCTGGCCATCTTAGACTCCCTTTATCCTCCGCACAGATCTAGTCTAGGCAGTGATTCATCTCCTCCTACAGCAGACATGTAAATAGGTCAGATGAATCATGGCCTAAAAGTGCCTGCTCCCTGTATTGCCTGCAAAGGGAGCTTGGGGTGATGGGTTCTGCCATATGTGTCTACACTGCCGATGTCTGCAGTGAGGTGAGATAAATCCTAGGCAAGGTACAGAAACAGAAAAGCGTTTTATTTTGGTTTAGAGGCCTGACTTTCAAGTGCTAAATTAGCCTTTACTTTTATGGAAATATTGCTGCAAGTCATTATCAGTGATACACAGTATACAGTTCAATAGCGTTTTTTTCCTCTCAGAATATGTGGCTGCCACTGTCAATTATGTAAACTATGTTTCTTACAATAAGTGTCAGATTACAGTAAAGTACATACAAGCTCATAAGTTCAGGTTTGGGAATACACTTGCATCTTTTTGTACTCGTCTGTGAAGGCGTTCTGTTTCTACAGACAGAAATATAACTGTACATGTAGTAACTGCAGGAAAATAAGAAAATAATCATAATGACTGTTATGAACATACAATCCAGGTTCCCACTGCTATTCTTCCTCACACCTAAATGCAAAGAATTCTGTTTGTTTGATACTAGGGGCTGTCCCAGTTTGTTGAAGAAAGAGTAAGAGAGAAGCCAAGCAAGGGCAAAGGGGTCTGTCATAAGAGGCAATGTTCACAGATTCCAGCTAAATTTACTGGTTTATGTTTTGCTGGGGTGGAGATCTTAAAGGATGAAAGAATATCTCTCAAAACCAGAATTGGACAACTTCTCTGCTGGCCAGCTGACCCAGAAGCTGATAGGGACAAAAAGGCTCTGGACCTCAGATACTTATTTCAACTCCAAAAGGAAAGGACAGGAAATCAAAGCAAAGCCATAACTACCTGGAGACTTAAGAAGGAAAGCCCATTTTAGAGAAAACATTTGTCTGAATAAATTCACCACAGGTGCCATATGCTTGGGCCATGGAAAGATTCCTTTCTAAAGCAATTGCTTCAGTCTTCTTAAGCCCACATACCCAAATAAGCTCTTGGCCTGGGGATCAACTCTACTTGATCCATCAGGCAATGAGGCTGAACAGAAAGACTAACTTGAAGAGCAGGGGAAACAGAGGATTTGTATGATTCCCTTTCAGAGACTATTCATAGTTATCTACTACCTTTTGAACAGCCACTGTATCTAGAGATAGGCAGAACAAACAATATATTCAGTCTGGTAAGACTTTGTCTACCATTATTGCTATATGCTCACAGAGCTGCTTGAATTTTTTCCAATCCATCAGTCTCCTTATACTGAAGGCTGATTCCACAACACTGAAACTTCTTCAAGAAAATGTCAAATGATCATGGTAAAACAGTTAGCAAGAAGTTACCAAAACATGCTTAGCTTTTATTTGGTCATTCTAGCTTTTAAGTTTTAAGCCAGGCTGCAGCCCTCAGGTGTTGGGATGTCTATGGCAGGACAGGCCTGGGGAGCTCAGGGAAGGGAACCTCACAGTTTCTGCAAAGACTCAGTTTAAGTAGCTGCAGTTGAGTTCTGCAGCCAGAAACCCCCAGCTCCAGTGGGACTCAGTTGTCATGTACAGCATCAGATGTAAATGAGGGTTCTTTGCCCAAACTACCATGGCTCCTGGACAGTGTGGAGTCATCTTGGACATATCAAGGAAGACCCAAACCACCTACAAGCACAAGCACAGGGTCTGTGCCCTGCATTCCTGAAGCACTTGTAACAAAGACCCGATACTTGAGATGTCCCTACCTAAATCTGTTTGGACTGAGCAAGGTTTAGTAGGTCCAGTACTACATAGTGCACAGATGAATATCCTTGTTTTACTGCTAGACTGAAAAACAGTGTTGATGGAACACTGCACCCCAGCCAAGAAGCTAGGGCAGACCACAGCTCTTTCCTGTATCCAGTGAGTGGGTAATATACAATGCAGGCAATCCCAGCATGCTTAGTTAACAGTTGGTTCTAATTAATTTAGTAACATATGTGGACATGCAATATTTCAGTTTTAATGTCACAGAGCGTTTCAACATTACTGACACACAGTGTTACAAGTATACTCAATTACAAGATTTTTGGAATTAAAAATTTCCTAAATTTTCATTACAGGGTAAAACTTCCTGTTCCAGTTCAGAACAAAAATACATTTTAAAATGCCTGAATGTCTTGTAGAACAGCTTTTCTTCTTAATACAAACACAGATGTAGTGTGTAGGCCCATACACAACAAGACACTCAAGCACATCTTAACTTCAGTCGTGTAATTCCATCTTCAGGTATATGCCTAAACCCTGTAATGGGCTCAACTCAAAAAAACCAAGGCTGCACAATATCACTTTGTACAGAAATACTTAAGCTGCCTGTTTATGTTGCATTTCTGCAAGATGCAGTTGCAGTTTAACAAGTCTTTAGTGCAACTGCTTCTTGATTCATTTCAAAGGTAGTTGCCAGAGTGGGCTGTTGACCCATGTTTAAGTTCCAGTACTGACTTTATCTCTGTGCAAATGAGCTTCTTTAAGGGAGTGTGCAATGTTTTGAGAAGCAGGTTCAAATGTGGGTTGCAAAACATCACAACTGGTTGGTTTGTTAATGGCAGACATTCTGGAGGGGAAAAGGGAAATTGAAAGGATGCATCATTATCCAGATGAAATTCAATAGCAATTTAAAGTTAATTTCATAATCCCAGATGTATGCCAAATAAACCCATCCAGCACAAGCTGTAGGCTTTGATTTTTGTGAAGTCTGCAAGTTCTTTCATTTGCTATTCCCACTATAACCTTTGCAATGTGGCTCAAAAAAAAAAAAAAAAAAAAAAAAAAAAAAAAAAAAAAAAAANAAATTAATGCCTTCTAAATGCTCCATATACCTGTCTCTTTCTACAGTGTTGTGCTGCATCCACAAAATTACTGTCAGCGTGCACAGTGGAATACAAATACTTTTCCCTTTGGGCTTGCAGTGAGCTCATGGTTGGAATAAAGATGAAAGTCAGATCAGCTGAGAGACAGTGTACCAGGAGGGCAACTCCAGTATGTATCCACAGCAAGGTCCCTGGCTCCCCAGCTGATCCTAAAACTCTATTATACATAGAATAGGCACGCACAGTATTTCTCTTACATGTCCAGACTCTGTGTAAATCCCGTCAAAGCCGTACAAAGTCCAAGGTAATAACCACAGTCGTCTGGCGCTCTCTCCACTTGAGGCTGATCCATTCACACAATTCCACCCCTGTTTGTGTGCCCCTAACAGATCAAACCTACAAAGTTCTAGGCTGTAAGCCTGCAAGAAGCCGTGCTAGGACAAAGCTCTGCAGGCAGATATCTTCTCCTTGACCCCTTGATCTCTCTGTGGCCCATCTCTCTCTCAGCTGTAATCTTCACAAACTTTTGCAGCTGCCATAGGAATGGTATGATCTTTCACTCTTTTCCTTTCAAGTCATTTTCTTCAACAACCTTACAGTGCTTTTGATTTCCTTTCAAAACATCAATGGCTGGTTGCTGGGGGAGCATTTACTACTTCACTAATAGATTGGAAACTCATCCGGAAAACAGCAGCGCAAACAAAACGGGAATTGATCTATCTTTTATATTAAATGACCATTTTTTTTTTTTTTTCAGAAAGGCCCTTGGAATTCTTAATCTTCAGACTTGTAAAAAATTATGTTTTTTGTTTGTTTTTTTTTTTTTAACTCATATAGAAAAAAAGGTCTCATTGGCTGTGGCTGAGATGTCTTGACCCAACTGCCTTGTTTGCCTGGGATTCCTCCTGAGACTCAACACTTCCTGTAATTAACGTGGATAATTCCTGGAGATGTGCACAAAACTGGGTACAAACAGCATGTTAGGAAATTATAAGAAAAATGGTGACAACGTTAGGATGAAGAAGTGGACAATGTATTTTTAAGTAAGAGAATAAACATACTGCACAGGCATGAATTGGAACACACAGGTGGAAATGGGTTCGTTCCAAGCCCTGTCCCCTAACATGGTCCATGTCACCATCTTGCAGTCTGATTTCCCACATCTTCCTTGCAACTCAGATAGCTAATCAATGAGCAGAAAAATTATCATAACACCCTAGCAGTTACTAGCCAAATAACCAATTAATGAGAATCATGTAACCTGAACAAATGGCTTTTGAATGACCAATAAGCTGAAATTTTTTGCATTATACTGCAATAAATTTTAACCAAGAACATGCATTCATTAAGTGTAAAGCTTGTGGACCTCTGAAGGAAAAAGTTGGGCAAGTACACAGATTGTAATGACCTAGCTGTTTAACCTTTCCCATTGGTAGGGCCACTGGCTGACTAATACTTCTGTTCTGTACCTGCTGACAGTCAGTGTTCAAATGTTGAATCTATAGCTCACTGACACTACTGTTGCCAACATTTTCTGTTGCATTCTGTGGCAAATACAATTTTTTTGTCTATTACTTGAAAAACCAGTAGCAACTCAAAATAAAATATAAGATTTTTGGATATAAAAATGATGAAAACTCTTGGAATGTCTAGAGAGGCCAGTGTTGCAAGTGTTATCTAATGAATATGACTTTAAGGTTGTGTTTGTTCTCAGAAAAAACACAGTTGTTCACAAAGGCAACTGAAATATACATGCAAAGCTCCAGCAATCATACAAATTATGATCTAAACTCACTGTAGCCATGATATCTTTTAGAATGAACCCCTATCAGAATTCCTCATCTTCACAGCTCTGAAGGCTGAAAATATTACACCTTTTCAAAACTTGAACCATACCAAAAAAAGAAGTGGCATCTCACTGTAATAATGCTGTCTTAATTATGTACAATACTTAGCACTGGTTTTACACCAGATGAGTCATAGTAGAAGCTTGTACTTTGCTGTTTGACTAAATCCCACGGCACTGAGGACTGTGTGAGCCTGCAGTGAGTCCTTACCAGCTCGTGCTCAGCTCTTCTCTCAGACCATGTCTGCTGGATCCTTCAGGGAAGGTTGGTTTGAAGGGTGCTGCAATAGGATGAGCAGACATTGTGGTTGGAAATAAGGATTCAGAGTCAGTAAGAACATGCCAGAGATGTCTTGAAAGCTGCTCAGGTTGTTGTGCTTCTCTTGTCATGTCCATTTTAATTAAATGGGATTCTAGAAATCATAGAGCTAGATTTTATTCCTTTCTTTTTAAAGGCAGTTTATCTGCTGAGTATAAACGTTTATCTCCTGAGTAGAAGATTTTTTTGCCATCTTGTGCTGTTTGTTGTAACAATTAAGATAATGCCAGACAGGCAACTGAAGCACTTGCAGTTATTTATGGGATCCCTCTTCACTTGCCTTATGCCATCTATTCTTTTACTACTAAAAATAATCCCACAGAAGCAGATACTTATTTTATGAAAAACTTTTACCACTGAGTTCTCCAATGAGATGGTTTGGTCTGCTGGACACCTCTCCATTTGTACAGATTTCTTCTCCTTCCTGCATTTTGGGGTTTGATGAGCTTTGTGACATTTGCTGGTAAGCACAGGATCTTTTCCCAGGTCCTTCTGCATGTTGATGTTTTGGACAATACGGGCTGTTCTCAACTCAGTTGTTACCTTGACAATTCAGTTCTCTTCATCTGAAAGAGGTGAATAACACTGCTTTTGAGCCTTCATAAATGGTGTTGGAAACTTCAAAGGAAAAACACTCTCAGATGGATATTTTTTAAGGTATTTGAAAAGAGCAGATGGACTTGTAGCAGAGTATACCACAGTCTTCATTCACAGTCAGCAGGTGTGGTGGGTTCCAGCCTCTTTGCATCTATGTCTGGGAAACCATGCAGGAAATTTAATGTTAGACATTGTGACAAATTGGTCCCATCTGCCTCCCCTCCTTCACGCAACAGATACAAAGAGTGCCAAAGTACCTGGGTATCACAGATCTCTGGGAGGCTGAAGCCTCTGTCTATGCAGGTGACAAATATTCTACTCATTAAATATTCCTGTAATGAATGCCCTGCTATGGCACCTTCCAAGAGACTCCTGATTAATTGAAAGAAGTAAAATCCTTCATGCTGAAATAACAGCTGGCTATGGTATTTACCAGCATCAGCTGATCATCTAAAGACATACACTTCACCAGGAAGCTTTCACTCCTACACGTTATTTAAATAGAAGTTGTTTTTTGCAAACTTAGTACCTCTAAACTGAAGTCTATTCCATTTGGTTTAGTAGGGTCTTTCTAGTTAACAGTCAGTGTGTTTTCAAAGTTCAATACCTGTCTTATCAAAAGCCTTACCCAAAAGAAACCCCAAGGAGTGGTGTGCACTCCATACTATTGTGTGACGCGAAAAGGATGCATCCAAGTGAAAAAACAAACAAATCATTTTGCTCATGGAAACATTTCATTTCCATTTTAGCCAGGAATGTACTAAATAATGCATCATTCCTCGGCTACTCAAAAGGTCACCTTTTGGTCTGCTGCAGTGGTTTGTGTTCCCTCGAGACCCTGCTCTGAGCACGGAACAAAGCGTGAGAGCTGACAACAGGCTTGGGGGATGCAGGTATGGGACAGGCTTCTGGAAGCCTCCCAGCAGCTCCATTTGAGAACCACAGCCAAATTTCCTTTCTCTCATTTTTTACTTCAGTCCCAAGTAACCATCTTCTTTCCCCTGCCTTCCTAAGTAAATTAGTCATATGTAAAATATGAGAAAATAAACAGCCAACTCAGATTTTGACACCATGCAGAGACAAGTATCCATGGAGATTAGGGACCTCCTGTTCATCATTGATTTCCCATCACATTTGACAGGAAGGTACAACAAAGAGAATAAACTAGCCCCCCAGAAAGGCACTCTGGGAGGCCAAGTTCAGCTTACAGGCTGTTGAGTCTCTTATTCCCAAACTATAATGTAAGCAAGCCAATTCTGTGACAAAAATACATACACAGTAGAAGCATCTGACCCACAGCTGGTTTAGCTATACGCCTCATACTTGAGCCTTTCATCCAGCAGATGTGGATGAGAGAAATTGGTGATTCCCTACATAATATCTCATTATCAGGAACACAGTCATGAGTTTTGCAGCCAGGAATCACTTCAGCTTTCTAGACTCAAGTGCTGGTTATAATATACAGACCTTAGTGTGGAGACAGTGATTCTGAAGGGGAAAGAAAATCAGTACCTGTTATCATTCAGTTCAGAATCTGTCCTCCTAGCAGGTAAGTCAAGGTGAGACATCAAGAAGAGACATCCTGCCCAGACCTGACTTCGATGGGATGGTAGGTGAATCAACATGTTGTTCTTGTGGGATTTTCTAAGTGATGTTTCCCACAGATCTAATCCTGCTGTGTCTCCTGAAAGCCTAAATCAAAATTGCCTACAACCAAAATAGCTTTTGTTTCAAATTAAATCAAACAAGTAAGGAGAGAAATAACAACTACGCAAGAGACAAACAAGAGTGTAACTCACTGTAAGGGCCATCTTGCATTGATGCATAGCAATCCCTCCTAGACTACAGCCTGGGGAACACTTTATTTTTAAAGGTCTCACACACAATAACCGAATCATAGTAGACATGCATCTAACCATATGTACCACTCATCTTTCCTTACCCAGAAAAACAAAAAAAAATCTTAAAAAGAGATGTAAAACAACCCTGCAAAAAACAACTAATGCACAAGCACTGAATTAAGTATTGAAAATCCAGTGTTTATGTATTCCTTAGCCGATCCAGATGTGCTTTCATCTCCACCATTCACTCACACATCAAAACTGCAGCAGACCTCCAGGAAAACCCTCTGAGCTCTGGGATTCCTGTCCTTGATCCTGGATGATGTAGGATTCATTAACTCCAGCTGCTGCTGTTAGACTTTCCCCACTGCAGTGGAGAGTGTCCCTGCCAACCAGCACAAAATCCATGCCATGTGGCAAGGTTCTGTGGTTCAGCAGGCTGCCAACCTTGGAGCCACAGTGGCCACAGGAGGTGGCAGATATCAAAGGACAGAAAGGAAAGCAAGGTGGACAGGCCCATAGGGCTCTTCAAATGAGTTGGCAAGCAAATTTTAAAATTTGCACTTTAAAAAATCAAAAAAGCAGAACACTGCAGAGCAACCAATTTTGCCACAAGCAGCTCTTTACAAGCTGGAGGTAACAGCAGGAGGTTTCAGCCAGAGAGGCTCTGCAGTCCTGATCAAACTGCGACCTCCTGCTTGCTCATGTACCTCTGCCACTGGCACACAAGGGCCCTGAATGGCACATACCGCATGTCAGGAGAGAGCCCCATATGCTCTGACAGCAGCTGTCTTAGCCATTTCACAGCCATGTTACCATCAGATATGGGTGATTACTGGAATTCAGTCTGTATCAACATTACGACATATATTGGACCCAGCATTTGGCAGATACTTCAAATGGGGCCAGGATACCAATGGCATCACTTAGAGCACCTGGCCAAGCCCAAATCTGCACTGGCCTTAAAAAAAATAAAGAAAAGCAAGTCTGTTATCAGTAGGCTTAAATTTGTTCAGCAGGAGTACATATCTCCTTTACAAAGGATCTGTGAATCTGAGAAGTAGAAAAGGCTAAAGACTCAGAGCAGTGAAGCACCATTCATTTAAAATGTGTGATCCCAGAAAAACTGAGGATCCTTTCTAGCTAGAAATCCAAGACAGAAAACAAGAACAGTCTACTAGCCAGCCAACAATTCGGGGTTTATCACCAGACCAACAAACAGCTAAACCAGTGTTTGTCCTAATGACTTCATGTATTGGCAGCCTGGTAAAGAGGAGGTTCCCAGTGCAGACTCCTGCATAAGGTGCTTCAAGTCAAGCAGTGACATTATTGCTCCTGTTCTCCACCCTTCCACCCTTGTTTTTCCCTCCTTGGCTAACGAGATGATTTTCTTTGGCAGAGCAAGCTACACCAAATACATACAAACAACTAGCGGACTGGAGTAAGAGTGCCTCTGTGTTCCCAAATCAGGGTGAGCCAAGCACCCATTTCTCAGCTGCACAATGACACAAGACCAAGTGAGCATCAATGTCCTTCAACCCATCTCCTGGCCACCACAGGCAGGAGAGCCCAGCTCAGCAGGTGGACTGGAGTCCCCTAGTGCTGCAGTGAGCTCTACGCTGCACGTGGTATCTGCTGGCCAATTAAGGTACAAGCATGATAATTTTTTTTTTCTCGAGCATATTTTCAGAGTTCTCCCCTTTGGCTTAAGTATTTAGTGGGCTGCAACCCACTTAATACATTTGTGCACACTCACAGGCACACAGACAACACACACAGAGTTGCTTACATATGGCTTTCCTCACAGTTCTGATAATCTGGGTAATTTATTCAGGTTGGCAAAGTTTGAGTGTTTTTCCATTTCCTCTGCAGAAGGAGAGCAATGTGATTGTTGCTGTGGTGATCCTTCCCTTAATATTTTTAGCCATAATCTGGCTTAAAGTCATGACTGGTTCTGGAAAGTGTCATTCCATTAAGGCAAAATACCAAAACATTGGTGAATAGCCTTTTATTTTTCACACTGAATATTATATATAAACTATTCCTTGAAATTCACATTTACAGATGTAAACATGTAGATATCTCTTTATCATAAACAGGCGTGTTTTCAGTCTTTCTTTTGTAACCCCCTGTTCTCCTTCACCCACTTGGACTAAAGCTGTCAGAACCTCTGCTCACCTGGCTTATGTTTTTTCAGGAGGGTACATAGAAATATCAATGCTGACATTGAGAGTAGTTGCATGTGTAATCCCCCAGGCACAGGGCTTAAAAAAGCTACCTCCTTCCCTGTTAGTGAGGTTAACAACTGCTTTGCAGAAGGGGAGCAAGGCGATTTCATTTTTTATCTTCATTCAAGAGGTTGCAGAGCCAGCATTCCTCTCTGTGCTGAGAGGACAGCAAATGTCAGTTCCCTACCTTCATTTATACCTTGATCAATGAAGCTGTTGGCAGAGAAAACTGTTATACACAGTGAGGAAAGGAGGACAAAACTTCTCCTACAGATGGAAATAGCTGATGTTATTCCCATTAGTAGCGTGGACTGTAGACATATCCCTGCAGGGCTCTACCAAAGTAAGGGTGGTTGCACCATTCCCAAAATCCTAGAGCTCTGCCATTTCATAGCAATGGTGCACAACACACAAGGAGGTGAGGTTGATGGTCCAGCCCTTGAGCATCATATCCTTGTCTCCTTCCCTTCATTCCAAATAGCAAGCCCAAGTGTCCTGGAAATGTCTGTGTTTTTAAGGTTGCAAAATTGCTTTCATGAGACTGCTCTCCCATAACCTGTTTCACATTGGGTTATCCCAAGGGATTAACCACAGAAAACGATGCCTTGCAGTATAGATGAAAATAAACTCAACAGGGCCAATGGAAAGCTGTCCTCTCACTTAGTTGTAGTTTTGTGAAAATTATTGAGATGAAATTTTGTTTGCCATTTAAAATTCAGGATTAATCATTCGGGAAAGCTGAAAATTCTATTTCTTCATTTTGTACCTCCTATGGGTGTTTCCCAGCATTTGAAACAATTTCCAGATTATTATTTTTGAGGTGGGAAAAACAAGATGTTGATTTTCCATTCAGGCAAAGAAAAAGTCTCATCCCAAAAGATTATATAACTTCCATCATTGCAACTAAATGTGTTTGGTGTATCTGAATAAACCAGATTCAGATTTTTGTTCTTGAAATGCACTAACAGAAGCTACCACAAAATTTTTCTTCTACAATGGGATTGCAAATATAGGTGATATAAAACCATAAATTTTCTTCATTTTAATATGAAAGACTTCTAGAGTCATAAGTAAAGAAACTATTTAACAAACAGATGTATATATGCTTCTTTACTCACACATACATTTACTATGAACTGCATTAAATATGATGACAAAATACCACAGCATGAATATGCCCACGTCTTTCATTTTTCACTGCTTTTCTAGAAATTTAAAGATATTTAGGACTTCATCTGTAAGTTGTGCCTTCCAAAAAAGCAGCTCAATCCTCCATGATCTTAATACTCCCTGGATAGACTCTGGTAGATTCAGCAGCATGTCGATGCAGCAAATTACATCAAAGGTGCAAAAAACCCACCTGTGCCACACTGGTGAAATTAGGAACTGTTTCCTACCACCCCTCTAATACTTTCCCACCATCACCAGCCTGGTGAGGGCACTTGGACTCTGCCTTCCCACTGATCACATCAGACACTCATATTGCACCCTGCATGATATTTTAGGGGCGCTCTGGATCCTGCACAGTGGCTGAGTAGTGATGTTTTGCTTGTGCTCAGCTGCACGATGCCAGCAAAACTCCTACATCTGCAGCTGGCATTACGGTGCTCCTCACCAATGCCCTCACCAGACCACACAGGGCACCACACAGCTCAGGATATTCATCATGCACTGGCATGGGAAGGGCAGGAATTGACAGCTAATTTGCTTTCGCCTTGGCCCATTTAATGCCCTGTCCCACACTGTGGTGCCATCACTACCAGAGTAACCTGCAGGAATGCATACTGTGTTTGTGTGTTCTCTTGCCCACGCTATACCACAGGAATGAAGGAATTTGGCAAAGAAAGGAAGGGACAGCACTGGGAGCTGGGCATGCAGGGTCAGCTGAACCTCTTTTCTGGGTCATTTTAAGAGATTTCACTCCACGGACCCACTGTAACTTAAATCCAGTCCTACTGTAAGAGAAACAAAATCAAAGCCAAGCAGACTGTTGGATGGAGCTCTGCCTTGCTAGAGCTGCTTTGACATCTTTCATTAGCCATAAATGCCAAGTTCTACTTCCCATGTTCAGCCAAAGGTGCTGGATTTTGGCTCCACTTCCCCTTAGTGTGCACCAAGCCTGACCTAAGTGCAGCTCCACAGGACCAGACTGAATCTCCAATGTCCCACTCTGTCACACTCAGCTTCATTTCTATGCAAAGTCTGTGCATTAAGGCAACTTCCACCACACACTCCAGGCAATTAGAAGATTTCCTACCTGCTGTAAGGCAGCCTTATTGTGACTATATATCACAACATGGCTTTTTATGTGTAATTCCACACCCAGACTGCTGCTTTTGTTGCAGGGGGCTGAGCTACAGCCCCTGCAGAAGCCACGAAGGGTGCATTTGCAAGCAGAATGTAGGTTTCTGTGCTATTTCTGAAGCTCTGCAATTCACTTCCTGCCTCGCACGTGGACCGGGGTTTTGCTTAGATGCAAAGCTGAGATTGAACTCTCAGTCACAATATACTTCTCTTTTTTCCCATTTTAGAAAAGGGATTTGTGCCTGTAAAGGATGCACTCAGCTTCAAAATCCTGTAGCCTTAACTACCTTGGTTCTGGAATGAAACATCAAAGAGAGATGAAGGTTTGTGTCAGAATTAAGCCTGTGCTATAAAACAAGACTAATTTATGTTCTAACCCCAGCCTTGCTGAAGTGCAAGCAGCAGTCTCCTTTTCTATACTGGACCTGTAATAAAATCCCCACAGAGCTTGGTAAGAAGTTGTACAGGTAAAAACAAGCTGATTTTTTTTTTGACAGTGTATTTCCTAGCAATTTCAATGATTTCTGCTGACAGTTTAGTTTTAAGGACCAAATTCTCAGACAATAACTCATGACCTAATTCTGAAGTCAAGACTACAGTTCATAGATAATTTTCCCCATAAATTCTTCAGCAATTTTGGAGAGAAAGGATGCTAACAGAAGGCTGTAGTAAGCAAAAAAGACAAAACCAGTTAACCAGATATTTAAACAAAATAAATGCTAGTACTGAATACAGATTTTCAGCAGCAGTTTTTGCAAACCCATAGAGGGGAACTCAGTGGCTTCAAAGGCAAGGCAGGTAAGAAGCTGGAGAGTCTTAATTAGTTACTGCATTGCCACACACCACCCGCTCTCCCCCACCCCATGTGAAATGAAGGCAGAAGGTAATTCTCAGTTAAAACCAAACTGAATGCACTCCCTCTTCACTACCAAAAGGTATTAAGATGTTTATGTATCTTTAGTCAAATCCATATTATAAGAGACAGAGAAAGTGCTCAATTTTTAAAGAAAGGGGGGGGAGGGGGGGGAACCCCACACCAAAAAAGGCAGCAAGACCCAGATATTTACTGTCTCACCTATCTCCAGAGCTTAATTTTGAATGAGCTTTGTGGCTTGGCTACTTAGTCTACACATTGATATTTTAAAATCATGATAAATTTTTCCAGATCCTTAGAATACAGGTTAAATTCTAGTAATCACAGCTGCTCAATGGTATATCTTTTTAAAGCATATTTCATTTTTGAGACCCCCAACTTCAAGCCTCCATCTCTGGGTACCTTTAAGGAGGACTTTGGCACACATCTGTTAGGGATGATGTTGATATAGTTGCAGTTGCCTTCAGAAGGAAAGATGGTTTAGTAATCTCTTAAGGTCCTCTTCAGGGCTAATTTTCTGTGACAGAGTCCAATCATAACACAACCTAATTGCAGCAATTTAAGAGAAAGTTACCCCATCACAGCAGCTCTCTGCTCCCCACTCCAACTTCCCTTCCAATTTCTGTTTTAATAAATCCTTTCTCTGTAGTGTAGTTGGGCCACAAGAAAAGTAGGAAGCATATCTTTGAGAAACTCCCCTAGGCCAGACAGACAACTTGAAGATGACAGATAAAGAACCATCAGCTTTGTCTTTCTATTGTACTGCCAATTGTACATGACATAAAACTAGGAAATTCCATACTATGAGGAGAGAGGTAACACAGAGTCTCTCACTGGAGTTTCACAGTCACAGGCTCTGGGTTTCTCCACCAACAGACATCTTGGCAGGAGAAGTTTGATCTGGGTAGAAGACTGCATTTCTATCAAGTTAGTCGCAGTACCTGAGATACAGGTGACATTTGCTCCAGCACAAAATTTGTCATTCCTATTTCCAACCTTAGACAGTCTTTGGACATTTAAACCATAACTGGAGACATGTGAATTATATCTATGGCACCAGTGCTCTGCATTGTGTGCCCACTGTATCTGTAAAACTCTTGGGGACCTTCCTGTTTGATTTGCTCTACTGTCAGACCCTGGCCTAAACAAATGTGAGCCTTGGCCCCCTGGCATTTCTGACAGACTTTTTGAGGTAGGTCCCATAAAAACCATGAAGCATTTCACAACCCACATGTGCATGTTTTTAAAGCATAAAATGTTCCACAGTTTCCTGGTGTATTCTCTGTAATTTCTACCTTCTGTGCTGTTTTCCTACTTTTTTTTTTTTCTTATTTCCATTCACTCACCACCTCAGTAAAGATCAAAAGTCACTATATTGTTCTGTTTGATGGATCAAATCCCCCTAGACTAATCTTTGCAATGGCATGCAGATCTGCAGATGTACTTTTCTGGAAAAAGATAAAAAGCATTTGAATATTGTTCAGTATATTATAATATTTTGTCTGTTCATTTTTAATTGCCTCTAGAGTGAAGTTTTATGCTTTTTATTTGAACTCAAAGATTTTTTTATGCCTGAGATTCAAATTAGCAGCGGCCAAAGGAAATCTGCAAAAAGAAAAGGAGAGGGGCTGAACATTTCACCCTCCATCAGAAAATAGCGCACCCAAAGTGAGCTACAGAGGATGTGTGCCTTGAGCTGGGACCCACCATCTTCCCACCACTGGGTCTGGTGACGTGGTGCAGACCCAAGCCTAACCAACTCCTGTGTGAGACTCCCACGCAACTGCTCTGGCCCTGGAGAGACTTTGGAGACCAGCACAGAAGCTTTAAACCTCCTACGCTCAAACCGAGCGTTTCCTTTTGCTTCTTTGCCAAAAACATCTGACAGGACTTCAGTGGCACTCTGTTACAGATGCTGTTTCCAGAGCAGGGCTCTGCAGTGTGGCAAGCCATGGTATCAGGCAACTGGAGCCCTTCAAGGGCCAGTGTTTGTCCCCAGAAAGGAGTACAGGCATGAGAGGGGAAGGAGAGCACGTGCCCCGAGTGGAGTCACCAGAGTTTCAGCAAACACAGAGTGAACTGGAAGGGGACACTTGGTTTGTGGCTTGTTGACCAGTAGTGGGAGAAGGAGCAGATTTAGGAAGGATCCCCTCAGCTATAGGGGAAGAAGAGCACTGGGTTATCAAAAGCATGTGGATGTCAGGGAGCCATCTGGACCTCTTTGTATTTTGCAGCTGATCTACAAATATTTAGTGCAGAGCTGCTCCCTGTGGTTTGCAGATCCTTACAGGGGAAACATTAACACACAATTAGAAATATGTTTCATAATTCTGTATTATTAAGAAACACTGATTGGGAAAGGATGAAAGTTGGTGCTGGTTTTAAGGGATTTTGGTTTATATTTTAGTTCTCTAAAATTAGCTAAGGTAAACCTGACTGCATCTGAAGGCCAGATATGAGAGTTTCAAAACTTGAATGTCCGCCTCTAAAACAAAACAAAAGTAACTATCTGATTTCAGTTCCCTCCTTTAAAATTCTCTGACTTAAATTGCCTTTGACTCTTAAGATAAAATGAAGGGTCTGATCCCCCACCATTGTCAGGACACAATCCAAGGGACAATACTGAATACCATGGCATTTCTCCAAATGTATATGAACAGCAACAAAATCTGTCTGTGTGACTTCAGAAAGAGTTTTCCTTAGTGATACATCTGTCCTGTAACCTGTTAGGGGGAACATCAAATGTCTCTTCACTCTTCAGATGCAGCACATCCATTACACAGCTCCAGACAGATGCATGTGATAGCACTGTGACAAAACTATGTATCACACAGAAGGTGTCAGGGATAGGAAAGAGGCAGATGTACTGTCAGAACTGAACTTTCCTTGTCCAAGAGAGGATCAACAACCAATACATGATTGCCCTCCTATAAACTTGTCCTTTGAAGCAGAGCATGGTGGGAAGCAGCCCATATTCAACTCTCCTGCCATCCTTCCGCCAGCCCAGCTTTTTTAATTGGTAAGGTCTTAATGTGCTTTGTACCCAGTCTCCATTGCAAAGGCTCAGTGCTGTTCATAAGCATCATTTCATCAGGTGTTTGTCCATCTATGCTGAGAAAACACGTGCCACAGTCCCTCAAGGAGTTCAGTTTCAATCTGATGAGATACACCAACGATGCTGCACTAACACACAGTCCTCACAGTCTTTCATAAGACCCTTGGTGTTGACAGAACATCTCCTGGTTTACACTAAGACAACAATCTCTGAGTTCATTTCTTAGGTACCACAACATTCTTCTGTTTGAAAATATTCTGTGATTTGTCTGGGTAACATTTTAATGCAAGCATGTGCCCCTGTCTGTTGCTTTTGTTGCAGTGTGAGGTGTTAGGTTTTTCCTAGCATAGCACTGGTCACACTACAAAACAACCTCACATATCCCATCCTAAAGACTGCAGTATTTCAATGCTGTTTGAAGTCATTGTGCCTGTAATGCCATGCCCCCAAGGGCCTGCTAACAGGTAGTAGGCTCTGCATCATTTTCTAAACTACAGTTAGGGAAAAAAAAAGACATTAAACATGAAGTGTCTTTGTTATGAATTGGATTTATAGCACTTAAAGAACTGAGTGGACTGGCAATGTGACGTACTTAGATTCAGATCCTAACTTCTCATGAAATTAAGTACTTCCACTGAGTGCTGAAAATTGACCCTGGTTATAGAAGAACTTCTAATTGTATCCCAGTCTGACCAAATGTAAACTTTTGTCAAACCACTGTTTACTGGATTTGCCAAAGATATAAAGAAGCCTGCATTAGACTAGAAGCTGCAACAGGATCCCAATGGAGAGTTTCAGCCTAACACCTCATGAAGAATCTGGCCTATACCATGAAGACAAGAGAATGCCAGGTTGCTGTGGCCTCTGAGCAGAGTCTGCCATTTAACAAAGCAGTTCTGGGAACCACAGTCACATTCCCTGCCTTGGCATGCCCAGGTAGTTTGGCTATTGACTCCCTAACAGCATTCAAAAACATCAGGGGATCTCAATTACAACCATTTACAAAGAGAAAAAAAGCAACAAACAGACAGCAAAACCAACCAAACAACAACAAAAAAAAAAACTCAAAAAACAAACAAACAAAAAGAACAAACAAAAGGAGAAGATAAATCAAGTACATTTGGACTGAGATGAAATTTGTTTTGATAGAGAACAGAGTATAGTACGGTTCAGCTGCAAATAAAACCTAACTGCTCTTAACAGCATCCTGCGAAGCTGCTAAGGACCTATACACGGACAGCAGGATCAATATAAGCTAAACTTGCATTTCATAGCTGAAATCAGAGCCACTTCATACTGACAAAATAATAAAACAGCAAAAGAACAATGAGACACTCTGGCACATGTGGACATTTTCTAAAACCACACATAATGAAGCTTTAGCAATGCAGAACCCAACCTCCCAGCTCAAAGTTTTATTGGCCATTATCTCACTGGATTTGGAACAGCGGCTCTGAATGCAGTAAAAGACATTCATTTTTCACAATGTTTCCCCATGTAACTGACAAATTTATTATTGTTATAAAAAAGGACACTATTTTGAAATCCTCAGGGTGTTTGACTTGTAATGGTGCCAAACATCTTTCTCTTTTCACTGGCACTCAGGGATCACTAGGCCCAAATCAACCTCATCTACTTTTTCCACTCACATCAATGCAGCTGACGGTGGATCACCAGCCACCTCGATTCTGGTCCAAGGTGATAGTTCAGGACCAGAGCAATCAGATATACTGAGAGGCTGTTTCCAAATTACAGTGGAGACTGCTGGGCATCCCCAGCATAGCTTCACACTGGCCTATTTCAATATGGTGTGAAATCTGAAAATTTTGTGGCTACCTCACCTCACAGAATGGGTAAGATTGGAAGGGACCACAGTGGGTCATCTGGTCAAAAATTCTCCCTGGTTGAGAAGTACAGTCGCTTCTCTCAGTTTGTAGAATGGTTGCAAAATAAGATATATTCAGAAATTAAAATGATAGAAAGCTTCACAAGTATTACCTAAACCTCTGTAATGCACAAATTCTTCAACAGGTTTGCACATCTTCTGCCTCCACGTGAAAAAAAGTGAACAAAATGGCAGCACAACATGTTTTAGGTGGTGTCTTCAGGGGAAAGAAAAAGGACAGAAATTAACAGAGCATTAAGGTACTTGGGTACCCAAATTTTTCATCTCTCGAGGAAAACTGCTGTCCTCCCTTTATATCACAACCCTTGTGAAGACAGCAGGAAATGAAAGCCCAGAGACCTCCTGTTTTCTGCTGGGGCTGCTCAGCTCTTTGATCCTCAGCCTAATGACATGGACACCACATAACTCTGAAATTATCTTTGATATCTTGTCTCTCTCATTCATGAAGTCTCTTTGGGGACTTCATTTAAGATATAAATGTGCTTTGTCTCAGCTGGACATGCCTACATTTCCCTACTGGAAGAAGGCTTCTTCAGGAAGGCTGGATTCTCTTAGTTCCATTATTTCCTCACTCTGCCATCTCTCATCCTGTCCACCCTCCTGGTCAGCACAGGCCTCTCTATCTCCTCTTTGCCCACAGCTCTCCTTTAACCTGGTCACATCCACAGATCACATTTTACATCACAGAGCCTGCAGTAAGGATTTGTCAGCTTTATTTTCACTTAGCTTCTTCTCACCCACCTTCACTGTAGCCCTCACCCTTTTTGTGTTTTCTTTGTCATATTCAGACCTAGCTCCAGTGAGCTAGGGTTGGATTCTTCTGCTCTCACCACAGCCAGCTAGGAGTTTGATATAGCCTGAATCAAATCAGTTGTTTATGCTTTCTCTGCAGCAAATGGATAGAGACAGGTCCAGAGGGCTGTTCATCCCACTGTATTCAGGTATGCCAGGGAGAAGGGGAATGCACTGCCTTATAAAGAGCAGGAGATCAGGCAGCAAACTCAACATCCACATGGCTACAACTCAGCACTGCCAACCTTACAGCACAAATAATAAAGATCAGAAAGACAGAGGCTGACTGACTGATTAAGAGCTTCACTCCCCTGAAAGCCCAGATGTCCTCTCTGTCCCATTATCACTTTCAAGCTGAGGGGTGGGGATGGTGTTTTCTGGTACTCCTCAGGCTGTGAAGATCTTAAGGGCATATTCAACGCCAGCCTGTGGGGTTGACATCAGTTCTGTGCCACACCATACTAAGTGTTAGGTTATCATTTGGGTCAACAGCCACAAATGTTTCTTTCAAACTTCTGTTCAGACTCTGCATCAAGGTTAAGCCTAGTGTGCCAGCATCTACATCACCCTCCATTTAAGGAAAGGAAAACAAAGGAAAGTGTTCCTTTGAAACTACTAACGATTGAAGCTTTTAATTCTTTTCCTGTTTGCCATTAATTTCTGCCCCCGTGAGTCTCAGAGCTTGCTGCTTTATCTTCTAAGCCTTAGAAACCTTGTTTTCCTCAAGGACACCTTGGATATATGAACATTTCTTTCTTTGTTCACCATGCCTTTCCAATTGTTTTTTTTTTCAGAATCAGGAACTCATTACAGCACCAGTTGATTCTCTCTCCTTGCCAAGTGAACCTTGAGTATGGAAAATAAATTATTTCTGTATGCAGGGAATCCTTGCTTGATAATTTTCCAACTAAAAGAGAATGCCTACAATAAGAAAGAAATCTCTGCATAGTCTTACAAAAACATAACATTAATAAAAAGAGATAAATCTAGACTGATCCTCAATTTCCCCACCCCGATCTTCAAAACAACTAAATAAAAATTATACAGCATCTTCACTCAGTGAAAAGATTGTCTCCTTTGTAAATCAACAAATTCAACTTTTCTCAATCCAGCTTCTCCTTAATAGTCTCATACAAACTTTCCTCCTCATCATGATCCTTTTCTCTCTGCTTATTACCATTTAGACTCCTATCCTTACCAGGCACGTAAATGGAAATCTTAAGGACTTCACTGGTGCCCACAGCTATGGTCTATTTTTTCCTTTATGACCTTACTTCTGAGTCCAACCTAAGCAACACCCCATCAGTTCAGGAGCTGCATATGCTTATTGACAGCTCAGTACTACTTACAAACACAAAATGATATAATCTCTTCTCCTGGTTTCACAAGCCTGTGTAAATGGCTATCCGTTCAGTTTAGGATATATCCTGAAAACAGAGTTAAAAGTTATTTCAGGTCTCTTAATTCCCCTTGCCAATTTGCACAGGCAAACACTGTCCAAAGTACTGCTCAAAATAATAAAAACAACCCCCAAACAAATCAATAAATGCCTCACCGGCTGGGCAAACATGAAAAAGAATCTGACAGACCACCAAATATGCTGTCAGACTATCCATGCTGGCAAGGGAAGAGTAAGCACTGAAATAATGAACCAATGCCAGGCTGAGTTACTATGAGGAGTTGTTAGCAAAATCATGCAGTCACTCATAAAGTGAGCAAAAGAAAAGCACCTTGTGCACCTCACTGGTGTGCTGAAAAAAACCCAGCAAAACAAAGGGCAGAGCATGGCCACATGCACGAGAATGATGGGATCCCACTTGACCTAGAAGACCATGATCATTTCCCTGTTTGTGTCTCTTCTGGAGCATTCTTTGAGGTGATGAGAAGGTGCAGGAAGGTTACAGCTTTCCTGACAAGCTGGGCTGATAGCCTAAGTTCACATAATTTATGAGAGATAACGCAGTCCAAAAAAAGCTGCACAGTAAACAAGGTCTGGACAACTCCTCTTGCCCCCTCCTGGAGCTCTCCTTCCGAGTCACAACATCAATATTAAGTCAAAAGTTATGAGACACAAATGCACATTAGTTTCAAAGACCTGAAGACAGAAAAGATGGGGAGGAAGTTGCCAACCCTGGAAAAGAGGCAGCCTACATGAAATTAAATTGTAAAAAATAAGAGCATAATATATTGATCTGATCTTTGCCAGAATAAAATATTCATCATAAGACCCTTCCCTCACAACAACCACAACCCTTATAATGATAAAAACCCCAGGAAGATAATAAAGTCGTCTCACAGAAGAAGAAAGAAAATAACCCAGGGAGATAGAGAACACCACTTATCCAAAATCTGTTTTCTTAAAATATTTTGCCACAAATAAAAGCTTAAATGGAACTTCTTCATTTTCTAGAGTTTTACTTCCTTTTCTTGGGCAAACGTTCATAAGTCAGAGAAGAAAATGGCCAGTAACAGTCACTTGTGGATTTGCAGGAACCTTTCAGTTGTGTATTACAGAACCCTAGCTACTATGTGAAGGTGTCCTAGCTGGGATCACTACACAATAAATCATACAGAATTCCAGTAAATTAATATTTCCTGGATCTCCCCCTGTCCTCTGCCTGGTAATTCATGTCTCTGAGATTAACAGGATAACACATCCCAATTCTACAAGTAACTCTGAATAGCAGCAGGTTATAAATCAATCTGGTAAAGCTGCCCTTCTACTTGCTCTAAATGAGTTGCCTGTCCTACACCCCAGGAAACATGACTTTTTCACAGTTCCTTCTCCCATCCTGCAAATATTGAAATAAGAGCTCTTTGACCAAGAATATGGGGGAATTTCAGTTATTTTCAGGAGGCAGAAACAACTTAGTCAAAGTCCTGGAAAGTCCTGAGGCTTTCATTTAGGGTTATGAGGTTGTTTAAATTTTGCTGTGATTTTGTGGTTACTTTTCAAATGTAAAATCTAGAACTTCCAACTAAAGAATTTGTCCTTAGGGACAAATGAAAACACAGAGCACTCAAGAGCTCTGAGGTCATGAAGGGACACTCTTTGGTGGCTCCTCACCCAGCTAGCCCTTCAATAGGACTGTAATGCACAGAAGAGACCTACAAATACAGCACAGAAGAAGAGGCTGGAAATTCTGCAGGGTATTAAGTGAGACACAAGGTCAGTAACATATCAGCAATGTAGTAGTAAAGGGTATTGAGCAGGACAACTTCCAGTTTGCTACTTAGCCTATGAAGGAATTCATGGAAGGATGGCAGAGTTTAAACAATGAAAATGCAAAAAAAAATCCGACCTCCACAGTAGCAGTTTGGGGAAACCAGTGATAGCACGGCTATGGGACAACTGAGACATGCAGTTTTCTGTGGCTCTTAAAGTAGATAAAATCTTTTGGTTTACATTTTTCCTGAGCCCTCACTTACATAAGTTCTCAAAGGCATTCTGTGGTGTTTTATTCCCAAATGAAAGCTG
The DNA here is from genome assembly GCA_013400415.1 of Scytalopus superciliaris. Taxonomy (NCBI): domain Eukaryota; kingdom Metazoa; phylum Chordata; class Aves; order Passeriformes; family Rhinocryptidae; genus Scytalopus; species Scytalopus superciliaris. The sequence goes on from VXBX01005860.1 coordinate 170,646, forward strand.
AGTTAGAATTTGGCCTAGATGAATTTGTAATAGAAGAACCATCAAACTACAAAAGGAGAAATCACTTTTGGAAGGATGGACAAGGACCATCAATACTGCTGCCAAGGTAAGAAAGATATGTCAAATACACTGGATGAAAAGTAAATAGAATTCCAGCTGTTGCCATTTCAGCATTATGTGGTCCAATATTCCAGTATTTAATCCAGACCTGATTATCATGCTCTCAGGGTGGGAGTTGGGTCAAATGCATCTCACAAGCAACACACCTTCTCCAACTATCTCTGCACTGGAAACATAACTTGCTCTATATTTAAAAGAAGTTTAATAAACATGAATGTGCTTTTAACTCTTAAACTAGAAGTTAACTATTCGTCAGATGAATAGAGCTTGTTCTGTAGAACTAAGGAAAGCCTTACAATAAGAGGGCATTTTCCTTACTGCCAAATTATTTAGTTGTCTCTACTTCTCCCTGGGTCCTCTGAGATACCATGAAAACCTTACTATGTTGAGGGCAGGCAGAGGCCAACATCTGAGCTCAGGCTTTTTGTCTAGAAGGAGTTGCATCATTTTGTTCAGAGAAATGACGTTGTGTCACTAACACAAGACTGGTAACAACAGTATTGAAAGAGTAACTTCATTTGGATCATCGGTTTTTAAGAGATTAATTTTGGCCTCTGAGGTACATGGCTGCTTCTAGAGGAAAATTTTGGCTGGTGCTGTCTCCTTCTGATGTGAAGAAATCTGTGGCTATCTGACCACACAAAGTGCTCAGTGTCATCAAATATGATGGAAGAAATCAGGGAGTAGGCTGTTTCTAAGATCCAGCTCTCCATAGCGTGTCTCAAATTAAATTTTCTAGGTGGAAATTCCATTAGAAACCTCCTGCTTTCTGCTTCTTCTACTGCAAGGCTTATTGCTCAAGGGATGGAGAAATCCAGTCAGCAGATCCACTCTAAACCTGATTAGCCACAGCAGTAACCATTACGCAGCAGCTGAAATTTTCAGTGGAAATTTCTATATAATTTCCAAAATCCACAGAAGAGGCCCCTGGCATGTATTTACAATGCTCAGATTTGCCTTCAAATGATCTAGTTTCAATGGTGTGAATTTTTCTGCTTAGGTCTTCAGATCTGGAGTTGTCACAGATCACCTTTACTACAGCCAGGTAGCCAGAACCAGAACTGAGAACGGGCTTCAACCAGGACACAGCTCAACTGAATCTTGACCTCAGGGCAACAAATTTTTCTGGTGCAGCTAGACATTTGTGAAATGAGAGATTATGCAAGAGTCCTCAGAAGTCAGGGGAGGTTAAAGGAAAAACACTGAGGTATCTTCCAGAAAGGCATCAATGCCATACCCTTGCTGGGATGCCAAACAAGAATTTCGACATCAGATAATATCTTCCTGTGTAGCTGGGCTAAAACTCTGCAGTTTCTTCATCACCCATTGAGGGTTTTGTGCTTTAGGATTTGGGGGAAGGAAATTGTGGGTAGGGGTGTGTGTGTGTGATGAAAATGAGGGAAAGATGGAGGGGGGATCATTTCCAAGAAAGAGAAAGACATAATTTTTCTTCCTTCACAGAACATTTTCTCTTCCACTACGTTCCTCTCTGCTTGTCTTTGTTATCAGCAGAGTACTGAAATATCACCGCTTTGGCACTGACATTCTCTTCAGGCTGGAGAGGTGATGGTGAATGCATTGCCCATGATTTCAGCTCACCCCTTTGAATGCTTGTTATTCCAAGCTCCATTGTACATTTAGTTCTGAATATTTGTGCTTCTTCCATCTACTCCTAACATGATTTTGTAAGTGTCTGCAAAATAAGTATCCTCAGCTGTGTCTGAGACATGCCAAGAAAGTGATTGGTACAGCACAGGAGGTTTGTTCAGGTTTTTGGGTATCTAAATGTTGACTAAGAACAGTAACAAAATTGGAAGTCACCTTCAAGTCACCAAGAAGCTTAGACTCAAGATTTTATGTCTCTGTCATGGCACTCCGTCACTGACAGGACTCGATGAAGAGTCCAACTCTCTTCAGCTGCTGCTCTCCTGCCTTTGAACAGCTGCATCTTCCCCTCCATACCTTTTCTCTCTCTCCCCAAGGACTCCCTCTGTGAACTCTTCAATTTGCTACACGAGTATTTCCCTCACCGGTTCCAGTGTTTTTCTGGGGTACTTTCCTGAGTCCTACATCAGTGGTGCCTGGCAAGCCCTAACAGCTGCCATTCAGGCAAGGGTACGTTTGAAGGCTGTATCCCTTCAATTACACTATTTCAGAGCAGGCAGAGACAGTGCCATATCATAGATCCCCCGCATGCAACATGGTAGATTAACTGACCCGAGCTACTCTTTTTCTTGGCTTCTCGTCAAACCCTGGCTCTGCTCATTTCAACTCTCTTTTGAGCTGCAACTACCTCAAAGGACTCCTCGCTGGCAGCAAAGTTCTCTTCAGTTTACACCTGAAGTCTGGTTCTCCGTTTTCCATCACAGTCTAAGGGCCTTTGAATCACTCCTTCCCTGCCAGAGGGTTGCAGACACGCCTGTGATTTTCCAACCGCAGGATGTTCTGAACAGAGAAATTTCAAAAGACACAGAGAAATAAGAAAGTGCTGATTCACAGGTACTCTACAGCAGAAAAAAGTGGGAGTATTTCTTTAGCATAGTAGTGAAATCTCTCTCTTTTACTTCAGGGTGAATATATAATTTTAAATACTGTGTTATGCATCCATGTGTATGGTGCAAATTCCTTTCTGATCTCCAGGGCTGTGTCTATCTGATCACCACTCTGATACAAGCCACAGATATTGTCCCAGCTGTAATTAGTCTGTGGAAGATCCTTTGTCCGCCCGTGATATCAGTGAGATCAAGTCCCAAGCCAGGCTGGTTTGATAGACCCTCATCCTGAAAAGAAGTGCCCTGGGGAAGTGGGTACACAGTTTTCATTTTAAAGAGCCTAATTCAGGACATTCTATTACCATATATTTAATGTTATCAATATCCTGCTATAATTCAGAAGTAAAAGCATACAGAATGAATAAAAGCACTGTAAAAAAAAAGAAAATGGCATTTGGCACTGTCATAGCTAAATGCTTTCATTCCTGTTACTTGAAAAGCAGGCAATTTTTGTTTTTCCAAGAAATAAATATTTCACTTTTCTTTTGACTTTCAGGTAAATGTATTGGAAATAATTGAATTCCCAGTGGAATTGATATCTCAGTTCCTAAGAAACCTGGGTTTTAAGTTTTGGATTTCTGTTTTGCTTTGGTTTCTAATAAGATCAGGTACTATTTAGATAAGATATGGGATAATAAGTAACTTATTCTGAAAAAAAACCTAGTTAATACAGCAAGAACTGAGCAATTTATAATGATTGTGAGGCCTTCTGAAGGAAACTGAATTTTATATATTAATTTCTAACCAAAGTAACAGTAAAAAGCCAAAGACAACATAAACACATTTTTATCCCTTCAACTGTTCCTTTTTCAAGAAATATGGCCAAATCAACACTACCCACTTCTTTAGAATTAGTAAAAATAAGTCTTTGCAAAAATCTCATTATAAAAATATTTCTTTTCACATTTTCACAAGCAGAACTTTTTAAGACCTCCTATTTTAAGAACCCTTTCAAATGGTCATCAGTCCTTCAAATTGAAAAAATAATGGTTGAAGTTTATTTTTCTGTTTCTCATTTTCGTATATATATGTATATATAAAGATGAGTGAGCAGGGGGAAAAAAGGCAAGGAAAAATGGGATATAAAAGAGTTTTTCAAATTCTTTTTTATTTTAAGAGTGATGCAATTTTTTAACTGATTCTCAATACAAATAGCGGAATGTATAGAAAGGAAAACTTTAAAAAATAACCTCTTCTCTGTTTTATTAAAAAACTGTAGTCCAACATGTTGCATGAAAGAGCGCGAAATGTTTTCACTTCACCCTATCAACTGCTTTTTTAAAATTTAAATATTTAAATTTAAATCTCTGGAAGATTCCCTATGTAGGCCATTATTGAGAATGACTCCTTAACGTAAGGTGGGCTATGCCAAGCAAATGTTTTACCAAGTGTGAGCAAGAATATTAAAGGATATGGCACACACATTGCTCAGCTTCAGCTGTGGCAGAGAGGTAAGAGGACTCTGACACGTGGCACGTTGGAGCTGAGAGTGGGGATTGACATGAAGCAAAGCAGCGACATACTATATTAACAAAAGCATTTTAGAATAATGCCTGGAATATGCCAAAAATAAAATAGTATAAATTAAGAAGACGGTGTCACCTGGGAGGCTGCCTGGTCAGAAGCCAGATGGCACAATGTGAGAGGTCAAGAGGAGGGGTGTGAGAAGGTACTAATAGTTTTTGCCTGTGCCAGCACCCGAAACACTCAGTCCAACGTGGAACTTGGCTGAGCTCGACTTTAAAGATAAGTGTTGCATTTGTTCTTCTAAGCACAGTGGCTTCTGAAAAAAGACCAATGTGCCTTTTGATTTAAGTGGTGTTAGGGGTTATGGCAAGCCAGTGGTCAGGGTTACACGCTCACCACTGGAAACAGATGTGAAGAGTGCAAAGGTACCTTCATTCTGGAGAGGCACAACACCACCAGTAATACATCTATTGAGCCAGGAATGGGGTGCTAACCCAAGGAGGCTTGAGAAATGCTGCTTAAAAATTGACACTTCAGACTAAGCGTTTCCACAGAATTCCAGAAAACCTAAGCCACCTCATTTCAACCATCCACTTATTTTCTTGCAGTTTTCAGAGCCAAACAACTTTTCTGCCTGTCTGAAGTTCTAGCAAAATGATCAGAAGAGGTTGGTAGAGGCCTGGGTGGCTTTTGGTTTTTTTTGTATTTCAGCAAATTGTCACAGTCATTTTTCTCCAGCTGCAACATTAAGCAATACAGTCTTGCACATTAGGACGGTTGAATTTTTTGCCTCACCTTTGAAGCCTGTTTTTCTTCACTAAAAGGCCAGGAGATGCAATTTCTTTATAGACAATTGCTTCAATTAACACAGTATCACTTGGTCAATGGAGACCTCACCTTACAAAGGTGGCTGTAAAAAGCACTATTTGTACGGATAATCTGGAGTCTCTTACTAACAAATCACAATAATAAATCTCCCCTGTGACTGTTGCTTTAATGTGCATTTACAAGAGATATTAGAAAGATAACTCCAATTTCACCTATTACATAAACATGTTTTCCTCATGTGGACCTCCAAGCATGATTGTTGTTGCCATTACAGGCAGCACTGTTCAAAAGAGGTGTTTGGAGAAGAACTTTGGTGGTCAGCATTGGGACTTCAGACTGTTATGCTACTATCAGACTAAGAATTGACTCAGTGGTGCTTTTTAACCTAGCTACAACTTTCTGGAAAATAGTAAATACTTCATATGAGAAGAGGAAATGAATGGGATATGCTCAGACATTTCAGATTTAAAATTGAAAAACAGCAATAAATGTGTTTTTAAATTTGTCTCCTCAGAGAAAATATCTCTACTTTAAGTCTGCTCCTCTCAGAATGATTTATAACCTTCATCTTCAATGATGCCAAGATCTTTAAAAGATTTGAGACTTGAATTAGAAACCAGCCACTGTTGGATCATGGATATTCCAATGGGCAGCACTGCATGATATTGTTGGAAGTTGCAATCAGACCTTCCATTACTTAGAGTTGCACTGCCATGGTGGAACAAGAGTTTGAGAAGGACAGCAATAGTTGTTTTGCTTCAGAGGTGAGTAAATGTTAGGATTGCAAAGGTATTTGCTTTTAACTTCTTCCAAAAGCACTGCAATCCAACCTCACATCTCTCATCCCCTGGAACTGTAACTTGCATTCCAGTTATGAACTCTTTACACAGGAAGTTCATATAAGAGATTAGTCCAGAACTTCTATGCTCATTTTCAAAGAATTGATCCAACACACAGGAGGACAGAAGAACAGGAACTTTACCACAGGTCTCCCTGAGTACTGTAGTCCAACAAGCCATTCTTTATCTGAAGAGGATAAGGGATGTTGGTTTCTCCTTTGCCACTGAGAAGTGTCACCATTCCAAGTGGACTGAAAAGTAGCACTGGAACAAAAAACCACTTTTTCATCCAGCAATAACATATTTAAATGTGTGATGGGCATAATTACAGATATGACTCAAAGATTGTCAATACAAAGAGTTTCCTGTGAAAGGTTAAAGGGAAGACCTTGTAATATCTAGCACAGGCCTCAGGTTTCAAGAAAGCTTCAGACTGGGAAATTCACATCACTGACTCCAGTAACTAGACACCTTGAGAATGAGACCTGGGTTTGTGAGTGGTGTGAACTGAAAAATATCTGGATACAGAAAAAGTAGATCCTGATATACTGAAGGACAGAAATCACTCTTTGTATAATTTCTGTAATTTAGGCTTCATTTTTTGTAAGCTCTTTTTAAGTCTTTAACCTGTTGGTTGAACTTCATTCTGACTTGTGAAGGACCAAGGGAGAGAAACTGATGTGGTCAGAGGCTAGTGGGTCCTGTAACAAAAAACCTCCTTAATTAAGCAATCATCTCTTTGTATTCTGCTCATTTCCATCTTCTGTAACTCTTTTTTCTCCATGATTTACTTACCTTAAAGACCTGATGCACTTTTGAAGTTCCCTAGCAGCTACATTTTCCTTTTCTCTCTTCTGTAATGTATTTACCTCAGCTAATAGTGCCAAAACAGACAGCAAGAGAGAGAGAGAGCACTATGGAGTAGCAAGTCATGAAACTGAGTCAAAACAGCAGGTGCTAAGGTCATCCTCCTCCAGCAGAGATGATTAGCCAGAAATTCCCCCAAATAAAGGCATTTCCCATTCCTCCATCAAGTTTTTGAACATGCTATCAAAAGAGGTTGTAATTCAGCCCTGAGGGTATTGACTTCTCTCACTAGAAATCCTCACATTGTTACTGTGCTAATTATGTGGTCCATTATGACAGCTACAAAATAATTTTTCTCCACTGTATTTCAGCATTGTGTCACTTCGGGAAAGGAGGCTGGATAACCAAAGTGGGAATTTGAACAGGACTTCAGGCTTAACCATATCAGAGAGAACTAGAATAAAGGAAAATCTCTCTCTTCACACATCTAGCATATCAATACACCTCAGCACAAACTACAGATTCACATTGAGACCCAAACCACACGTGTGTTTAGAAAGACAGGCAGTACGTCCTTTCTTAAAATTCAACCCTTTTCTCACAAAAAAAAAGTGTAAAGTGTTTCTGAGGTACTGCAATAGTCCAACTGCTGAAAACTCCAGCATGGTAGATTAAAAGGAAAGCCATGCAGAGACAGCAATGTGTTGTACCACCCAGGGAGATCTTGGGTACACATCAAATGAGCCCGACCTTCAGTGCGTGGGTGTGCTGAGATTTTAAAGAGGTTTCCAGTCGAGGAAAATGAGGAGTCTCCATTTCAGCTAAGTGCCACATCCTACATGTGTTAAGCAAGGCAAATTCCTGGATCTCAAGGAGCCTGCCTAAGAAACAGTTAAGGTATTTCAACAGATAAAATCCTCTCTCCATGCTGCATTTAAAACACAACCACCTGAGAGACTGATCTCTGCTCTGCTCATTGTTCTTGATATCAGTAGAACGCAGCACAGCAGAGACTACAAGGTGAAAAAACAAAGCAATGCAGGAAACCAGACACTACTTGTCACAGGGCAGCTGCAACAGTAGTGCTGAAAGTAATTTTTTTCATACAATCATAGAATACCGACCTAGCACACCTGAAGGATCATCTGGTCCAATCTTTCTTGGCAAAAGCACAGTCTAGATTAGACAGCCTAGTGCCCTGTCCAGCTGAATCTCAAAAATGTCCAACACTGGGGAATGCACAACTTCCCTTTGAGATTTTCCCAAGGGCTGTTTGATCTCACCATGAAACATTTTCCTCTTGAGTCCAGTCAGAATCATCCCAGGAGTGACTTCTACCCCTTCTCTTTCCCATGTGACTCCTTATAAATGGGAGTCTCCATTTTCTTTGTAGACACACTTTAAGTAATAAAACATCATGATGAGGTGCCCCTAAGCCTTCTTTTCTCACGGCTGAACTAACCCAGTTCTCTCTCAGGCTTTCCTCACATGTGAGTTTGCCCAGGCCTTTGGTCATCTTTGTGGCTCTTGTCTGGACCCCATCCAGCCTGTCCACCTCTCTTTTGTGCAGTGGGGACCAAAACTGAGCACAGTATTCCAGGTGCAGCCTGAGAAGCACTGAACAGAGTGCAATAATGACTTCTCTATCTCTGCTGGTGATGCCCTTGTTGATGCAGCCCAGCATCCCACTGGCATTCTTTGCCACAGAAACACGCTGTTCACTCATACTGAGCTGCTTGTCCACCAGGACCCCCAGGTCCCGTCTGTAGAGCTGTTCCCCAGGCCTTACTCATTTATTAAGCTCGGGTCTAAGTCCTGGTGCTCTGAGAAGCTTGGCTTTTTGCCATACAGCCAGAGCCAAGCCTGAGCTCCTGCTCACTTTGCTCTGTGGCCTCCCAGAGAGCCACCCCATCCACCCACTGTGCAGCAGCTGGCCACAGCTGCTCTGCATGCACAAGAGAATGCACAGGCAGAGAAGGAAGGCGTGCGTGGAAATCCTCAGACCTGGCTTGCTGCCCTGTGGCAACGTGTTGCTGTGCCAGCTGAGGCACCACGCTGCTGCAAGGCTGGGAAAATCACCCTGCCTGCAACCTTCCAGACCACAGGGAATCCCAGCCCTACCCTGCTGGGGGGACAAGGGGCAAACCATGGATCTCAGCCTCATTTTTACACTTGAAGCAGGGATGGCTTTATAGCATTGTGTCACAGTTAAAAAATAGGGATGCTGCTGACCTCAGACCTGAGAGCCACGAAGATGCTTGATGGAAATCTTCCCTTGTCTCAGGGGCATGTGAAGGACAAGGAGTGTAAGTGCTTTCAAGCCTTCACTGGCATACAAGTAAGGATATAATGAGCCTATCCATCTGTCAAAACTACCAACATCTTCTTTGTGAAACCAAACCTTCCAAAGGCAAAATAAAGGCTACCTACTTCAGGAAGATTAGCCAAATGAGACTGATATTTCAGGGTAGCACAGAGCTGTACTCATGTGACTTTAAAATAAATCTGTTTCTCTGATGTGACAGAGACTGAGGGCCCTTTCCTTTAAGTACACATATGATCTTCTAAACAGTGTTTTCTGGTTCTCATTCATGATTAACCAATGCGCCTGATCCAAAATACCAGCCAGGAAATATTTGTGGTCAAAACTTATCCAGCTCCTGACCAATCCACTTGACAGACATTACAGGTCTGTTCAACATCAGAATTTTTGCACTAATCTGTCTTTTATCGCATTTTATCACACAGACTGAGATTAGCCATCAGCTCTTCTCTTACCTCTTGCAGCACACACACAACTGCTGGGTTTCTCTTTACCTCAAAGGCTATAGACAACAGTTGATTTATTGCCAGGAAGATGCAGCTTTTCACAGGCAATGTTCAGATGGAAATCAAACCAATGCTTAGCAGCTCCATCATTCAGGCCCCCTCCCTGTCCCCACGTGGATGGCATGTTGCTGGGGTCTTGCAAATACACAAGAAAGAGAGGGGAAAATCCCACTCCCCCACTCCTGTAGTGGCTTCACCAACTCCTCCATTTCTCTGAGGGATTTTTCCCTCCAACCCACAACCCTGGTTGCCTTTATTTCCATATGCATTGAGGTACCTCCCCACTCACCTCAGAGATGTGCAAGCAAAAGGCTGGGTACTGTTTGCTGAGCACAGGGCAGCCCCCGAGAACATCACCTCCTGCTCCATCAGGTGACTGACACCAGGACACACAGCTGTGTCACAGCTTTTGCAAGGATGTGCAGGAAAACTTCCCAGGGGGAAAACCCCTGAATTTAGGGGGAAAAAAATGAAAAAAATTGTACTTTAACCTGCTCATAATAATGCATTAAAATCCTTTGAATTGAGGCACCTTAGTAAACTGCTGTATTTTAACAGACATAAAAAATAAAAGCTATTAAAAATCTTAGCCTAAATAGTTTTTAGAGATGTAAAATATGACACAAAAAAAATAAACTATTAGAAATTGTATTTGTTGCTTTACATCTTCATTTAATACTTATTTGGAAACTTCCAAAAGTTTAGATTGTAATATGAATTTAAGCACCACTTAATGACTTGGCTCCAGCTGAATATTTCCTCATTAGGCAAATGTGTCTTAATTTCTTCTGATTAAGCAACAGTCATTGCTCTTTGCCACCACTATTGGAAACAACTCCTAGAAGGGTCCCCAGTAAAACAGTCATCCCAGCTAAATGTACTCCCCTCAGACTGAACCCAGGATGTTCAGACAGGGTCCTTCTTTAACGTCCATTAAATGCTTATTCTGATACTATGATTATTTATAAAAATTACCCTGCTGCCAATTATAAAACCCACACCTGAAACCACAGCCACAGATAAAGCAGAAGAAACTTCAAAATCTTGGACATTGTTCTGAGTAAAGACATTAGAGTAGAGCTTTTCAAGACTGAGGAAGAGTTAATCCTCATAAATCTTGTTAAAACCAGTAGGCAAATCCCTAGGAGGAGCTTGAAAATTTCAGCCCAGAGCTTGCATCTCATTGCTCTCACACAGGATAAGCCACAGACAGTGAGGGATAACTCACTGTCACAGGCGGGAGCTCCTGCCAGCCCTTTATCCAGGAGAAGATGCTCTGCAGCTTCCACAACACTATTATTTGACACAATGATATTCCTCAATGTGCAAGTTAAATATGGGTAATACACTATGGGATGAAGGCCCTGTAATAAACTGTCCAAGGAAGGAAACACCTCCTGCTGCGTTTCCAGAGCACCATGTAATTTACAGTGACTGCTGCGAGTTCTCTGTGAGAATATTAATGTCTCTATTTCTCAGCCAGAAATATTAGAATCATTATTACCATCTGAGACTGTAGACTACAGGCTGGAAAGAAAAGAGGTTCTCTGAAAATGACATTATTTTCTAGCTAGAAGCTAGGGAAAAAAATGAAGTAAGATTTGAATCCAGAATCTGCTTTACTGGCACACACTAAAAGTAGGCCCAGAAACAGCTGCTTAACTAAAGCATGGCTAAACACAAATTGAGTCCTAGGACTCTGCTTTTTTCTTCTGTTTAATAAGGTAATAGTTTCAAATTTCCATTTGCTTCTGGGAACCTTGGGCAACTTCATCATCTATTACAAGTGGAGTTTGTGTTTCCATTCAGACATTTCTCTCAGTAAGCAGAATATTACCTCACAACTCAGACCACCTTTACATGATCTACTAGTGTGATAACGGCACAGCATTTGAGAGCACTATCAGTAATAGTGTTCTGTGCCTCTGCAGTGTCACTGTTGTGAAAGGTGACAGTGAGAAGACGTGCCTTCTGCGTGTCATGCAGCAACACCACGCTGCTGATTAACTTGGCCACAAACTCTTGCTAAGTGAAGAAGGATATTTTACTTTAGCTTCTTAATTTCAGCTGTGACCACACAGTCGTAAAACGGGAGAGCTAATCAGCCAAGCACAGCAGCAGACCTCTGCTCTGAAGAAACTTTGCTATCTTGGTAACTCATCCACCAGCCATACCATCAGAATTTGACAATCCCAACTATTTTAAAAAGAAAGGTGTTTTAATGAGGTTTTGTATTTTATTACGGATGCCTACATACTCATGTGGTAAATTGCAAGCCCAGTATGAAAAGGGAATTTTTAAGGTAATTAAAAGACAAAACAAAACAAAACAAACAAACTAAAACCAACAAAAACACAACCCACCACAAACAACAAATCCCAGAAATAATTGTAGCAAGTAAGAATGAAACAAGTAAGTTTCATAAAAATTTTCAACTGATATTTCTACAAAAATACAGATCAACCACGTGAACTTAAAATGTGGGCACCATCCCAGTCCTAGAGGTAACTAGTATTTTACATTACTCTGTTAATTTCTTTATTCTATCAGTAATGGACAAAGCTGAGACAAAAAATGCTGGTCTTTCATATGACAAGATGCTAACAACTGATTGGGGAATTCTGACCCCAAAGTAATCAGGCATGAAAACAGTTATTTCTAGGAAAAGGTAGAAGTACAGAGTGAGCCTGGAGTGTTGCTTGATCAAGGTGATAACCCGTAGAGTTCTCAGGAAGAAACTGATGGAAGTAGGAAGCTGAACAAAGCCCAGTGAACTGGCCAAAGACAGTCTGCACAGAATGATTCAAAATATCTTAGTCAAGCTGTAATGGTTGAGACAGCCTTGCATGAAGATACCATCATTTTCCAGAATCGCAAGAAGCCACAGCTAACAACAAAAGACACACATTCTGGACATCTAAGATCTTTCCTGGATGAATGGGTCACTCTGAATGGCTGACAGCAGCTTTGTATGACACACCCAAGCCATGATGTTAACCAGGAAAAGGAGAAGGGCACACAAACACAGGTTGTCACGGACTCAGACTTTTCACTGCCCATGCTCTGTGTTGGCTGGACTTGGAGCAGCAGGGAATTTACATAACTCCCAGAGAGTGGGTAGAGAAGGTGGGGCTGTCAGCCCTAATTTATATAGGTATGCCCTCAGACACCCTGCTTCATTCAGCATTTTACTCTCTGAATGTCAAAAAAAATGCATTAGAGAAGCAGGGAATGCTGTGGTCATCTGTCCTTTAACTAAATGTATGTTCATAAATCATTCAGCACTTGGAGGTACTTGGCTCCTGATTCTTACGTGTGTCAAAACCCATTGTAGCATTTTTGCAAGGGCAAAGGACCTTTTCTGTTGCTGATGACATAAATGCATTAAAAAGAGCCTATGTACAAATAAGAACTTAGTCTACAGCTTTTTAAGGTCAGTCTTGGTTCCTGACCAGTGGTAAATCACCAATTTTTACTATAGCAATTGAAACATGAGAAAATGGATTAATAATAGGTGATTCTGGCTGTTCACAGCCATGCACTCAGAAGCTTGGGCAGAGGGTAAAGCTTCCCCAGGCAGAAGTATGGGGCATGTATTGTGAGTCCATCCCTTTCAGGATGCAGAAATGCACCCAGGTAAAACTGCAAGCAGCAGCACTGAAACTCTGCAATGGGTCTGCACATCTGCAGGAGATACACACCAGGTTTCTACACGGTCTACCCACTGGTTGAAATTATTCTAGCTGTTTGCTGTTGCAATTGGTTTTGCTTTAACCAGGAATCCTTGAAGAAGTCTGAAGTCCATAAAGCCTGGGCAGAAAAAAAAAAGATACAACTGACAAACCTGAATGTAGGGTTCCATTAGCCATGGGGTACACTTAAGCATTACTCTAAAAAGCCCACATCCCAGACTGGGGGAAGGCAAAGAGGGAGGCTTTGACTTTTTTCTCCCTGAACTACATAATAGAATAGAAAACCCCAGTGACTTGCAGAAAGCCCATCTGCTTCAATGGTAAAATCAAGGTTCCCACCACTTGTAGTGGCTGAGGGCAGAAACAGCACATAATGAGGAAGAAATGAGGAAGTCTTAGAGACTTCCTACCTCACGTCAGCAGTATTTGTTGTTGCTCTTTTGAGGAGTCCTTTGCTGTTCTCGTATGGTGTAAGGTACTGATTATCAAACATGTTTAAAAGGGCTAAAATTCAGAAGAGCTCTGCAACTAAGGTTTATCACCCTTAATGTTCCTCTTTAAAGTGTCCCTGCAGTGCAGAAGGTGACTTTGTAAACACAGAATTTCTGTGCGACGTGCATTTCGCTTTTCTCTTTCATGTCAGCTTTGCAGCATTTTACACAGGTACAGTTTTAGGCAACCCTCAGCATAGCCATACCAGTGTGGGTTACAAAATCCAACCCAGAAATAAATACTTTTTTTTTTTTCCTTCTCAGAAGTATTCTTGCCTTCCTTAGAGACCATTTTGATAGCAGAAGATAATTTCTAATTTGATGCCTAACAATTCAACTTATTTATGTACAAAAGATAAAGGATAGACTGCAAACAATCAGCCAAGCAGAGCAGAAGGCTAAAGAAACACATCTGGAATAAATGCTTCAGGAAAAAGAAGCCTTCCCTGGTAATGACATTAACCTGAACAGCCAAAGGGACATTTTGCCTAAGCCTCAGGCTGTGAAATTTCATTTAGTTTTCACTCCCTACTCTCATCACCTGTTTTCAAGGTTATGTTTGAAACCAGTTACCTAACTCCTACATTTGGGCTCAAAAAACCCCTGGAATAAATGACAGAAGCACTCAACCCCACCACATTTACAAAAGAGCCCACAGGGTTAGATACAATAAAAGCTGTGATGATAAATCTCAGCTGAAATATTCAAAAGTGAATTGAGGTGCTTAATGACCATCTTTATTTTCTGTAAGTGCAGAGCATTTGCCTTAAGTAAAGCAGGCTCTTCTGAGAGCATAAGTTGAGCAATTGGTATCACAGATGGTTTTTAACATGTTGGTCCATAGCCTGAAAAATGCAGTTTATATTTTTAAAACAGGGACGTATCTAATGAACTTCTTTTAATATTAGGCAGAGCGGCAAACATGAGCTGGAAGTCACAGAAGAGAACGTGATAGGATACAAACATAGAAGCCCATGGTGGGAACGTACTATGAGCCAACTCACACATTTTAGGCCAAAATTTAGTATTGCCAAACCTCAGAGTTTTTATTTAATCCGTTAAAAAGACGTGCAAAGGTACAAACTTCACAGCTCCATCTAAAGTTGTGAGAAGGGATGAAATTCCCCCAGGTTTAGGGGGAGACAGAATTTAGTTTTCAGTCCAGGCCACTCACATATACATGTACAGTCAATACATATGCACAGTTACATATTCATTTTTGACAACTTTAGGTGTACCTTAAAGTAATAGGATGCTTTAAAAAAATACATTAAGCTTGACAGCTGGAAAAAATAATAGTAATAAGGCTGATCCAACGTTTCAGAGTACTGAAGACTTTACTTCTTTAGAGAGATATCAAACTTTAGCCATGAGAGATCAAGACTGATCGATGCCAAGAATGAAAAGCTGGTAGACAAAAGCAGAGTGGTTTTCAAATACTGCTAGAGTATTAACATGTTAACAATAGTTAACCCACATGCAAGGCTCCAAACTAGAAATATGAGCTGTGTTGCAATAACAGTATACTTTGGTTTAAGCAGGACTCGGTGTTACCCCTCTCTGTGGGCTGGTATATTAGTCACACTGTTCAGTATGGAACTACTTCTGGCCAAAAGAAGAGAAAAAAAAAAGAAGAAAAAAAAAAAGAGTTCTTGCAAAACTCAGTTTTTTGTCTTGTTGTCACTTGTGAAATCAGAAACTTGCTCTCCCACCCACTGTGAACTATACCAGACACATCACTCCTTCTGTTTCCACAGAGTTTTACCCTCAAGGTCATAGTGGTTTTGTGCTCCACTGTGGGGCAATGCCACCAGGTTTTGCTGCTGCACAGCTAAGGCACATCTCCAGAATGCAGAAATGTGCTGTGGCAGCACAGCACAAAAGAATTACTCGTTCCCTGGAGCAAGTACCTAAAGGTCTTTATCTCAGGAGTTGGGTCTACCAGGACCAAACACTGGCAAGCAGGTTATTGCTTTATTCCCCAGGAAAGCAGAAAATGTCTTTAGCAGATTTGTCCCATCCCTCACCTTTTTGTCACAAAAGCTGAGCACAAGCTAGTACCCTTCACATCTTCTGATGTTCAGACTGGAGATAAGAGAATCAGAAGCATGGCAGAGAAAATTCAGATAGACAGAGCCTGAAAATGCACGCACACAGCCTTTACCTTAGGTGCACTCATTTCCAAGGCAAAATTTTCAATACTGCAGACACCAAACTCAAAACATGCTTTGAAAACAATTCTAAATAGCAACATTATATCACTGGAGCTATTCCTGGGCTGTGAGATGTAAAAAAAGATAAGAGGCAGAAATATCACTATCAAACCTATTCATTAAAATGCCCTCTTCTTACCTCACCACGTTGTCCCACTTGGAACTCACAAAAAACAGTGAGGTTGACAGGATTAGGACACTGCCTTGGAACATGACTACTTTGTTTGAGCAAACACCAAGCAGTGCTCGTTCCCTTTACCTCACACACAGTTTCTTGGCATATGTCTTGAGTACAAGTCTGCTGCTCTTCACAGAAGTGTAGAACAGGGGTAGACACATTGAAATGCTGCCATCCCATTTTCAGATGTCTAATCCATGTAAGACTCTTAAGGCACAGGCTTTATGTTGGCATTCTGGCAGGCTGATTTCACATGCTGCTTCACCTGCATGTAGCCCACAGATGCTCTGAAGTCATCAGCTCATGAAAAGGAGGCAAGTGAGTTGCTCCTTAGCTCAATAACTGGCCATTCGCCTTCGGGCTGTTCCAGTACCAAAGGAAATCACAGGTGCAGGCTAAAGGTATCCCACTTGACTCCTCAGAATGGCATTCAAAACTAGTGGGCTTTTAAGACTTTTCATCAGACTTGGGGCAGGTGCTGTGGCTATTTACTGAAGTTTCATGGGGGGCAGCAACTTGTCACTGTGTGAAAGTAAAATTCCTTTCAGTCCTGTAATCACAGCCTAGCAGGGTCAGAGGACACAGTGGTGACTGCTGGGAATGGCCAAAGCTCGAAAAGACTTTGCTCATGTTCCCACAGGTGACGGCTCTGGGTGGGAGCAGCATGCAGAGATGGAGACTATTCCCTAAGCTACAGACCCACCTCTCACTGCCAGCCTGAATTGACTAGGAATGGGTGAGGAAGCCATACCATTCACCAGAGAACTGGCTCCAATTGGAAAATTAGGTCTTGCCTATTTATGACTAGCAAGGCAGGCATTTTCCCTAGAGATCAC
Organism: Scytalopus superciliaris; assembly: GCA_013400415.1. Classification (NCBI taxonomy): domain Eukaryota; kingdom Metazoa; phylum Chordata; class Aves; order Passeriformes; family Rhinocryptidae; genus Scytalopus; species Scytalopus superciliaris. Next base: position 187,498 of record VXBX01005860.1, read on the forward strand.
CTTCTGATGGTGGGCAAACACCTTACTGCAGTCATCTTCATGAACTAATTTAAAGCAGTGTATGGGTACTTTCCAGTGTCACTATAATACTTGGTCCCAGAGTTTGCTTTTTAGCAGGTCTTCAAAACACTTCTCTACATGTCTGTAACATGTATGCTCCAGTTCCACATTTCTGTTTTCTTTCAGTTGCCATCAAACAGCCCTTTCTCCACACCTCCAAAAAAATAAAAATAACAAAGCCAACCCCGCTTATCTTAAATGGCAACTTCATGCAAGGTTTCAACCCAAGGTTATTTTTTTCTACCAGTTGTTTCTTTGAGAACAGATGGCGTTTGCAATGGTTGAGGATATATCCTATTTTTAAGTGTCATATGTTTTTACTCTTCTGCAGTGGACTTAGCAATCAGAGGAAAATGCCACAAGAGCTGGGCTTTTTACATGATATACAAACCACACTGGCTCATGCCACTCAGGAAATTATCTCCTACTGCAAGTGCCCAGCAGCCAAAGTGCCTGTGTCCTCCCTTCTGGTGCAACATTTCCTGACAGTACTAAGGAACAACCTGCATCCGGTGGTGCCAACTCAGCAGAACACTCAAACATTGACACAACAAAACTGGCAGTGAGAAAGTTCAGATTAAAGTTACATATCGTGCTATGATCTCCAGTGCTTGGGAACAGGGAGCAGTCCTGTCTTTCACCACAAAATTCAGTATGATGAGAATGCACATATGTTGCTTGATTTTCTTTCTGGTATTTTCTCCTGCACACATCATATTTTGACAAGGTAGCAGCTCCCCCAGAACAGGAGAAGCAAAATAAAATGGAGTCAGGAACTGACATGCTATTTAGGTTTGTTGTTTCGTATACTGCAAATTCATAGGAAAAAGTCAGCCTTACTTTGCAAGTAACTGCAAGCTCAGTCTGCCTCTATTTTGATCCTTCTGCACAAGAACCCACTCTTATAATGGAAAGCCAACTAGAAAAATCTGAGCTTGAGCTTTTAAACCCTGCCAGAGAGATCAGACCAGGTTCTGGACTGTGCTACCACGGGTCAAACCTGGCTTCTACCCTGCAGAGGTAGATTTGAAAAAGCCTGCCTGGCTGTATCTTAAGTTGGTACTTGAAAGTAGCCACATAAACAGGGAAAAACGCTGTTGTGAATGCTTAAAAGGCATTTTAAACATTTAAGCACAGCCACAGTGACTCATTCACCAAGGAAACTCAATAGATGACATCTATAAATCCCTGCCAAAGGCCTCTGGGATGCATCTGCCACTGGTACCAGGAGCACCTCCACTTTGGTTCATGCTCCTGAATAATTTCCATTTTGTTTCTCTATCAGGCTGAGAGCTGAAGCTCAAAGGCAGCGCTGTCTGAGGCAGCTCTGGCTGACTCCCTCACTGCCACCCCCTCGGGGCTCAGCAAGCCCTGCAAGGAACTGCGCTGCAAAGGCTGGTTGTCAGCAGCTTGAGGAACTGATTGCACTGGGATGGACCCCGCTCAAAAAGACTGAAATTCAGGTGAAAAGAAAATTAAATCAGTCTGGGATAAGACTTAATGTGTGAATCCAAGCAGGAGGAAAAGGAGGAAAGGGAGCTTTTCACATCTGTGCTTCACACCAAGTTGGTGGTGGGGTGGGAGAGGGAAATCTCTTACTGTTTTCCACTGGTTCCAGCACCTAAGGTATTCATCTAGGACACTGAAGACCAGGGTTCTCCTTTCTAATGAAACAGGAGCAGGATTTGGTCTTCTTAAGAGGATTTCTCACGTGCTAGACTATTCTGAAGTCAGAAGCTAGAAGGGTTTTGAATCTCCTCTGGTTCCTCTTCTCCTAACAAACTGGAGGTGTTTGTTCCCTGGCTACTACAATAGCAAGTTGTCCTCACTCTGGCCCCATGAATAGGTACTATTTGCCAAACCCCCAAATTGATCTTCAGCTCTGTTTTCCTGTTGCACAGAACAATATGAGGTTTTTAGATGCCTACAACATTTGGAAAAACAGAATGGAAATATTTCTGAGAAATTTACTGTTTGCTTACTTCTGCATAGTTTTAAATCAACACTCCTTATAACAGAGAAGTCTCAGAAGGAAACAAAAAAAGATGTATTCCTAGAAAACTGAAGCTGCTTCTCCATAAATACCATAGGCAAAAATAAAACCTCTTGGGTACCCTTCCAACCAACTTATACAGTCCACTCCCTTAATGCCAAAGTTTAATGTTTCTGCCATTAGGCTGGGTCCTCAGAGTATGTCACAGTAACTCTGAGTGAGCACATATGAGACTTGCTAGTAGGATAAATGGCCTTCTGCTCTCACATACACTTTTTTTCTTGCTATTTTTCTACAGCACTTAAAACAGCCAGTATTGCCAGATACTGATCTCCATACTAGCGCTATTTTGTAGCACATTGCTTTGAATTTATGAGGCTACTTGTCACGGAAGGTGCTCAAGTTCAGAATAAAGTCGGTCTTAAGAAATCACACAACCACAGAGAGCGAAAAACTGAAGAAAACACCCCATTTTCAGGCAACCTGCAGAAGTTAGTTCCTTCCCTCCAGAAAGGCCAAGTGCATGGTCCATAACCCTCAGTTCAAAGAAATAGTGTGGCAAATTCTAGCCTCCAAAAGTCAGGAGATGCTTGTGCAAACCCTAGTTCTTTCCCATGCATTGTATACTCCAGTATCCAATGTTTAATTACATAGCGTTTTCCCATAGTTTCCAAATTCCTTCAGTATATAGGATAAGTCCAACTTTAGACACAAAGCGGGCATGTTAAAGTGGACTTTGATCTGATAGGGGTCACAGTCACAGAAGATGGGAGATGTGTGGTGCTTTCCTTTCACAATAAACCTAAGATAAGGTAGACAGAGGTAAGGTAGCCCTCCAAAAGAAAGCTATTATGGACTGCTTTCCTGCATACCCACACTGGAAAGCTTCATAGGATAGAGGAAGAGACTCTCTTTTTGCCCTAAATCCCTTCCTGCAAGGTCATTAGGAGTGTGGCAAAAGAAAGAAAAAACCACCTATGTGCCAAGTCCTGTATACAGGAACCTCTGGGGCTGTGAAAGGAGTCCACAGGGAAGATATTGAAATGCTTTAGGTTTTGCAGAGAAACTTTTGTTCAGGCTCAAAGGTCCTTGCCCTCAAACTGAGTAGTGGAGAGAGGGGCTGACAGTAAAAAGTGCCCAAATGGTCAACATCAAAGAGGGGTATAGACAAAACACCTGACTCATAGATGAGCTGTGATTCCAACAATGAGTTGGGCAAAGAGATTGAGCAGCTTCACAAATTTCCTTGAAAGGGCAGGTTTGTAGCAGTGGCAAATCTGTGCCACTCTGGAAAATAAGATTTTTCACCCTTCTCTGGGCACAGCTTTCCTACATCGCTGAGCTGCCCAAAAGTCTCTCTAATCCAGCATCCTCAATAGTATATTCATTTTCCAGGTGCCCATTTTGGGACATTTGGTACATGGATAGTGCATAAGAATTCCCACTTCCCACTGAAAGTCATTGTGAGCTGTGCTTTAAATGTGAATACAAGAAGAGAAAAAAATTGCAAGTACCTTGGTCCCCCATATCTCAGATACAGAATCAAAAGTTAGTGGGCACATCTGGCAGCAACAGCTTTACCACCTGCATCTCAGAGGCTCATGTACAAGGTGGGGCTAAGAGCACCTCACCTCACTGGAGTGCTAGCTGTGGGCAGAAACCCACTTATGCTCATGAACAGCTTACAAACTATGATCAGAGCATTTGCAGTCCCTGAGGAAGGCCTGTATTCACTGCAGGATGCAGAGGATGGGTATGAAATAATGTGAGGGAGAATAGAAGGAAATGAAAAAGCACCATGCATCATGGCTGAGGTGAGAAGTCCAAAGTCAGAAAATAAAGTGTGACCATCTCCTCATGCAAACCTACACACAGAGCAGAGGAAAATGATGGGGGGACAAATCAGGGGTTTGGGTGGCTGAGTTTGAATCAGGCACATCTAAATATTTGGTTTTTGGTGCACAGACATACAAACACATACATATACTTATATGGAAAATTGATCCTGACAACCCATACTGCCATCAGATAAAAATATACATTTATATGTTAGCAAATTTTCAGCCATGGCTACTCTAACCTAAGCTTTTCTCCCCTGTGGACATAACTCATACATGGTATACTTAAACAGCCCTAGGCAGTGAATTAAAAACACTGTTTTATTTACAATTCTGTAGCAAATGATTCACTGTAGATATACGTCAACCTTTTTATTAAATATTCATCATTTAGTGGTTTGCTCCTGCTGCCATAAGGCAATGCAGTGGCAGTACCAGTGCTTAAATAACAGCTACAATTGCCTTAGAATTACTGAGAGTGCCCTTCTCTGCAATAAGTCATTAAATTGCAACTTAATTGGCAGGAATATATATTTTGAAAATCACTTGATTTTCCTTTTAAGCAGCACTTTGACCTAAAGTTCATCATCATCATGTACTGAAGCCTCCTTGATGTTACAGTCTGGCCAGGAAAGTGGTGGCAACGCCAACCCTGGAAGTGTTGAAAACACATTTATGTGGCACTTGGGGACATGGTTTAGCAATGAACATGTCGGTGCTGGATTAACAGTTGGACTGAATGATCTTAGAGGCCTTTTCCAAGCTAATCAATTCTATTTTTCCATGATTCTACATTTAGATCTGCAGCACTCCAAAGGGTTTTCAGGCCCTGTGTGCATCCATCAGAGGTATACAGACTTTTTCAAAGGAGGTATCACCTGTCCTGAGGAGCCAGATACTCTCTACCACAAAAAAGTTGCATATTTAAAAATAAGTATGACCCCACCTCACATACCACAACCCCAGATGCTGAAGAGATCAAATATGTTCCTTTCTATGTAAAAAACAAACTGTTTGTAGCTGAGAACATATACTGCCTCAGTCACTACTGAAATATGAGTAAATGGATACACATTTCATATAGTCTCAATGGGAGATACTGTTTTTGTGCTGGACATAGAGCTGACCATGCAGCTGGAAAGCCCAGAAACATTCCTGCCAAGTTTTAGTTCTTCTACATATATATATTTTCCAAAGCTTTTCTCTCTCTCTCTCTATTTTCTTTTTCCCTCCCTGTGATATTTGCTCAATCATACACAAAAGTAGGGAGTTTTATTTCAGTTGAAAACTGAACAAGGTCTTACTTTAGGTGCTTAAATACAAGGAACTTGAAGCAGTTACATCTGAAATCTCACCACAAACAACAACAGAGCTCCAGTGACCTGGATTTTTGCCTTACCTAAAGTTATACCACATAGACAGGCTATCACACTGAGGACAGTCAGGGAGTAATTTACACTAAGGTGTTTTCTTTAGCAGTTGGGATAGGTCACAAGAAGACTTGTTCAGCAGCCACAGCTCCGCTGACTGATGAGAGATCACTTGGTCAAGCCACAACAAACCAGCAATTTGCTGAATTTACAGAAATATCTATAAAAACAGATGCATGATATAGTTAAAGTCAATGCTGTCTTGAATGCTGCCTTTTAGAACAACAAAGGAGAAACCTTTCCCTTTTATAGCTACTAGAAGAAATTCACTTCTAACCCTGTATTTGCCAGTCTCTGGTACTCTACTACCACTTTCTGGCAGTGTTAGATGGCTGTTATGACATTAATTAGTGGAATCCAGGTTAAAAATGGTCAACATATTCCCCCATATAAATGCTTCAATTATATGTAAGAAAAGGGGATGAAGTGGTTATGAAAACCTCCACCTAAGCAAGCATTGCTTGGGATGTTTGTTCCAAGCCAGTCACAGTGTCCTGTGCTACTGCTTTCAGAAGAAATTATATCCATCCTTTGGCCCACTGCAAAATGACTTCTGGCTTTCAAACTCTCAAAAGAAATACTTTCCATTCTGTTCCTGAAACCAATCAATACTGCAGTATCCACAACTGTTTCTAATACAACTGCCTGAAGAGTATGTGTAGGCACTGGGCAAGGATTACTGGAAAATGACACCTTTCCAGTTGGAATACAACATTTTCTGCCCAGTTCTGTTTAGTTCTCTGTTTCAGACTTCGAGTACACTGCTGGGACTTGACTTCTGTTTCAGTAAGAGTCCTTACTGAAGAAAGAAGTCATGAAATGAGATAGTGAAAGTTGAACACATCCCTTAGAAAGCCACTCTGAACTTGATGTTTATGCTAGAGAGAGGACTCTGCCTCCAGAGGTTTCTCTAACTCTAGTTTGCTGCACAGTTCCAGCATTGTAGAAGATCATGAAAAACACAACCATTTTATAAATGGGAGTCAAATAGTTAATTATCAAGATTTATCAGCATGGACAGAGAGGGTCAAAGCAATGAGGAGGCCTGTCAGCCACAAGCAACACTGACTCCAGAACATCATGTTTTTTCACATGACATAAATTCTATGTACTGTAGTAAAATTTACTTTACTTTTACATTGAAATGCACACTAAAATGCTCAAACAACATCCTGTGCTGGAAAATATAACCACCCTGCATGCACTGCAGAGCTATCAGAGCTCCAAATTGCAGCACCACATCCCATCCATGCGAACAAACACCAGGCACCCCATCAAAATCCAGCTGAGAGGACACAGGAGGGCAGGGAGGGTTATGGCCTCACCACAGACTGGCAGCAGGGGCATAGCAGAGACTCTACCCATGCTCACACTAGCTATAAGTCTTACAGAATTTGAAAAAGCCTCCTCAGCTGGTATATGTTCACCAGGAAAAAGCATCCCCTTAAACCATGCTCCCATACAGACCAGCTCAGGCAGCTCCTGATGTCGAAAGGTAAAATCACTGGGCAGGAACAGTGACTGCTGGCAGCAGCTGGTCCCAGTCTGCACACACCCTGATCCCTGCCCTGGCAGTGCCAGCAAACCTGATTTCCCCGGGCACTGGCAGAGGCAGAGCAAGAGATGAAGACATAACCATTTCGTTGTGCCCTTGGCAGGCTGCTGCTGCCCAAGACAACAGCCACATCACCTGTGCTCCCAGCTGGCACTTCTCTGCTACGTCTCCAAATGACTATATTAACACCTCAAAATAAGTCATTTGGGCCCCAGTTAAGGTTTGGAAATATTGTAGCAGTTGCCTTGACTCATGGATCTGCAGACTAAATGCAAGTACCATTCAGGAACATTAAAGCCCACACACAATTGTGACAACTTTGATATTATTGCTCAGAACAGTGCCCACTTGAGTCATGCTTTAATTCAGTCATTAGTATTTTCATGGAAAAAAGGCACATTTCTCTCAACCACATTTCACAGAGTGGAAAGCACACAGGAAGAATTTATCCCACATAAAAATAAATTGTTATTTGCATGTCAGAAAATGGCTGTGGAAAACAGAAAAACTTCAATTATTCAGAGCAGCAAATAAACAAAAAGAAAATTTTCCCAATTTTTAGAAATAAATAGGTTATTTGCAGGCAATGACCCCATTTCCCCCCCCTCACAAAAAAATTACCATATCCTTTTCTGTATAGAACACAAGTATCAAGTCTGACACATTGGTTTGATTATTGTGGGAATGGGCAAAACAATGAGCTTTTACAGCCAAAGAGCCTTGAATTCAAACAGATGCCAATTCAACCTGTAGAGAGATATTCTGTTGTGTCTTTGAAAACTTGCCCAAAATATAAAATTACAAAAAAAAAAAAAAAAAAAAAGGAAAAACCAAGTCTTTCACACTTTGTGTTGAGAGAAGAGATGTTTTCCCTTTTTTTAAGTGACCTGAAGATGTCAGCTCTGCTCTTATACGTTATCATGCCATTAACATATGAGTTCAGGCCAATTATCCTGGTGAATGTGACTAAATGCAGTTTAAGACACCACAGTGAGAAAGAAGCCCATAAATCTGTCTGTTAAATTATTTACATGGCTGTTGCAGCCAGACATGCCTGTTAGGCAGGGATGAGATTGCTGCTGTGCTGCCTCTGTGCTCAGTTTGCAAGCCCAGGGTCAGTGTCTTGGTCTCCCTGTCTTCTCCAGCACTTTTTCCTCTATAAGGTAGGATGAATAGCCCATCCTGCACCTACTGATGTTCCAGGGAAGTTATTTCCACCTTTGCACTGAATATGGTCCAGCCTTGATTTGACCACCATCAGGAGGAGAAAGCGCCTCCCTGCTCCCAACACAGAATGACATCATTGTGGATAGAGCTCTTTTTTCTTTTTTCTGGCAGGTTTTAATGAGGATTGGAAAAAATAGTGAGCACAGATAATGAAAATTGGTGCTTTGTGCAGTTAGTTCAATATTAGTTTGATGCAGGGATAAAACAGCAGACTGTGAATGGTGGGCTTCACCATTTATTTGTCTTAAGATGGCAAACAGCTAGCAAAGTGGTCATTAATGGATAGTGGCAAGTAGTTTCCTGTGGTCTTAAAACAAAACATCAATTACAGAGAGCATTTTCAGTTCTGGAGGCTAAAAATCATTCAATGCCATTGAACTGGTTGCATGATTTTTGCATGATGAGAAAACCAGGAAGTGAAAAAAATATTTTTTAAAAAAAGAGAAATTATTGTGGTCTTTCCAGACCAATTTGCTCTTTCCAGACCAATTCAATGTCCTTGCAAAACAAACAGCCCTTTGAAGAGCTGTAGCCTGACCGTCATTTGACCTGGTCATCTTTGTTTGGTAGGTCAGTAAAGGCTCAGGTCCCATCAAGCAAAGCACAGAGCAGCAACAAGGCCAGGCTGTAGCTTTAATGGGTACTGCCAAGAAGGTTCATTCTCATCACTTTCTCTTTCCATTTTAACCCTTCTGCACTGACAGGTCAAGAAAGAGGAGACTTCAAATCGGTTGCCCAAAAAAATCACTTATTGGGCAGGAATTTTTCTGCCTCTAGAGTGACAGAGAACACCCCATACTCCTAAACCAGCCCATTTTTCCTTCGCTTGAAATGATTCCAGTGAGAAAGCAGAAACTGTGTTCACAAATGTTACAAGACTGGTTCCTCGCTGTAATCCACAGAAAGGGGAACTGGTTGCACCAGTAGAACGTGCCAAATGACAGCAACTTAAATCTTTATCACAAAACAGAACACTGGACCTTATGGGGTTATTTATACCATCTGAAGAAAACCAAGAAATCTTCCCTTGCAGGAAGTTTGCAGGGTATCAGAAAAAAACAGAGCTACTGTATTTAAAATAGCGAGAGAAACGTGTTTTTGAGCTGTGGGCACAGAGTAAACTATCTGGGTCTTCAAGTGCGTCCACATCTTTTACTCCACAGACGTGAGGTTTGGAAAACAGCTCTGAAAAGCACAAGGTCATACCCAAGCCGACTCTGTAATTACAAGCTCCATTGCATTTCCAATGCAAGAACTAGTTCTGAGTTGCCTTCCATAGGCAGGTTGGAGCACCTTACAGAGATGGTCTGGGAGGCCTCTGTGTTAGGCAATAGCTACTGTCATACAGCACAGCTGGTTTTATGCGTCTGTCCTGTAGCCAGCATTGGAGCTGCTCATCACTCATGACACAACTCTACAGCTCAATGTGGGACTGAGACTTATTTCAAAGTTTCATGGGTTTTAGATCCAAAGATCCAATTTAGGACCAACCTGTAGTCACTCACAGCCTCCTTCACGAGCAGAGATGTATCTTTACAATGGACAAGCAGTACAACTGTATCTAAACTAACATGAAGAGGGTTTTCCTGGACAAGTGTAATGCAGAAATATTCTTTTTAAACATGCTTCATCCAGCTCCAGCAGGACAACACCTACCAGCTCCCTGCACCCAACCTAGGCTGCTCAAAGAGAAAAAGTGCTGCTCATGTCACTCACAGCCAAGCAACACAACAGCAATTACTGACCACTGTGCCAGCACAAAATACCACGTACACACACGGCCACTGCCTTTGTGGGAGTTGTGTACAAGGCAGCTCATGGTTCATGAAAGCTTTTTCTGTTTCCATAATGGAACAGCAGGAGCTGATTTTGACTTTGCATATGTACACTTGTTGAACTCACAGAAAATGTGAAAACATGAAATAACAGAAAAAAGCATCTTTCTCTAAGTGGAAAGCTGCCTTCAGAAACCTGACTTCTTATGACAAAGAGGTGATTGTTTGCTTGTGCTGTTGTGCTCCCATGACATCCTCAAATGATCTCACCTCATCCAACCTGGGTCGCCATGCCATGATGGATAAAATAAGGCCTGTCAGGCCATTTCAGATTCAGACTATCCTTATTATTCAGCCCTGCGGATATTGTGTCTGTGAGATAGACCAGTGGTTTCACAGGAACTGCATGGGTTATCTTGCTGCAGTGTAACCACAGTGCCAACCACAAAGAAAATACTTCCGCCCACATAAATATTTAATGCAAGCATTTTCTTTATGTAGAAGAAAGGATAGCAGGGACCCCTGTGAGACTATCCTGAGCACACTAACTACAGCAGTATCAACTCACTTCAGTAGAGATTGTCCATATCTGTTATCTCTCAGAGGCAAGACTTATAAGTTTTATAACCTTATACAGGGTGAGTTTGCTGAAATCAGAAAAGATATATAAGGAATCCTTTTAGCATGACCTATTCACATCTTGAGTCAGATCCTAGTGAAAAAAAAAAAACCTCTCCCTTTTCAGCCCTAAATTATGTGCTTAATTATCCAACTGTCAAACTGTGCTTGCAAATAACTAGGAAGGTCAGATCAGAAAGAGACAGACCTTTAAAAGCCAGTTTCAGGAGCCAGACATGTGAGTACACTACAGTTAGAACTCACTAACACTTCTTACAAGTTGCTTCTACAAGGGCCACAAACAAGGAATGAACAAAGGGTCTTTTCTATTCACTTGCAGGTAGACAGGATTTCAATTCCAACAGTTTCCTATGTGAACATCTAACATATGGAACAGGAGGTAATCAACTGTCTCTCATTATGGAGAATTGTTCAGACTCCTCATGATGTTCTCTACATCTCTAATCACCCACTAATTTTCTGTGTAACTCTCCTCTTCTCTCCAGGCTGTTCCTTTCTCCCACCAAACTCAAAATCCACCTATTTTGAGAGCAGGAGTAGCAGCAGGCTCTACTCACTCCCACCCAGAAAAAGCAAGTGAGGTCTCCATGAATCAAAATCAATCATCCCCTTTCCCAGGTGCTTTCAGGTGCCCTGTGATTGACTGAAGGGATTTCCTTGTGCCTGAAAGTAAAAATGACATCCCTTCCCCAAGGAAAAGGCACTACCTTCTACCATTTAATGTGCAAATAGTTGCCTCCTCTGCTTTCATTAAACCCCAAACTCATTGGAGCTTACATGCTAATCCATGAGGAAAGCCCAGAATACAGAAACGTGGCATGGAGACATTACAGCTTTATTCCTTCATAGGATTAGGTTGTTTAAATTTGATGAGATAGAAAGAAAAACAGAGGAGACACATGAAAAGACACCTGGTTATATCACCTCAGCAGTTCCATGAGTGTCTTTTCTTGTACTATTTTCTTCCCTTTCTTTTTTTAACATTTCTAGGGATCTCAAGTGAGTCAAAATGTCCTTTACTCTCACGCACAAGAGGAGCTGCAAAACATGTCACAGAAGTTACATCTTTGAAGAGCCAGAAACAAAAAACAGATTCTGCTGCAGCATTAAACATGAACCACACAGCACAAACCCCGAGCTTTCCCCTAGAGCTGGCACCTTGCTTTTCTTGCCTCCAAACACGCAAGCACTGCTTGGACGTGTTTGGTGCACTCCTGTCATCCATTCTCCAGGAAAAAAAAAAGAAAAATAACTCGAGGCAGAAAAAGTTCATTTTGCAAATGAACAGGGAAAAGGAACTGGGTGTGAAACGCTAGCATCAGATATGGGAAAATGAGAAACCAAAAGGGAAGTATCATGCAAAGTGCTTGGAGTGACTAGGAGCAGCGAAGGAAAGTTGTGCAAGAATGAAAAGCAGGAAGAAACAAGTAGTCTCTATGTGTGCATGTGCTGGGAGAGGAAACAGATGATCACAAAAGACACGCAAATATTTGTCAAAAAGAACAACTTGAACTCCTTAATTTTTATTTTATTTTTTTATATAACTTTTCGTTTCCCCTCCCCACCATGTGTTTCTCTGTGTGCTTGATTGGAACACTCTGTCCAAAACCACAGACCTGAGTGCTTACACTTCACATTTATGTATGTGACCCTTTTCTCAGAGGTACTGGGCATACAACTTTCCCTATGATAGGCAGAGGATGTTCATTATCTATAAAACTGTTGCTTTTTCCAATTTAACTGAATGTAGGTGTTTAAAAATCTAATTTAATTTAAATTTATTAATTNATCTAAAAATTTAATCTACAGGGGTTTTTTTTTTCCACTCCCCACCATTAAAATGGATACAGTGAAGAGTTTCTTCAGGGACAAGTACAACAGTGAGGAAAAATGTACTGGGATTTATCACATCCTTCCTCTCTTTTTAATTATGGGGAAAATGGAGGAAAGACACTGGACGCAAAATCAATTTGCTGCTCTTGATTTGGCTTTTTGTTTAGTGACAATTTGACTCCTAAGACCAAATTATCTCCAGGGAAATAATTTCTCTTACTTCAAGGCAGTTTCTCCAATACACAAGATGCTTACCTTTCTTTCCCAGGTGTCTGTGCTTCCCCTCTTTGTTCTCTGAAATATCTTTCATTTCAGGGCTTTCCTCCACTGGCCCTTCAAACGAGATCTTCAAAGTGAGGAGCATTTTCTCTACACAGCTAAGCTTCTCTCCATACCTATAACAAGTTATAAGGCAAATTAGAAATTCCTTTATCTGAAAAACACCAGGGAAAAACGTTTTGGATTATGCAGTATTCTGATTAGAAGAAAGAGCAAGGGAGACACATTGAGAGGCTTGAAGACTTGAAGTCTATGTGACAGAAGAAAAATGACCTTTGGTCAGACCCATAATTCATAATCTATAATTCCCATTTGGAAGCCAATCCTATTGCTATATTGTACATCAGCACAACTATTTAAGCATTCTTAATCCAAATTGCAATATAAAAAAATTATCATTTATTTCTGCCTTTTCTTTTTCTTTACCTTTCCAGAGCTTTATCTTTATTTGGAACTTATGTCAAAATAAATTTTGAGGATCCTGATTATGGGTTTAGTTGAACCTAAGCTGTTTGGAATTTATGTTCTACTTCAGTTTCAGCCCTGGTATTTCTTTGTAAGATTTCCCACTGGGAACTAACCAGAAAACCATTTCCCTTTTTATTTTTTTTTTCTTTTGAGGATCTTAACAGTCACGTAAGAAAGATGAAATGACCATCAATAGTTCCCAAGGGGAAGACTGGAAATAGAGGAGATTCATGAGCACTTCTTAATGCATCAGCTTTCCCCACACATTCAAAACCCACATGAAAATCAGAACCCATGCAGTAAAAGCCCTTATGAGCTTGTGCACCACTTAAAAATTTAAACAGTCCTCTAATGGAAAAAGATAACCTATTAAAGGCAAGAGTGCCCATCTAACAATGTAATGTTCATTCTGCTCAGACTGTTGGGCCTCTCTATTTTGCTATTTAAGTCCTTTCTGCTTTTTTACCTTTGTGCAGCACCAGCTGAGATGGAAGCCTAACAAAGGTGTCATTTCCCAGGAGGGATCTCTGCTTTCTTGCCTGCCTGTACAGAGGGAGTTGAGAGACACCCAAATGTGAACAGTAGGCAATGGGGTTGAAATGCTGACAGCATGGCAAGATTAATGGGAGTTGATCCACTGGCATTTTCTTTCATAACTCTTCAGTCCTTTGTAATTTATATATGCTATTCCAACTTTATGCTTCTGATGTGGGCAGCTCTCTTCTTCAGTTTTTCCTCTGACTAACATCACCTCAAGGCTATGGACCAACCACTATCAAGGAACGTTCCTGGAAGGACAAAATCCACATCTCTCTTTACCTTGAGAAACCCCTGAAGGAATTCTTCCATCCACTGCTACTGGAAAGTAGTTGCTGTAAGATCAGCCCTCATTCTGGTGAAATGTGGCTTGAGACATGGAGAGAAATGTGGCAGGAACACCCTTCTCAGCTGAACATTCAGGAGAGTGTTCAATGTGAGCACACCCACCATTCATTCTGGAGGCAGGCTGAGAGTTCACTTATGGTGAGTTACAGTGGCTCTCGTGCTGAGTGACTCTGTCTTAGTGGAGAAGCAGCACAGGGCAACTGAGCACATCTTAAATTTCACTGCCACAGATGAAAGGGGGGAAGTCCTACACTACCTACTTCTAGGGATTCATACAATCCAGGAATCCAGCAGCAAATTAACTCAGAAAAAGCAATTTAGTTTTTTTTCCAGGACAGGGGCAAAGTTGGCTCAGTAAAAAGTTTTACAATCTGCAGAGTCAGCACACGACTGCACAGCTGAAAGCAAGAGCAGCAGTAGGGAGAACAAGGAGAAAGAGGATCTCTCCCCTTCAATAGATACTAAGACTGAGACATACATGACATGGAACTTCACCTTTGGGATCACATGTTGTCTCCCATCGCTATAAAGTCATCCACGCAGAGTGGTGAGGAAGAGTGAAAATTATTTGGAGTTCTCTGACAGAAGGAGAAAACTCTGTGTGAATAGAGTTGTCCAAACATACATTTTTGTGGTAGAAAATTGCAGGGTAGAGTATTTTAGTAGAGAGGATGTTTAAATCCTTTTTTTTTTTTTTTTAATCCGCTTAACATTAATCACAAACAAACATTTGGCACAAAGTACTGCCTTGTTAATGATTCAGTGCCTTGGTTCTTCCCATGATGAGAAGCACTGAAATTCAGCATTTACAGTCTGGGGTAACAAGTTGTTAAACTGGGAAAACTCCTAGTCTTTGTAGTGAAGAACAGAAAAGAGAAAAGGAAGAGGAGAAGGAAAGGAAAGGGAAAGGAATACATCATTATAACAGCACGAAAATAGATCACAAATGTCTTTCTTTTTTAGTTCTTTGCAGGTTCCTTTTCAAGTAAAAGATGTGACTTATGAAAAGCTGGGAACAGGACTGCTTTGCACTTTTCATAAAGACTTCTAAAAGTCATTAACTTCCACGTGGTCCTCAGCCTTTTCCTTTGGGGGAGACATGAAATGGCTGTTCTCTGCTCTTCCAGCCAAACATCTTGCCCTGTAACCAGACACAGTTGGGTGTCTACCCAGGAGCAGTGCCCAAAGGGCTCCCCTCGTCAGTGTGACTGATGAGGCATCAATGACCAACAGCTGCTACCACCACACCAATGAAGTCTTCAAAAGTTATCCCCAGTCTGGGAAGCAGTCCTATGAGGGAAAAAATCGCATCTCCTAACAGCATGCACCTCCCCATACTCAGGAAAAACATCATCACAATAGCAGGCCAGGAACAGAGATGGGTAGGCAAAAGTTTCTTTCTGCATACCTACTACATGGATTTACATCACTGTATGACTTCCTCCTCTCATGGACCGAAGATGAGCTATGCAACAGCACACAAAGTGCCCACGATGGCCTGCAGGTATTTATTATTTACTGCAGTCTCAGGAGGTCCATGCTAAAAGCAGCCCAGGCAAGCAGGCTATGTTTTATCCACATGACCCAGTTTCCAGCAGCTCTGTCAAGCGCTTCTGTCACCAGCGACAGGGCTGACTAATGTTCAGTGAAGTAGGTGATGAGTTACGTGAAACTGGCTTCCAGAGGAAATTAATTTCCACAGAGAGGCTCTGGCTACTTGAACTTTGTTTTAAAAAGACTGTGTTTTATTGCAGTCTAAGTTAATGAAGAAAGGTAGCTGTCAGGCTGCTGCGCTGTCCGTGTTATCTCTCAGCCACCCTTCTTCCAGCAGCAGAAGCAGCAGTGGAATATGAACATCCACTGAAATGAGCTTCCATTTGCACTCATTTTTCTGTTTCTCTTCCTGCTGCCACATCTACTGCTCTACTATTACCATGATAAATAATCAAACCCACTTTTAATACAATGCTGCTCACAAGGCATCTCTGCCAAGACCATTCTCGAGCAGAGGAACAGATTGCAAAAAGTACCACATGCTCGGCTTTCTGCCTGGGAACTTAGGTAGGAGATAACATCTATATAATGCTCAGCACTCTTTATGAGCACCCAATCTCCAAAAAAAGTTCTTTTTTCTGCTTTTTATTCTGCCAGACCCACCACTGTGAATTTCCCTCCAGGGTTTCCATTCCTATGCTTCCTGCTTAATCTAGTCTTTGCATGATGGAAGATTTTGGAGGCCCTTAACTGAAACCTTAGTCCAGAGAGTAGGATTAAAGTCATATTAAGTGCATCAATCTGAAGAATGTGTTCTCCATATTACATCCATATTACATCCCTACTACAAAATTTACCCTAAAATTTAGGATAAATTACTTTGTGGACCCTGTGTACAACAAGCACTGCATTCACACCCAGGTAGGTTGATGCTCCTAATATCACTTACCTCAAACATCTATTGGCTCTCAACATGTTCAAAAATATGACTTTCTACGTTTCAGACATGTGGGATAATGTGGGAAAAATGCAAAAGAATCTTTTACTGTGGAGTGGCTGCTATTCCACACTGTTAATCTTAGCACAGAAAACCAGGCACATATATCTCCCTTTGCATGAACATTGCTGGAAAACACACTTTGGTGCAATCAGATCCTTTGTATTAATCAGAAAAGAGTGCATGGTTTAAAGCAAAGACTTCACAAGATGGGATTTTCTTGCAGTATTTCATATAGTTATTTAAAAGGGGCAAAAAAAAGTGATGGAAACATAAAGATCTTGGAGGTGCTTTAGTTTGCATTTCTTTGAGGCCCCATGTGTTTGCAAAGAATCAGGCAAAAGTAGGTACAAACTGTAAAAAGAATTTTAAAAAGCAATGCTCAAAATAGCAGAAACTGAGACATGTTTAGGCATATGCCTTAGCCTGGTCACAGGAAACGAAAAAAGGGATCTCCCACCTACTTTTAGCTGGTCCAGGAAATATAGATACAACATTAACAACTTCTCAGTCTTTACCTATCTTTAGCCTTGTCCTTCATACAGTATTTCACATGTTTGGCAAGACACCATGAAGATGTCCCATGCACTTTCATTATATTAAAAGCTCCTCAATAGTGCAATGGCTTTCCTACAATAAACCCCAAATGTGCAGCTGCTTTCCTTAACATTTAAGACCTTCTGATCAGTATTAAATTCAGCCACGTTTGACTGGAGTGCACACTCAGCCTTCCAACCAATACTTGCCATCCATTAGCATTCAAAATTAATGACTCAGTTTATCATCACACTGCTTTAGAAAAATAAGGGTTTTTTTTAACAATTATGAATTCTAAGGAGATTTGTCTTCAGAATTTTGGTGTTGATGATTTTTGCCTCTCAAACTCTTCTGTGTAGTCACCAACATCGTAACCTTGCTTTTTAAAAACAGACCTCTGTGAGGGTCATGTGAAATAACCTGGCTGCAGAAGTCCATGCTATATAATCAAAATAGATGCACAAAGCTAGATAGCTTTTTTTCATTTGTTAGCTTCACAAGCTTTGTATACAGTCTAGAGCAAAGAGTCAGGACCAGAAAAAGGCAGTCCTTGTTTTTTGGAGGGAAAAGAGGCAGCAGTGGGGTGGGAGACTCCTGCTCTCAGGAGCAGGGAAAACAGCAAGAGCAGAACCATGACTCGTCACATGAGCAGCCCATGGAGGTGCAGGGGATGAGCTGCACCTTCTGCAGCAGTGGCATGAGGTAAATAAGCAAGACACAAGGTCCCTAAACTTCAATTGCAATGAAATAGAAGCAATAGCCAGAAACCTCTAAGTGAGGCAGGAAATTTCGATTGTCTTCTTTGAATGGAAATGCACACACAGATCGGAGTCTCGATGCCTCACAGAACACACCAGATGCACAGGTAATACATCAAAACTAACTTTAGATCTGGGAAAACCTCAGGATACTGTTCTTCCAAGAATATTTTTACACCAAATAATTTATTTCTGCTTTAAGTCATTTTAGCTGCTAAAAAGCCAGAGGGTAGGGGACACCAAAATTGGTTTTATATAACAAAAAGGAGCTTTCCTTTTCCATTCCACTTCTAACTAGAAACATTCGACCAGTGTTCCTCAAACTAGGCTGCATTTATTTCCAAGAGAAAGACCATGTTAGATTTTTACTGACAGCATAAATGGTCCCAGAAAAAACATGTGACTGACAAAAACAAAGAAAAAACATGAAAAGACAGAGGACTAGAATAAAAAAAGCTTATGTCACTTCAGCCTTCAAAGTTTTCCCTGTCTCTCTGCAGATACATCTCCATTTTTCTCAGCCTTTCACTATAATTGTCATGAAGCTGGGATCTGTTCTGTGGGAGAATGATGTCATGGCAATATGGATTCCTAAAACTTTTTACATCTGATGTGAGAAAAGGTGCTGCTCTCCAGGTCTAATGGGGACCAGGCTGTAGTCCTGCTACTTGCCTTGTTCATCTACACAACAGTGGTGGCAAAACAGCTAACAAGACAATACAATTCCAGCTGGGCACTGTAACCAGATGGGCTGCTAAGACAGAACAGCAGCCCAAAGTAGAGGACTGAATGAAAACCCTGCAGTTACCCTGGGCAGATCAGGGGGTCTTCTCTGTCAGAAGGAGGTGAAAGCCAACTGTGTGCAGGGATGTGCAAAGCCATCAGAAATGGAAATACATCTTCAAGCTAAATCCCCTGCCATAATTAAACTCAGCAGAAGTTCCCGTGTGTGTCTCTACGCTTATTTCCATAATCTTACCCACATTTCTCTGCTGTGCATCAGCTCTGGTCAGCACAGAGGGGGCAGGTCACGCAGATAAAATCCCTGACATTGTGCAGCTCCTTTTAAAAGTCTGCATCCACGCAGGGATCATGACAGCTGCTGCACTGACAACCCTGAAGCAGCACGTTGCTGCAGGTTGGAGCAGCTGTGGCACAGTGGGCAGTGCTGTGTGTCCCCTCTGTGCCAGCCTGATGCAAACGGGCCGCAACAGGGGGGAGTCAGACTTCGAGCCAGTGCTTTGGTTTCTCTCCTGAAAGATGACAAGCTTGCAGTCATCAATTTATTTTATTCAGGGTCTCTCCCCCAGGCAGGGGCAGGAGCCACCACCTCATGTCACCATCTGGTGAGCAGGCACTGCAAATTTGTACCAACAGTCAAGAAGTGCAAGGGCAGATTCTGCTCTCCACTGCATGGGTAGAGGACAACTCTGATCTGCAAAGCAGCCTCAGCCTGTCCCTCCGATTTAAGCAGTTCAGAGCCTTTTTCCAAGGAGACAAATGTTTCATTTGCATTTCCCTTTCCCACGTCGGGTACCAGGAACATATCGCTGACGGCAATCACACAGGCTGTACATCACACAGCACTCCTGAAATCTCCTTTTGCGTATTTCACTATCAAATTATTATGAAAATCCACAGTGGCACAGGTCATCCTCCAAGTCACAGTATTTCCTAAGGAAAAAGAAACACGCAAAACCTAATGTTGTATCATCTGACTGAATGTTGGAAGCTTCCTCAGCACAGTGACTGGTAACACTCGAGGTTTTTTACAAAGTGTTGAAACTTCAGTTTAAGTGAAACACATCTGCTAGCAAAGATATAAGTCATTTTTGAAAACTCAGTGTATATTACAGATCCAGGCTATACCACCACTGTACCACTGCCCTTCTTTGAAACATGGGCAAAGGAAAGAGTCAGACTCCCAAACCTAGACACACAGTGAAATCTTCATTTATCATGTACCAACCTCCTAATGCTTGATATGCCTCCCTCAGCCAGGACTTTATCCTCAAATGCCTCCACATCTGAAAGCCTGGATCCATCCCCAAACCTCTCTGCATCTGAGGGCCTGAAGGACCCCAGCCCTGCCACAGCTCTTACCTGAGGTGCTGCCTGTCCCTCTGAAGGCAGGCAGGAACCACATTTTGCTCCCTCACAGAAGGCAGGTCCTGTGCTGGGCAGAAGAGCTATACCTCAAGGATTTGCAATCCCCAGGAAGCCCAGAAGCAGCTTCGTGTCCACCTCCGGGTTGGATGGCATTAAAAATAGGCATGCACCGTCTTTTCTTAGTAGATGCAGAGGTTTGAGTCTTGCCATCGTTTCATTTGCCTTCAACTTAAAAGCCATCCCATCACTTTGAAAGCTAATGGAGAAAGAGAGAAAGAATAGGAATATCATACAACCCCTACATTTCCTATGAGCAGCTAGTTGGAAAGGAATCAGAGCAAAAGAGATTTCCTGGACCTGTGTCTAAGCAAGCTGCTCCCCAAAGGGCCCCTTGCATACAAGTTTGAAAGGATAGGGTTGAAAATCAGCATAGGCAAAAGAATCTTTGGGTTTATTTTTTTCAGAATAGTCCTGCAGTTGTGGAGGAGTAAGGATACACTTTCAGAACTACTGTTGTGACTTAATCTTCCTAAATACAATTTCAGAGAAGCCAAGCACCCTGCATTTTTAAGGAGTTTTCATAGTCTGTTGATCTTAATATAATCTCTCACAAACGTTTATGGGCAGAGTTTTTATTTAATATAGTCTGTGATCTGTATAAACATCACCATGGTATTAGGCTAACCAAACTCTGAGCTGAACTGGAAGTCGTGTGGGAGCTTTATTTGGGATATTAAAGTAGCACAGTTCAAAGTATGATTTTATTTGCACTAGACTGCTGGGAATTAGAGATTAGTCATATGGGGATTTTAACAGTTGTGTAGTTATGAGAGGTTGACTCAATGGTTTTCGTCTTGTAAAATGTCACCAAACTGTCTTGTTACTTCAAATTACAAGATTAAGTAGCTGAATATTTAAACCCCAAAAGAAAGGCTTGGATTTTTGGGATGGGGGTGCAGGAGAAAAGCACAGAAGGAGAAAAGTCACAAAGTATCTGCAAACGCAATTCCATGCTATTCTCACAAGTAACTAGAAAAATGGCACTAGAACTTCCAAATTTAATTTTCTCTCCATGACCCTGTGTCAGGTTCATTCAGTTTACAAGTCGATTTCATATTATTAATTGTCAGCCTTGAAAACTCCGCTCGGGATCCACAAATCAAGTTGCGTCTCTTTATGCTTCCTAAATCACCAGTAATGAAGATTCTGCCCTTTGTAATTTACCTGCCAGTGCTTTGGAGATCCAGACCCAAATCTATCTTGCTCACTCCCGCAGTGACTGCACGTGCTGGCTCTGGATCTTTTCCATCAAAGCATTGTTGTTTCAACCTGGAGGAGACTAAGACAGACATTTCCCAGGTTGCCTCACTGTTTTTTCTCTACTCTCTGCAAACAGCCTCTGTGGGTTGCATTCATATTGCTGGGATGTTCAGAACATCTGTGAAAGATAGGTCTTAAAATATTGGAAAAGATGAACTAAGTGAAGGATGAGATGTGATTACTCGCTTTGTTGCCCTGATCTATATGATGATTATCTCAGTAGAAGAACAGGCAGAGGATAAAAACAGAAAATAATGGGGACAATTTCACCACCACAGCAGAGTTTCAATATATCCTGCATTCCCTTGGTCTTATTTCATATGCACACAGGAATCCAGGTTTCTGTGACATCAAAACTCTTGGTGTTTTGCCACCAGTATCAACAGCTACTATTTGTTATTAACAGGGGGCACTTGTCCTACTAGAGGTCCGTCTTTCTTCACATTCTAGGGTTGATACTGATTTGATTTGCACAATCATACAAGTACATAAGTTTATTTAAGCTTATACTTTTAGGAAAGAGTGATTTACATTAGGAAGATTCACATATGGCAACTGCATGGTGAGTTGAAAAAGAAACAATCAAGGGCTGTGTGTGGGAGTTCATGACTTGTGCCTCTCTGCCAGGTATAAAGGCAGAGACAGAACAAACTCCCCTAGCAAAAATATCACCAATTTTGATTTCTCACACAAAACTGAGGTGAGGGACCCCTTATGATACCTTTGTCAACTCTAGACTCTGTATTGACACCTGTGTTATTCTGCCTGCAGTCCAGCTTCTGGTAATCATTCTGTCCCAGAATGGGCAGAGGTGATCTGAACCCAGAAACTTTGTGTTTACTCCCCCAAACATTAAACCAACTATAAAACCCATACAGTAATCATAAGCTTAAAATTTTGTTTCATACCACATTGGAGGATGGAAAAATGCCAATGGTCCATGACTTGCACTCCATTCATTCATTCATCAAATTCCTGGGATGGTGGAGCCAAAAGAAAGAAGATCACCACACAGACATTAAACAGATGTCACTGAAAACTACAGCCTGTTAAGAAAAGCTAGCTACATAAGACTTAACAAATATGAGTGTAGTTTGTTCTCTACTGAACCAAGACTATCCTTGCAAAAACACCTTTTCCTCAGCATCTCAGGATGTCTAAATAGTTGCAGAACTGAGGCCTGAGATATGGTCTTATGATCTTGGTGTTTCCTCCTTTTCCCCCTGCCCTTATTTCCAATTTACAGGGGTCTAAAATAGTCACAGTACTGGGTTAAGCAAAGTAATCCTGGTGTAACTTTAATCTCAGAATTTCACAGGGAATACAGGAAAAGTGTGTCAGGGTAGGCACCAACCTTTGACACACCATGGCAGTTTTTATTTTCCCACAGACTTTTCAAACATGTAGAGTTATGATGGTACTGAGTGAGAAAATACACCTCAACCAGTAGTGTTTCGTGTTTTGCTCCCTTGCTCGTCAACGCCTTAGCTTAAGAATTTACACTGTGTAGAGTGGTAGCTTTGCTGTCACATCTTAGTGCTAGAACAACCTAGTGGGTCACCTAGTGGTGCTGTAACCACTCCTAGAAGCATGAAGGATAATCATCTTTTATTCTTGCTTTGAGAGGAATAACCCATCCTTACCATCCTGACTTCCAACTACTAAACCCCTTAATCATTGCTGAACTACCATTAAGGTAATCCATGTCACCATTTTAATTCCTTTTAAATATTTGGACTTGCCCACATCCTGTGGCAGTGAGTTCCACTGCTTATCAGTCACTGAGAGGAGAGTTCTTCCTTGAAGACCTCTAAACCTGTTCCCTCAGTGAATTTCACCAGGTATTCCTATAGTATAGCAGCCCATAGCAGTTCCTTACTCACTTTCTCCATGCTGTTCCCAGCAGACCTCCATGGCAACTGCCTCCCCATAGTCACTTTTTCCATAAATTGGAGAATGTGACTTACTCTCACACTATATAAGCCAAAGTATCTGTCATCCTTGTCCTTTCCTGAGCATTTTTCAGTCCTACTGCATCCTATTTGAGACAGTGTGATCAGAACTGTGTAGACTTTTGTAGGGATGTAGGAATGTTAGAGCTCTGTTCCTTTTCTGGTCATGTCCAGCCTTCCATCATGAGGTCATGAGGGAACTGAAATGACACTTTTTATAATATAGAGGCAGTATCTCCATGTCCCAGCTGATACAGCTTTGGTTACAGGGGATCCAGGCTCAGACAAATGAGAGGATGCCACCAATAATAAAAGCAAAAAAAAAAAAAAAAGAAATAAAATAAAATGAGGCAGTCAGTTTAGAATTTATTTTAAAACCAGAGATAGTGAGATAATAAAAAAGAAAAATGTGTGCAAGCTTTCCTAACACAGTGTTTTGGAGGGGTGAAAAAAAAATAATATTTTATTTTCAAGCTGTGGTTTGAAAAAGTGTCACTGAGGAAACCATACCAGAAATTTAGGGTATGTCTGTGCTGCACAATGCTAATTCACCCAGCTGAGCTCTGTACTAATGCAGCTATATTGCTTACAGTACTTAGAGGTAACTCATTTAGGGGTCTCCGAAATCTCTTCACCAAATTGCACTGTGAAATGGAGAAATATATTTTTTAGTCTTCAGCACTGCAGGGCACCTTGAAAAGGCAGGTACCACTCTACTATATCTCCTTTAAGCCAGTACAACACTGGCTGCTCTACCCTTGCAGGCTTAGCGTGTTAAATCCCTCTTGCACAAAGACCCCAGCCAGGACAACATACGAGCTTAAATGTGCATAGATGAATATGTCTACAAATTTCAACAAGAATGCTCTCAGGTACAAAGTCATGGGTCTTCTGCAGCAATAGGGCCCAAGACCTGTAATAACCTTCGCCCTATGCAATGAAAATCAGCTTTTCAGCTGAGCCTGTACTATGTCATTGAGGTGACAGCAACAAACACAAATAGCTGTTGTACCTTGGTTACGGCACCTACCACACACCTGAATGCACCTTACTCTACACAGGCTCAAAACATAACAGCTGGACTATGTCTTGCACAGTCAAAAATGCAGCTGCAACAGGGGGACTTACTGCTTAAACTCAGATCTGTAGTTAAACCTCTTTCTGCCCATAACAGAGCCACTCCAAGTTGTACACAGTGGGTTGGTAACCAGTGAGGGCCAAGGTCTTTCTCCAGAGAGGAGCCCCGTGCTGTTACAGCCTCATTGCTGCTTTTACCTAAAGCCCTTAGTCACAGAGAAGCCCATAGGGGCAGCCTCACCTGCCTTGTGCACAGACATCCAATGCACCCCCAAATCCACAGTGAACTAAAAACCTCAGGCTGCCAAGCCCCCTCTGACAGTCCACACCAAAATTCAGTGCTAAGTGGTGCTTGAAGGGGACAAACCCAAACATTTCCAAGTAGATCTTCACTGAAACAGGAACCAAAGAATCCCTCCTCCTGGACACCAGAGGCTGGTCTGGGAGAAACTCAGTACTCAATTAACAGCTACCCATGACACATGCAGCTGACATGATGGATGATGTATTTTTGGCCTTATTCCTGTCTGTCAGCTCCCTTTGGTGAATTTTCTCCTTAGCTAATTTTAACCAAATTTGAAAGAAGGTCTGGAGTCTCACAGATAATTATATTTTTATAAGTTTCAGGGACCTGACAGCTGAAGAGAGAATAAAGACCAAAATTAGTGCTTTCCATTAAAGGAAAGCAAGCAAAACTCAGGCACTATATATTCCAGCAAACCTAAGACAGCCAATAAACCTGTACACATTTGGCAACAGACTTGCACCTCTGGTGTTTGCTCTTGCCAGAGCTGGTAGTTTTGCTGTAGCGTATGGTTTAGGACACAAACTCTTGAGTGTCCAAGTTTAATTAGTTCTTCTATTCTCAGTTTCTATCATTTTGTTGAGGTATTAGTAATAGCAGAGCATCAACTGAAATTAGGATGATTTGTGAAGGAACAGCCAAAATTACCTATTTCATTGTAGGGGGGAAAAAGTGATTATGACACCTTGGAAATTACTCTTATTATTCTTGAAAAGTCTGTTTTTCATTTTTTAATCCTGCAGTTACTAGAAAGTAAGATTGGACAGCAAAATTTGTGATTATTAGAAAAGGAACTGGTAGCATCTCAGGCCAATCTTCTGTTACGTGTCAAATTAAGAGAAAATGTGTTTTGCCTTTAAATTAAAAATAAAAACAATTCTTGAGGAATAAAAATGTCATTGTTCAAGGAAGAGTAATAAAGTATGAATGCCTCTCCTTCAGCTGACTGTCTTTGCAAATGAGCAAGAACTCTGAGGTCAATAAACTGCCATTACCCAAGCTTCATAAATCCTCAGTGGTTGGATTTTACCACATAGTTTAAGTTACAAGACCTTAGAAGAGGCCAAGAAAGATTCATTTGCAGTATTTATAGGCAAAGACAAGGTCTCCAAACTTCTTCAATTGTTACTTGCAGTGTCAAGATGGAAAAAGCTGCTCATCATGGCACTGCTGGCACTAAAACAGAGCCCTCTGTATGCGCAACTATTAATAAAGGCCTATGGTTTTACCTGTTTGTTATCAAGCAAAGCTTTGCTATCAGATCAGCTGCAGAAGGTAACAAAAAGAACAACAAAAAATTAAGTTAAAACCACAGCCAGCAGAGATACAAACAGCAAATATCCCCGAAACTTGAAGCACAACTTGTTAAAGTGGGAGAGCTGATCAAAACAGGAGGTAAAATATGACCATGTATGCACTAAGCTGCATGAATCTTACAGAGAGCTATCCAGGGACTGCAGATGGGATCCCCCTATAAGCATTCAGCACCTACATACAACAACATGCAGAACTGTAAAGGGTATATAACAGTACACTTTGAAAGGGGAAAACCAGGGGGAAAAAATAAACAGAATGTCTAGTATACACTATGAAAATAAAAGACTGTTGGAAAACACTTTGTGCCTCATGAAAAGCAAGTCTCAGCTTGTCTGAATTGTCCGTAAATAGAGTGTGAAGGAAATGTCTATATTTGGGCACAGTATCCTGAAAAAAAAATCTGCAAGTCTAGATCTAATTAACTATCAGTGAAATTTGGCTTTCTGGGTACCCCGACCTCCTTAAATTTGGAGCCTGTGTCACACACTTCAGATGAATTTTACTCCTTCACTCCCTTTGAGTGAAGTAAACTCAGCAGGCTGGGCATTGTCTTAACATGTTGATCTCCATAATGATCCCAAAATACATGCAGTAGCTTGCCATCCTCCTCTAAAAGAACAGAGAGGACACTGTGGCAATGTACAAGTGTGAGAAAGCCACCATGGCTGAGCTCTGAGCCAGACCAGAGGGGGAGAGGGACCATAGGAAAAGCTGTTAATTAAGCACTGCTTCTACTATTAATAGGCTGATGGAGGGCATCGTTATCAAAAGGAAACATGCTTCAAACAAGCTTTTTCTTGTACTTGCTTGGTTAACAAGGAAGCCATTTGAGTGTGTCAGATTAAGATACTATTCCACACTGTCATGGGAAGTCCTTGAAAGCAACCTATGCACTTAACAACACACAGCATAGGATAGCATTCAGAGCACAGCCTTTACTGTTCCCATGCCTTTGTACAGCACTTGGTGACCTTAAATATTCTGAGCAGGGACACAGGAAGGCTGTATTAAGAAGGAATTATTAAATATTGATTTATTTTTTTCCTGGCATTGGGTATCAAGATAAATGCCAGAAATTCATCTGTCCTGTTGCAACTGACCCAGAAAAGGTGCTTCATCAAGTTCAAGTCCATGGAAAAAGAGACAGGGACAACGAAGAAAGAAACTTTTCCATTTTACCCATCATAGATCACTCACAAAAACTCATGAAACGATACCGAGACCACAACATTTGGCAAAGGGGACTTATGCAAGTGCTTATGCAGCTGTGTGTCTTCCCACAGAATGCAGCCCACAACCTCTTAGCCAGGAATTCCTAGGTCCTACTCAGGAACCTGTGGCATCTTTCTGCTCAGCTGACATACACTGCAATGTACCCAGCTTGTAGCAGCTTCGGTAAAAAAGATTTCAGATTAACATATCTTTGCATGAGATCTCAAACAGAAATCCTGAACTGTCTTGCTTTACCAACAGCCAATAAAGGAGTACTCCCTTCAGCAACTGTTTCTCTCACTCACACCAAATTAACAAAAAAACACACCCCTCCATGTTTCTTCCAAAGTTCAGCTCTGAATTTTAAGGCCAGTGTGACTTTGTCCAGAACTGGATGAGTTCCAGGCTGAAGGCAAGGAATGTGCCAGCACTTGTGATTGCATTGAAACTCAGCTGCAACTCAAACTAGGATACAGTCTTTCTGGCACCTCCAGTGCTACAGGATCCACTTTACAAAGGGAAAGCTGGAGGACATTTTAATGACTTATTCAGGCTGTAGTCAGGTTGCTCACGGTGCTCTGCTGACAATGCAACGTACTCCTTTGAACTAGGGCTTTAGCTTACCAACATTTTTCCAGAAATCTGGGAACAACTGACCTCTTTGGAAGAGTCATAGCCCGAAGAGGTTGGGCAGTTTTTGTCCTTGGAGGTTTTAATGGCCTGACTGTGTAAAACCCTGAGTAACATGGTCTAACCTCACTGCCTATCTATTCTCAGCAAGAGGTGGGACTACAGACTTCCCAAGACCAATTTCAGCTTGAATTGTCCTATGATCCTGTGAAAACATGGAAAAAAAAGTGGATAAACAATCCTCTGCAATGTTTTTTCTCCCATAGAGCAAGAGATGTTATTTTTTTACAAAACGTAAACTAAAGGAAAATTAGTATTTGCTCTGTGTCTTACTTAGAAGTGCTGGTATGGACTAACAGCATTTGGCTGATCCAAAGCATGGATCCTCATTTCAGCCTCTTGAGACCCAAGCCAAGTTCTCTATTTCATTTCAAATGTTGACATGGTCATTATTTGCAGTCTGCTTAGGCCTGGTGGACTGAAATTTTGGGGGGGAAAAAGAAGGGAGAAGTCATCAATGACTTCTGTTGGTGAAAAGAGAGAACAGTCCCTGACAAATCCCACTTAGTAAGAAATGACACAGGAAGAAGTTTTCCATGGGAATCTGCTGAGGAGCACTGGGAAATACCTGGACTACACTGGAATGAAGTAAGCCTAATTTTTTTGATCTCTTCATTAAAGCAGATGTTTTCAGCTGGAGCTGGGTCTAATAGCCATTTTCATATACAGGAAAATAAAGGCAAACCCAAAGTTCTTTGTGTATGGGGTGAGGAGTGGCAGCCTGCAAAGCTGTGGCAAAGCTGCTCACGGTATGGAGAGTCTTGAGGGAGTTTTGAGTTTTGTTTCTGAAAGGGGTACAAAGATGCTTTCTTGGAAGTCCTTCTGGTGCATTACAGAGGCAGTACAGATTGTGTAAGACATTTGCTCAAACTCTGGCACAAAATCATGGAACCAGAGTAAAATTTATTTACAAAAGAACCTCTGGAGGTCATCAGGTCCAATTTCCAAAGTTGAATACCTCCAAAGTTGAGATACTACACTGTTTCGGGACAAATTGTTTCAGGGTTTTACGACTTGCCTTTGAAAATGTTCTTCCTTACATCTAGCTGTAATTTCTCGTGCTGTGGCTTGTGTCTATTGCCTCTTGTCCTTCCTCTGCTTCTCCTTGTATGTTATATGCCCCAGCCCACTACATATCTTAATAGACTCACTCCAACTTGCCAACATCCATCCTGTGCTAGGAACTCTGAACTGGGCACAGCACACCAGACATGACCTAACAGGAGCCACACAAAGGAAGATAACTACCTCCCTTGACCTGGATGGATAAGGTACTGCTAACACAGCCCAGTCTACAGCTGGTCTTCTGTGTTAGCAAACGCAGGGCTGCCAGAGATGGAAGTAGCCAAGCTGCTCTGCATGGGCTGGCAACAGAAAGAGAAACAGATCCACCCCCCTCCATGTCTCTTTGGAGTTCTTACTGGCACCCCTGCCTGCCCAGCCATCACGCTAGAAACATCTGAGAACAGTGGGAGGGCTCAGATCAGTTTACACTGAAATCTGAAACATGTTTGATGGTTCTCACAGTCCAGGCTTCCTTAAGAGATGGACAAGCAAAGACATCAGCTGGCAGATGGACTGACAGAGCATTCAGGAACCATGTCTGGTGAGAAAAGTGACTAATGGGTGATACAGAGAGGTGCAGCATCTACTTTTTAAGTAAAAAAGTAAAACCTGCTATATTTACTGTTTCATGCAAAATCTGAACTTGCTTAACTCATGGCTGAAGTGCTGCAAAATCGTAGTGTGAAATACTGGGAAATGTCATCTGTGCTGCTGAAAAGACCTATCCTGAGCCGAAATTTAGACACTGCCTTAAACAGCAATTTCCATTGTAATTGTCCTCCCTTCACCAAGGTGCTCTAGAACGGCAATAATTCTTCTTTCTTCACCTACAGCATAATGTTAGCTCATTAATTTGCTCCCCACTTTGAAAACTAACAAAGTGTTATTAAAAATGACCATTCCATTTCTGTCACTTATATTTGCAGTAAGTCATGTTTTGCCCTATGACTAGTCCTGTTTATTTCTGGGATGATAGAAGTGGCAAATTTTGGCCCATAATATCTGTGTATATCAGAAAAAGAAAGTGAAAGGGAGATAGTGAGAAATGATTAGAGTACCATGTAGAGTAACCACCCCCATATGCCTGCACCCCCACAGAAGTCTCACTCTACAAAAAGTTATTAATTGTATTTTAAAGATCTACAGGTTAATTGAGCTGTTTTGGAAAAACTGGTTACAAAATCACTTTCATTCGGTCATCACATTTTGTCAAATTTAAAATCCAATTATATTTTTTAGAGGTCTACTAAGGAGCCCACTAAAGACTATGATGGAGTCTAGGACACCCTCACATTCTTTTCCACACTGCCTCCTTTTATTGCATATCATGAATACTGGCATCAACTTTTCATACATCTAACTTCCAGACAATATCCTCTTTT
The DNA here is from genome assembly GCA_013400415.1 of Scytalopus superciliaris. Lineage (NCBI taxonomy): Eukaryota > Metazoa > Chordata > Aves > Passeriformes > Rhinocryptidae > Scytalopus > Scytalopus superciliaris. Next base: position 217,694 of record VXBX01005860.1, read on the forward strand.
TACAAGCTGGCTTGCCCTTCAGCAGTTTTCAGTGAGCACTTTGTATCATAGGGTACAAGACTGGAAAAACATGAAGTCAAGTTTAAAGAGAATAAAACACAAAGAAAAACCTTCCAAAACCTACTCAAAAAAAAGGAGAGATGAAGAACAGAGGGGTTTAAAGGAATCAAAAAGTTTGATTTTCCCAGAAATATTAGTGAAGCTCCTGGCAGGATGGTGTTCAAAGTTTCTAGTCACAAAAAGTACATCCCAGCCTAACACTACTTGTTCCACAAATGTTCCCACTGCCCTCACTGGGTTTGGGCCCTTTCAGGGGGGAGCCAGCCCCAGGAATCAAAGGACAGCTATGATATTGTATCTGGGATAACCAGACCTCTCTGGGGGGTTGTTGCAGAAACTATGCCAAAACATGCAATAGGAGAAAATATACCATACATCTGTACACACAGACACAGGCAGACTTGAATGGCACAATGGTACAATGGTAGGTTGTCCACGCTCTGTAGCCTTCCACTCTCTACAGACTTCACAAAATCTTAAAAAAACACCACCTTAAAGTAAAAACCCTACAGCTCTTTAAAACTGAAGCTTGTTCCAGGCAGTTTGGTGCTGAGGGCTAGTTTATGTACCAAGAGTACACAGCAGACCCCTTTGAACAGCAAAGTCTAGACAGTGTCATCAGCATGAAACTCTTGCTCAGTCTCAAAAAAGCCAGCAGACTGATGAATGCAAAGCCATGTCCACATCTTTCCAGTTTCTGGATCCTACCTACCTCTGTTCTTCACAGTGTATGGCAAGAACTTACTATGAAGCAGAGCATCAAACCATGTTTGCAGGACCTTACCTACAGTGCAGCACCAGATGACCCCCTGCTTCCCACACAGTTACCAGCTTAGGTCTCTTCACAGCTTCTCTCCTTCACTCTAGCTCAGAGGCAGCAGAAGAAGCCACCAGTAAATGAAGAGCAGGCACATTTTGCCTGTGGTCTCGGCAGCAGAGAGAGCTTTCTGAGCATACAGGGATGGAGACAGCTTTCAGGTACACACGGCCTCCTTTCCTTCTGCTGGGTCTGACACAGCCACAATAACCTTTATTACTGTCAGGCTGCCCAAGTCACCATCAACACCACTAATGGAGACAGCTGAAGAAGTTTGGATGATTACAGGACTTTGGTTGGATTAGTTTCTCACTAATAAAACACAGTGCTCCACAGCACTAGTTATCAATGTGAAACTTCATTTACCATGGAAGCTGTGCAGCGCAGGAAAGCCAGGAGTGCAGTACAAACTGTTTAACAGCGGTATAAGTGACACTAGAACAGGCAACACCTTCCCACTGGCTTTTCCTCAGTCAGCAGGTGAGCAGGGAGGCACTGCCACCAGCACATCTGCATCACACAGCTGGGACATTCTGCTGCCACTCCACTGGCAACAGAGCAACATCCTCCCTCTCAGCTGGCAGCTGCTGGGTAAACTACCTTTATAGACCCCTGCTGTCAACCTCGGTACTCTCATCCCAGCTTCTGCTTTTGCAGTTGGTTCAGCAGTAAAACACCTAATGACGCTGGTGCCTGAATCATCATTGGACTCTGAGACAAATAGCTTGGGTCTCCCTCTGCAGAACCACTGCTCCAGGCTCTTTGCAGTCTCAAGCAGGCATTAACGCTGGCATGTGTCTCCTGCACACTGTGCCCCGCTTCCATTAGAATGTTTTGCATCAAGACAAATTGGTCTCACCGCCTACTGTGCTGCAAGTACTTCTTCTTCAGAGGGAGTCTCTGATTCCAGCAGAGCCTCCCTCCCGAAGGTGTGGCACTGCGGGAAGGAAAGCCAGCCTTGGTACTGCACTTAGAATGAATGGGAAGAGGTGGCTGCTCTTGCTATTTCATCAAAAAAGCTCCTTCCCCCCGAGCGGCTCTGATTCCAGGGATATTTAAGTAGAATCAAGGTGAGATAAAGAGTATTATTGTATTAATATATATATGTATTCCTCCCTCCTCTAACGTCAGCAGTTAGCACGCCTGATGAGAGACGCAGCAAGGAAACAATTTCAGGTTGAGTGCATCACATCCTGACTCACTGCCATGAAGCTCTACACTTCGACAGGATTCCTGGTGAACGACGATGAAATATTCATCAGTTCATATTTGTAAATGGCCCAGCAACATACTGAGTAAATGACCTCCAACGAAGTGCCTCGCATTAAAATGGAACAGCAACCAGCTGAAATGAGGGAACTACAAACTACGCATGTGTTTTGTCAGCACAAACAAGCAGCAAACACAAAGAAATATAGTTGGACTCATCATCCTGACAGTGAGAAACAAATGGGAAGCCAGCCTGTTCACTGCAGTGGGATCCACTGGAGGTGCTGTCTGTGGCAGGAGCAAGTGGGGCAACCTGGGCTAAATATTACTTTCTGTCCTCTGTGACAGGCAGAAAGTGAACCAGCCAAGGCAGGAGGGTGAGCTGCTTTGTTGTCCCCACATGCTGTTCATCACCTCTATGCCGTATCCCCTGCACCTACACTGCAAACACCACTAGTCCTTAACTGTGGGTCTTGGTCCCTATAATGGCAAACAGAAGCCTGCACCCTGCAGAGCAAATGGGGAGCCTGTCCCTCCCAACAGGCACCTGGTGCTGGGCAGGAGTATCCCCACAGTTTGCACTTCTTGCCTCGCCTGCACATTTCGACCCGAGATGCTGTAGAGAGCGAGCCAGGTTTGCAAGGGGGGCAGGCTGAGGGGACAGGGGTATCACCAAGCACTGCTCTTTGTCTGGGGTGCTGTTAGCCAGCGCTGATTTAAAGAGCAAAAGGGTGGATTTTCTGTCCTGCTTTCAGCTCTCATCATTATTCAAGATGCGTGATTTCCAGAGAGGTTGCCAGAGCTGCACTGCACTGCTTGTGATGGTTAATCCTTGTACGGGAAAGCTCCACAATGGAAACTGTGAGGAGAATGCAAAATAAATTAGGAAAATCTAGCAAGCCATCATCAGCCTCCGCAAAACGCAGAGGCACCCAGGCCTGGCCTCCCCCAGACCTTTTCCAAGGCAGTTTCTTGAAAATTGAGCTTAAAAACCCATCTGTCGTTGCCCCAGGGCCTCACAGAGAGGTGAGCCCCCACCGCCAGCGCCAGGTGGGAGATGCAGCCCTTTTTTTAATCATTTATTTATTAATTAAACGCCCTGTGATGAGGCAGATCTACATGCAGGTCCACACACAGCTCTGCAGGCTCGGAGCGCCCTGGGCAGGCGGGAACTTGAACAAACAGCACCATCAGGTGGCTCTGCGGGAAATAGATGTGCAGAACCACCCAGGGCATCTCCAGCCGCACCTGGACATCCCTCTCCTCTCCTCCTCCAACCCTCCATCAGAGAGGGCCCACAGCCCCTCCCGGGAAAACCCGAGTCCAAAATTGTTGGAGAAAGTTTCAATGGCAGCAAGGCACGTCCAGGAAAAGTCTTAAGGGAAAACTTTCAGTGTGCTTCCTTCCCCTCTGCCATGCAAGCATTTTACGTCCTGTCCTTTCCATTGCTGACAGCTGTATGTTTCTCAGCGTTAACTACATAGTTTAACTAAGTCTTTAACAGGCTGCCAGGCATCCAGATCACCGGTCTGAGTGAAGTAAAAGTCCTCATTCTTTCCCCCAGCTTCTTCAGATTTTGGTGGCACTGGCAAATTGATGTTTTCCCCCTGAAAACTAATTCCAGTGTACACATCCCCTTTGAGGCACTGCTGGCATCCACCTCTCCCTGACTGCATAGGGAAGGAGGAGGATGCCTTCTTCAGCCTCAGGCAAGTGCCCTTTCACCAAAGACTGCCTTTGAAATAACTTGGCTCCTCCAGCATCTTTGCTGCCTTCTCTTGCCGCTCACATGTTTGGTCAGAGCAAACTGGGAGCAGAAGCATTTTCCACTAGCCAGAGCTGCTTCAATCCCCTGAGAGTCACAGAGCAGATATAGTCCCAAGACACGTAAAGATAACAGAGGAGAATTCAGCTCCTAAACTCCAGACCTCAGGCATTTCACAACCTCTGCCCTCAGGCTCCTGCCCCATCACCTTTACCTATGCCCATAAAGAGGAGACCACTGGATAAGACATTCTGAAGGAAAGCACAATGCTGTTGCTCTCACAGCACTGCAATGCCTACAGCCATAGCCACACTATTTCCATGATTATCTATAGCATCAGCCTCAGCTGGTTTTCTCATACCTGGATTTTAAAAGATTTTTCTTCAGGGTGTTCTCCACTTCAGTGAATAATTTGGCATTTCTAATCATCTCATAGCAGAACTAAGGTAATTGAAATAGAAATGTGCATAAATAATATGTTTAATTGCTTGTATTCTTATTTGTTTATACATCTATGTCTTCTATAAGTAAATACACATATGTCGTATGTTTATTAAGGTATAGAAAGAAATATGCAAATAGACAGTCACATTTACAAACGTAAAGGAAAACTATTCAAAAGTGTGGTTACTCAGTTCCTCTAGGAAACACTCAGTTCACCGTTTCAGCCTTGAGTGCCCACAGTTATACCTTACAGCAACAACCCTGAAAATCAGGACCTTCTGTAGTTATGTTTGTGCATATAGAAGGATTGATTAACATACCTAATTTCAGGCCTCTCATTTTCAAAAATTTCCCGTGTTTCCAGTTTTACTGCCCCAAGGGACACTTCTGTACAAAGCGCATCATCCAGTCACCTTGAAGGGATGTCAAAGCATTGCAAGTTGTTGACAGCCCATCTCAAAACTCTGCCTTCTGTAATAAAGAGACCTCTCAATTCCCAGATATGCTCAATGCAATAAAATTTCCGAACATCCCATATAAAGACGATAACAGAGCACCTAACACGAAAGACGGAAAAAGAAGAGGAAATGAGATTATATTTCCCATCATGGCATCTGCATTAAGCTCAATAGCTGTTTATTTCTACTGTAATTGTGCCAAAGTCATTTTGAATTTCATTTTCTTTATGCACCTTGCTCCAAAGCTGAGATATTTTGGGAAAAACAATGCACAAGACAGCACTTAAATGCAATGGCAACATCTCACCAGTTGCTACTAATGATGTCAGAGGAGGTCAGATGGGCACAGAAGTATGAATTGTCCCTATATTTGTACACTTTCTGAGCAACTAAAGAGCACCCAGGAGAACTGAGGTCTTCCCTAGGACAGTAGGAACATAGAACACTGAGAAGAAGGAATGTCTTTTTTCCTGCCACCTTAATTCTCTTTGCTTTCAAGCTCTTCCTTAGCCCTTGCCTTTTATTTTCTTCTGAAAGGAGAATGCAGTGCTAAGGGAACTCAGCTTGCAGCAGCATTGGATCATGGGAAAGTCTGCACAAGCCACCTCCAGGCACTTCTGTAAGTACTTCTTTTCTGCACTGGGTTGTCAGTTGTGCTGCTCTATTCCAAGGGTAGAGCCATGGAGCAAGATGCTTGGGGTGGATTTGTTGGCAGATCAGTAGGGAATCATAATATTCCTGCCAAATTCATTTTCTCATGTGACCTGAGCTTGACTTAGAACATGGATTTCCTACAGAGACAAGTTTGAGCAGTGCCAGGAATTTGAAGGCCAGGTGGTCTGCAAAGCTTCTCCCCAGGCTCTGAGATCCTATTTCCTCACGTCATTCTTTCCAGACAGCATGGAGTGCGGGCTGTGGTGCTCACAGCAAACTGAGACCCCAAAACCAATGCAATTGCTCCTTCCCACCACCACAATCCTCTGGAAAAGACTGTGACAGAAGTGGGAGGAAAGATGAGCACGTTTCTGCTAGGAAACAGATTCAGACAGGCTTTGACCAAGAATGAAAGCTAGTGAAACTTTTCTCTGCCAGGGGAAACTCTAAAAAAAAAAAAAATCCCACTTTTTTATCTCAGCAACATCCAAATTGGGCTTAGCTAGTCCAAACTGCCATGTCCTTGCTAACTCAGAAAGCCTATATTTGCCTGTTTGGGAGGGAAAGCTATCATGCAATGGCAGATAGATAGGCTTTTCTGAAGAAAGCTATCCATAGCCACATGGGGCTCTTGGGACAAGAAGGTCCATATATTAATTTTAGATCTCTGGCATTCCACATAGTAGAAATACCTTATGGCTCTGATCCATACTGACTTCTATTAAGGAAACAAAAGCTAGAATGAGCTGGAAGCTCTCCCAGATGATGCTCTCTGAATATTCATTGAGAAAAAGCAGCCTACTCTAATATCTTGCCCCATAGCCAAGAAACTCTTATGAAAGAAAGCAAGTTAGGCTTCCTGAAGAGGCACAATAGTGCTGTCAGCATTGTAATGGAGCAAACATCACAGAGTCACAGAATGGTTACAGCTGAAAAGCACCAAAAGTCATTTAGTCCAACCTCCATGCTCAAGCCCAGGATGGTGTCCAGATGGCTCTTTAATATCTCCAGAGAAAGAGACTCCTCACCCTCTCTGAGCAATCAGTTCCAGCGCTCAGTCACTTGAGCAGTAAAGATCACATCTTGTGCTGTTGTTTGGCCCCATCAAGAGATGTTTTGTCTTTGAAGGACCCAGAAGTAATGCACAGATTAGAGCTGTCTGCTTCTGGACTTCTTAATCTTCTCATTAAGGAATGATCCCTGCTGTCCCACTCCTGACACAGAGCAGGGAGTAACAGTCTCATCCTAAAATGGCTCCTGTCATTCCCTCCATAAACCTTAGAGCAGTGGCAATGGCCCATCACACATACAATCCCATGTCTATAATTGCTGCCTTGTTGGCAAATTCCCATCACAGATTGCACTCAGTTCTATCCCACCCTCACATCAGATGCAATCCACAGCAACCTGTGCCTTCTGGAGCGCCTGGTTGAGGTAGTGGGATGGAGAATAGCTCACTGCACTGGCACTGTTGGGAGACAGAGCAGAGAACTCAGATTTTGGCAAGTCTGAACGCTCCAACTCAGTTGAAGCCATCCGTGTATCAGCTCTGTCCCCTGAGGGCATGAGGAAGGGATGGATGTAGCACATCCTTCTCCCTCAACGAGGAAAGAGAAGCCTGCACCAGGCTCTCCTGCCTCCTGTCCAGCTTAGACTCACTTGCAGCAGCCAAACTCTCCCCGCACAGTTACAATAATGCTCGACACAGAAGGAGCAATGTCTTCCACTGAGGCAGCATTTGAAACAACACAAGTCACTGAGAAAGCAACCTCCCTGCATTCTAGGTGTTGGCATCATGCTGGCAACACGTAGAACCCTGTGTTTCTACAGTCAGAGAACGGCAGGATAAACTCAGGAATAGCTTCACCAAGAGCAACTGCAAACTCCCTTGGAATGCTTTTGGAAGAATGTAGATGGGAGAACGTCAGCAGCAGCTATGAAATTCACTTGCATCAGTCTCAGAACTTTCTGGCAGTAGGCTGACCAGTCTGAAATGCACTCCTAAAATCCATCCAGTTTGAACTTAGTCTTCCTTCCACTGTAGTTCCTCTGCCGCCTTGTTTCCATGCATTTGAATGAATCTAACCTCACCACCCCTAAGTCAGAAAGCAGAGAAACATAGGCTAGGGAACACTCGGGTGCCAAAAGGGAATAACTAGCATAATAAATCAATGAAATCCGAAATTCTTGCCTAACTTGAGCCTAGCTTTCTTGCCTGGAACGGCCTAGCTGCTAGTACACAATGTCTGTCACTGGTAACAGACTTGCACTTTCAATTGCTCTCCCTTTTACAGCGCTCTCAGTGAACAGGCACTTCTTTATATACCTGCCAGCACATGGCTATGAGACCATTTTTAAAGATTTCACGTCAGGCCTCTGTGGAAATCAATTAAATCATTTTTAGGGGAGAAAGACTGTGATCCAGAAGCACAAGGGCAGCTATTTTGGACATTTATCCCTGCTTGCAGATAATTGTTCAGTCCAAAACCCTACTAAGCTGACAAGCTCCCCAACACAATACTTGTGCGGCTATGAAATGTCACACTGCTGCACTGTGTGCGTTTGCTGTAGATATGTGATATCTACAGATATCACTTCCTGCCCTATTAAGTCACCTGTAAACAGAATTTGTCTGCAGAGCCAGAAACCCTGTTCCTTAAATCAAACATTAACTAGTCCTTGGCTGAGTCTGCTCTGTCACAAGGTCCCAGGGCACATTATCAACGGAGTGCCTGGATTCTGCTGAGCATTTCCTAGGCACCAAACGGAGCTTATTCTACAGAGAGAGTCACTTCCCCATGGCACAGAGGAAACCGCAATAGCCAGGATGGAGAAACACTTCCACCAGAAATGGAGACATATTTCCACCAGTTAGAGCAGCCAACATGACACGACTCAATACTACTGCCCTGGTATGCTGTTCCATACTGCCTAACATGCACCGATCTGCATTGATCCAAAATTACACTCCAGCACCACAATGTTGAAAAACAAATTCATTCCATCCAGGAGGGCCAGTGGATTGTAACAGAGGCCATTGATCCACTGTGACCCTGACTCGACACCAATTTAAACATATTTCCTGGCCAAAGACCTGCTGACGAGCACAGTCATGAAGTAACACAGGAGAGAGATCGACTTCTGACATAATGAGACCTACCTATGCCATGATAAACCAGAGGCTGTTTCCATAGCTAGTTAAAGGTGCCTCATCAAAGCCATGCATTGAGAGGCAATCTACTGAAGGGAGAGCATAGCAATGTGAAACACCATTTCTTACCCCTTTGAAGCTTGAGGTTTCAAAGCTTTTCCCATTCTAAACTTCATCTGAACAGGGGGCCACCTCCATGGCAGGCTGGAGTCTTTTAGCATAAGTGAAGACCCCATACAAGTCCCTATTTTGACCTCCAGACTCATAAGAAATAAAATAGTTCCTTAATATATACAGGCCATTCTGGAAATGGAGCTTTCTTCTAACTGCTGTGCTTGGTCCTGGTGCTGAAAAAAATTCCTCAGCTGGTAATGCACATTCCCACAACATCGTACCAGCACTTTCATAGGAAGCTTATGAAGTGAAGTGGTATTTTCTGGGCAGAACAGTACTCACCAGAAAATTCCCACCCACCTCAAAACCTAACTGCTGCAGTAAAAACTCCACACAGCTACTGAGACTGGTTGGTGGAACTGAGGAGGGGAGATGCAGAAGCAGATAAATGCTTTTTTTTCTCTGTTTGTTTTGTCTCTTCTACCTCTACTATGATTTTGGAGAGCACATGACTCCAGGGCCAGCATTTCTTTTCAGCCTCGAGTCATGTACATTTGCATCATGAACATGCAATGCAAACCACAAATAAACATATGCATGTTTTGTTCTCTCTGCTCTGAGTGGTGCTGTTTGCTTTCTTCCTTCCCATTCCCTTATTCAGTGGTGCACACTCAGATGACTTGACAAATGTAGCAACACTTGCCCAAGAATAACATCCCAAACTCTCAGTCGCTCACTCTGTACATGGACATATGTCACCTTAGCTGCATCACAAGTATGCCTTCCCTCCTCAGAGAGCACCAGAACAAACTCATTCTACCTTTTAGCCCTGCATGCAAACAAATGCTAGAGGGGTAGCACAAAAACCTGCTCTAGAATCATAGAATGGTTTGTGGCAACTTTAAGGATCATCTAGTCCAACCCTTCTGCAATAGGCAAGTACATCTTCAACTGGATCAGGTTGCCCAGACCCCCATTTAACCTGCCCTTGAATGTTTCCAGGCTCTCTAGGCAACCTGTGCCACTATCTAAACTAAACTCATCATAAAAAATTTCTTCCTTATATGTAATCTAAATCCATCCTCTTTTAGTTTCAAAGCAATACCCCTTGTCTTATTGCTACAGACTTAATTAAAAAGTTTGTCCCCATATTTCTTACAAGCCTCCTTTAAGTATTAAAAGGTGTCCCTGGAGCCTTCTCTTCTGCAGCCTGAACAACCCCAGCTCTCTCAGCCTTTCCTCATAGGAGAGGTGTGTAACATTCTGGTCCCAGAGCTGTGGGCTCATGGGCTGAGCCAGGAGTTTTACTTTAAAATATATATATAGGGTTCTTTAATAACTCAAGATAGTATCAAGAGAATAAGCCACAGACTTGTTCCCAAGAGGCATCTTTATTAATTTAGGGGAGAAAATAAGGGAACTTGGCAAACGTTCAAAAAGGGCACTACACAAGCCAGACAAAGTGTTCCACCACAATACCAACCCAGCACATACTAATCCACAACACTTAAGTCAAAATCCAATCCCTCCAGCTCCAGGCCACTCAATGCATCAAGAAAGGTGTGAAGAAAGAGAAGCAGAGGGAGCAAGAAGAGAGCAGGAGAAAGAGGGAGAGGCAGATCATACAGCTACCACTGGAACCTTGAGGCAGACCAGCTCTCTCACACATCCAGACAGCAGGGCTGTGACACATGTCACGCTTATGCCTCTCATTTTGTCTGTTCTGTTCTCTGTGGCCAAACCCCAAGGCATGGCCTTTGACACACACACACACACATCCCACTGGGTAGTTCTGACCCAGTAATTACAGACCTGGTGCCCACCAAGGTGTTCCATCCCTTCAGTCATTTCTGTGGCCCTCCTCCAAACCTGAGGAACATGGTTGCTTCATGACAGCACCTTAATTTCACCCTTTATCTGTGACTGTCCACCAGTTTACTCCAGGAAAGACTAGTTTGTAAGGAGAGGTAAAGGCTTCACACTGCACACATCTATTACAGCTGCATGGCCTAAGGTGTGTGTGTTGGTGCAAACATGCACCCTCTCACTTGGTAGCAGATGACTCAGGAAGCTTTAGTCTGTCTCACAGGCTGCAGACTCCAGATGGAGTTCTGAAAAGTTGTAACAAACACACAATTTAGTCTTCTGAACATTTAATAAAAAAATCTAAAGAGGAGAAAGTTCTCTCCTTTACACCATACTACTGATGACTCCATTTTTCTAACAGTTTTAATTTCAAAAAGAGCAGTTAAAATTAAAAAGGTAGGTAACATAGTAGTCTGCTACAATTTAAGGTGTCAAAGTGAAATTAAAACCTCACCTGTATAAAAACCATGTAGGCTCATGCTATATAATACAAACAGCACCAGTGTTTCACAAGGAACAGGTACCCCTGAGCAGCAGTTCAACCCCAAGCAGACATTCAGGGCTTGTGCTGAGAACATGCAAGGGCTCAGCAAAGCATATCTTCACAGTGCTCAGGAAAAGCACTACACAGCAACCCCATTTGCAAGTAAGTCCTGTTTGCATCAAATTTGGTCACTTTGCAGCAGTCTCAGCCCCAGGTCCTGGTTTGGTCCCGGAGCACTTGCAGGGACAAGAAGGGATTGGAAGAGCTGGTTGCCCACCCCAGGTGCTGGGTTCACAGCCAACGGGGCTGCTGTATCCCAGAAACTTTCCCACCCTGTGGAAGGAAGAAGCCCTGGGGGGCTGAGGCTTTGGTGGTCTCTTCTCCTGCAGGGCTTACACATTGTCCCATCAGGCATGCTGATAAGAGCATAGCACCTCAAACATCCCCAGCACTGCAGAGATCTCAGAAAACAAAATTCACCTTCTCTCAGGTGCAGCTGGAAAGGGGATGGGAGGATGGCACATTAGCTTGCATTGCATTTCTAGGCCTTGTTCTTTTTTAACTATAAAATACTAAATACACTATTACAAGCACAGTAGGAAAAGTTGACTTTTATGGAGAGAAAAAGCATCACCTCTGAAAAGTCTTGTCTGTTTGCTGAGAAATTTTCACTCACTGTCTTTGACTAGCAGGAGATCCACACTGAGAAATATGAAGCAGAAAGCTTTTGTTCAGAGTGAATTGAAAGAAAAAGGAAGATAAATCAGTGAAGCTTTTAATGTGACGTTTTCCCTCTGGCAACATTTCATTGTATGATACAGGCATTCAAAGATGCCAAAGGCAAGAAAGACCATTTTGGTTTGGAAGAAAGAACTTAAACTTAGGTTAGAACTCACCTTATACTGGACTTGCTCGATAGTGGGAAAAAAAAAAAATCTTTAAATAAAACAAGTTCTTAAGAGGAAACCCCATTGCTGAGGTGAAGCCCTCTCCAGGTCTGTGTTTGGAAAAGTTTTTCAAACATGACTACTTGGCTGGGAGCATAGGAAAAACAACGTACCCATAACTATTTTGGCAAAAGTCACAGTGTAGGCGCAGCTGTATGAATGCAAGCAAGAGGCTCCTCTGGACTACGAAACCTCATGACTAGCTAAGCCTCTGCAGGGAACCCAGAGAGTCATTAAACTAATTCAAGGGCAAGGATGCTATGTGAGAACAAAACAGCTACTTTGAGGGGGGTGTGTGTGTCTGTGTGATTTGCTTATATGAATAGTTTTATATCAGCAATCTTGTACCAGACTACTCAAGAAGTCACAGACATTAATGTAAGATTTATCTTCTCACCAGTCTGCCTTGTATCTTTTTACTCTTCTCAATTACATTACAGATAAAATAATCTTCTTGATAACGAACAAGAGCTTTTTTTACTCTTTAATACGAGATAAACATCCAAATAAGGTGAAGAGTGCTCTAGATACGTGAAGCCACTACCCCTCTAGGTAAATAACTTTCTTTACAGACATTTTTGAGCTGTTTATCTCCATGGTCAAAGCCTTCAATCAGGCAGATAAAGAAACACACTTGTTGGCCAGCTAAGCAACATGCCAAAACAGAATTCCCACTGCCAGCACTGATACCACTTCGTTTATATGTAGTTTCTCATCCCACAGGCTTTGGCTGTTTGAAGAGAAAGTAGTTCTCTGAACAGATGGAGTTGGTAATATAGCTCTTTCTAGGAGATATAAGGATTACACAGGGAATGAAATGGCGAAACAGTGTCTGCAGTACACATTGTAAAACTTGAACCACTCCAAGTAAAATTCCCTTCCCACTGAGAACAACATGATGGGACAAAGTGGAAGTGACAGTGTGGCTTTCCAAAACATTAGGTATATCATAGCTGTTTCCCCTCAGAACACTGGCTACCCAAAACCTACTTGAGACACACGTTCCAACCTCGCTCTCAAAAAAAAAAAAAANCACCACAAAAAAAAAAAAAAAAAAAAAAAAGATGAAATAGCTGTCTTAAAAGAGCAAGAGAGAGTCTATGCACCAGACGGGGAAATGGTGCCTGTGTGTATCAGAGCTCCCAAGCTCAGCTACAAAGTCTTATTTGGTTTCCTCTAGATCTACCCCAGGCATCTTGCTTTCAGTGAAGCAGGAAGACTTGTATCCCACAAGTCCAATGTTATTCCGTGTTCCCAGGCTGCCTGCCCATGCTTAGACTGAAATCTCTGCAAGGCAATGCACAGAATCCTGGATATCTGCAGAGAAGCTACCATCTGCAAAGACGACAGACTGGTTTGAGGGAGACTTGGGAAGCCACAACCACCAGCAAGCAACACTGATCCAACAGGATGGGGCAGGCAGAGGGAAGGGAAGTAAAGAAAAAGCCCATTGTCCAGGTAAACCATTCTAGTCCACCCCAAAGCTCCATTTCACCCAGTAACACATGCCCAGCAGGGTGGACAAGAAGGCCTGCAGGGAACACAAAGAGCAGGCCAAGCAAATATGGTATTTCTGCCACATATTTTCACAGCTTCCAATGATTTTCGTGTCAGGACAGGTCCTGATCCCTCTTTGGTTTCTTTATTCAATGAATCCCAGTGGGTCTCCCTTTGAAGCATTTGCCCTACCTTTTCATTTGCTTTGTTCATTGCTATTGAGCATTAAGCTGACATTTTAAGTGAAGGACCATGATGATGTCATTCCTAAAAAAAATACAGTCTGGAGGTTATGTTCTCCAGGTCCTGATCTGAAGTACTTTGCATTTTGTAATAAACTGCTATATTCAATTTTTCACTGCTTTTGTAAACCTTAGTGGAGACTTATATTTTATGTGATTATAGTTTAAATGTACTACAGTAATCCTAGACATTGTCTCTCCATCCATTTTAAATTGCTCTTACTTTTGTCAACTATCAGCTGGGTACAACCCAAGTCCAGTCAAACTAGACAGATCTGTAACTCAAATCTCATTGTGTGACTCATACACGTTCCATGCCTAAGGACAGTTGCCTGGATTCTCACTCTGGTCCTGGACATATAACTTACCATTATGAGAGTATCCAAAAATATGAGGCAGGCCTGAGCCTCATTATTTAATGCAAAGTTTCTTGGATTGTACTGAATTGGCTTTTAAATTTAACACATTGTGGTTGAAATCTTGGCTCCCTCTTTAATCTGGGGGATTACTTTTATTGCCCTTGTTCAGGCCAGGATTTTGCCTGAAGAACATCTCTACTGTTTAGTGTTATTTCATAATTAGCATGTTAGGTGTTCTGCTGTTTGTTAAAGCATAGAGGTTCCCCTCCTTCCCCTTGAACTTAACTCAATGGCAGAGAAAATGACACTTGCAGCTTTCAGAGCAAGAAAGACTGAGATGGCCAAAGTGGTCTTTTATCTGACTCTGTCATGCTGCAGAGCCAATTTCTCCTTGCCTTCAGCTCAGAGAAGACTGTTGCAGACATTTTCTTTAGGGTTGAATTTAGCTTTCAGCATTTTTCCAGTTGATGCTTTGTCCAGGAAAGTCCTTTTTGGCAACTGCAGTTTGAAATTCTACTCCAACACCGGATTTTAAACTGAACCAGAGAATTTTACTGGAGATGAAGAAATTCTCCCTCCTCTCCTTACTGATCATTCCCTGCCATCTGCAACAGCCACTGATTTCTGCATAAAGCACGGCTTTAGAAGAGATAGTGCAAATAACAAATGCACAGTTTCATTAGTGGGCAGTTAAATAACCAGAAAGACAGAAGAAAAAATAATTAAGTCTATGTTTACCTGATTGGGTATACTGTTGAATAGCACATTCCCAACAACCACTGAACAAAATGAACATAAATGCAATATTTAGCATAGTCAAACAGAAAGGACTCATTCCTGTAGGTTTCAAGATTTGTTGATTTGGTACCACCTTTGTCAGATGCACCTGCCTCCCCTGTAGCAGACAGATTTGTTACTAGGCAAAACACAGAAACCAAACCGCCCATAGTCCACGCTGACTTGGTATGAATAAGATGGGACAATTTGGATAGCAACATTTTGCAGGCAGAAGGGCTGCAAAATAAGCCTGTCTGAAGTTTCGCCCCAAATGCTTTGACTTCAAGAGAAGAAACTGGCAGCAAGAGAGGAAATAAACAGTTCTCTGCATTGTTCCAGCAGGCACTGAGGCAGGGCTGTGCCATGCCGTGGGTAGGTGTGATTAGCTCATTTGTCATTAGTTTAACACGACGCAGAAAGCAGAAGTCTGAGCACACGGAAATAGCACCCTCCAATACTGATTAGCCTCTTGTTTATACCACATTGTGGCGAGCTAAGCCTGCATTGGCTTCTGCAGGCACCAGTGTTGCAACTCCCGTGTCCCTTGGAGAAAGGAACACCTCCCTCCAGAGTGTTAGCCAGAGAGAAGTGATCCTGCAAACTACCACCACCACCATGAAGACATCAAATGCTCCTGTTCTCATCTTAGTCCTGCTTTACATCAGTGCCAGCACAGCATGGCCTACGCACACAGTCTGCAAAGAGGACAACTTGGAAATATATTACAAAAGTTGTGGTGAGATTTTTTTACATTTCCATTTTCTTTTTAGCTGCTCAACGAAGTTGTTCCTATGCAGTGGGAGACACTTACAAGCCAGGCAATGAATGGAAGGGTTATACTCCCAAGCCAGCACTGGGTTTCTCAGCTAGAATGTTTTTAGTCTTTCAAGTATAGCTGGTTTTGGTTCACACACACATAAATCTAACTGTACTTAGATAGAATATAATAAAGAGGGAAAATGTAACTTAATTCTGAATAATATACAGTTGTCAAAACCCCAATTCAGCATGAAAGAGATGACTAGGATTTTTATCTAGAAGTAAGGTTAAAAATATATTAAAAAAAAGAGGAAGACTCTAGATATTTATATTTTTTACCCCTGGGACAAAACAGGCTCCTCAAAGATCTGCTGTTTTCCTAATATGTGATGAGATCGTGGTGTGGCAAGGGACCCAGTGTGACAGTGGGAAGGATTCATGTTCTCTGCCACTGCCACCTTGCTTAGCAAGGCTTCAGCAGCATCCCTTACCAGAGGCATTTCCCAGGGATCATAGGGTTTTGTTTGCTCTTTAAATCTGTAGAGAAGAAAAGGAGCAAGTGACACCGGAATTGACTGAAAATGAATTCACTGAATGCTGCCTGCTTTCCACCTCTTGCTTTGCTGGCCTTGTGCCTCTCCTATTGTGCTGATCTGCTTTACAACTGGGACAAAGGGAATTAGATTCACAGACGCCTCATTCATTTTCCGCACGTGATGTGAAAAGCGATTCATGGCAAATGAGCACCCTAGAGTTTGTTTTTCCAATTCATCCTGATACAAAGGGTGTTCCCGGGGGCTTTTTCTCCCCCTGTAGCTTTCATGCGTTTTTGCACACCCATTAAAATAAAGCCAGTGAGGGACAAGAAAGGTAAATAAATATTTGCAATGCTATTCTTTATTGGCCTGCTCCCAGGGGACTAAAGTCAAGCTTCACGTCCTATAAATGGGTATAATGCACTAAGAAAATATATAATTAAATATTGAACACAAGCTTTGGTATTACCTTTATTTTAGTAAAAAAATATTCCATAAGTGCATTCTATTCCCTCAACAAGGCTCAGTTAGTATGAGATGCTTTGACACAGAGGTGCAGGCTCAGTTTGAGTCAATTCAAATGATGATGAATTTGTCTGCTGGCATGTGCCAGTTAAAGATTGCTTCTTACTATGCACATCACTGGCCTAGCTAACAATATGCATTGTTTAGAGTCATTTGTTTCTGTCACTTGTTTTCCTTTGCCACGAGCAGAAAGATAAGAGGTACATTCATTCAGGGGGAATTCACAGCTTGAGAAGCACGAGCCAGAGATCATAAAGGTCAGGTCCCACCACTGAGAGTGGTTTTCTGTTCTGGTCACAGCTATGGGAGATGAAGAGATTACACAGACATGGAAACAATGCAAGAATTAAATACGATTCCTTGTTTGAAGTCAGATTCCTTGCTCCCTTACAGCTCTGTCACATTCAGGTTGTTGCAACTCACAACTGCCATCACAATTTTCTGCCCTGCCTTTCTCCAGAGGCTACAACACCTGTAGTATCAGACCAGGATGCACCATCTGCATCCCTGATGACCAAGTTAGTAGTCTGATACTTTGCATAAAGGAAAAAAACATAAGGTGTTTCAGGTTGAACCCAAAAATCTACAGGTGGGGAGGATAAATCCAAATACACTGGTCTACATCCCCTTCAGAGAAGACAGTGTTCTTACTGAGCTCACTGGCAAGCTCACAATGGTGCCAGAGGTGCTGATCACCCTTTCAGCAGAGGGGAAGCTTTGTCCCTACTTCATTTCACTGTAAACCATAACCAGATGGGCAGAACACAGCTTCATTTTTCATCTGTGTCTTGCCAACTGTTCTCAACCAGGAGAAAACAGATTTGTTAGTGCCTTGGTTTGACAAGACCCTTTCCCAACAAACCTTCTCATGACAAATTTATAATACCAGTAAACATAGAATCAATTCTAGGTAAGTGCCCATGATCTTTAGTTGTTCCAGAGGAATACTGCCCCACATGTCCCTCCAGTCTGAGAAATCCCTTTGGTATTTCCTGCTCCACTGAAGATGTCAGAGGATGACCCATTTTTGGGATACAAGAGCCACAGTAAGGTAACTAGTAGGGAATCTTGGGTAAAGTATTCCCTGTTGGCATCAAGAGGGTCAGGATTTCACCTCTATTGTTGTTACTATAGAATCCAGGATGTTATCACTGAATTAGGATTGAACCAAGTGAAATATAAAGCAATTGAGAGAATTATAACCAAGTACTTCACAAGTTCATTTCTGGAGTTGAATGTCCTCTATCAACAAATTAATAGAGTTCAGTCTGAACATTTAAAAAGGAGCTAAGTGCTCATTTTTTGCCTTGCAGTTTATCAGATCCTCTCTTATAATGCAGTAAAAATCTGACTAAAGCCAAAAATACGACCTAATATAACTGTGATTAAGGCAGCAGAGAAGTTTAGGTGGATAACTGAAAATAGAGAAAGTGTAGCAATCTCCTGTAGCCAGAAGCAAATCCCAATTGCCTGTCACAAGCAATTGTTCTAACTGCATCCTGCCCCTATAACAGATAAGATACAGGCATCATCAAGCCTCCAGCCTCAATCCATGCTCTGGATCCCAAAGAAAGGATCCCCATTCCCACTAAGCCACGTCAGACTACATGATCTGTTACTGGGACCCCAAGACATGCATCAAAAGAAAAGGCTAGATGAGATCCTAGTGATCAATAAAAAAGTAATCTAAAAGAAATCAGACAATAATTCTCTGCACCAAGTCCATGGCTGAGGGATGGGTGGTCTAAAAGTAAAGTAAATAGACAGCGTGCTGCCTCCTCTGTGTAACCACAGGAGACATAACACTGAGACAGTCTATAAATAGCAAGACATTTCCTATCAGGGCCACTCTTCCTCCCAGGAACAAGTGACAAAAATGAAGGAAGATCTCAGATGACCACAAATCACTTTAGAAACCTGGGCAGAGATCCCGAGATAAAAGCAGCACAGGTTAACATCTCTGACTGAGAAAAGAGAACCCTAATTGGCAAGTCTATGCACAGACATGAAAAGAACCTGCAACACAAATGGCCAATTCCTATCCCTTTTAATTTCACAGTGATTTTTACAGTAATAATGCCTTTGATATTCCCAGTTACATTTTAAAAGGCAATTGTATGGGAAGGGAAGGGCAGGTAGGCAATGGCAACAAAGTGCCTGGAGCAGATTGCAGTGCTATTTGAGTAACAGGCATCCACTTGGAAGTGCAAAGTGCAATGAAGTCAGAGACTACAAAACAAAACTCCTCAACATGTCTAGAAGCACCTGCTTCTAGATCATTCACGTAAGCCTAATTGTTTTAATTAGCCATGAAAACATTCTCACTATACAAACAGGACCTCCTTCATAGGGGAAAGCAGGTGATTTCTCCTGCAGACACAGGAAAACCACTCTCCAATTATTTTTACAGCTCTTTCTTGAAATGTTAGTTAGGCCTACATTAATAAATTAGTGTTTCAGAATGCCAGTCTTTCTTTCGACCAGCAAATCCAGACCAGTATGCTCAGTGATTATAGAAGTTCTATGTTTAGATTAAGACCCTGGAGATTTCAGAGCTGCCCACTGCCTGAACTGTAGCTTTTTGGACAGTGTTGCAAAGGAAATTGCTAAAGCAGAAAGTTCTCAGAAAGGGTCTGGTCACCACTGACCATGGAGGACTTTATTTCCTATGCATGGGAGTAAATAATGAGGAATTTCAGAGATCCTCAGGAGCATCAAAGTACTAGTATGATGACACCTTCAGAAATATTCCCAAGGCTTTATGAAACAGTTTAGACCACATGAGATTTTTAAATATCATAGACAGATTTCCCCATTGTCTGATTTTGCTTGCTTTTTCTTCTCTTTTTCATCTGAAGTGAGGTTAATAACCACTAGCTGAAGTTTCAGGAGAAAATGGCAAAGAAAAGCCTGCAAAAAAAGTCTCACCTCATGCCTCTTCAGGGCAAAGATTCTTCTAGACACTTGGTAAAAGAGGTTCTTTTTCCATTATTCTTCAGGTTTTTGGCAGACACATTGAGCCAGATGCTTCTCTTGGACTTATTTATTTATTTCCGTCAAACAGTCTCCAGCAATTGCTTCTAAATTATTTAAAGCCACACAACACCAACTCCCCTCTGATCTTTTGTTGCATAAATTGCTAGTGGGCAAACAATCAAAGAACTCAAGAATTTCACTTGAAAACAATTTTTCTGTTTGTTTACTCTGTCCAAGCCATCTTAATATCATAGGTTTGCTGCTATACTCATCTGGTGTAACTTACTTATTCCAAGGGGAAGTCCAGATGTTGACATGCATATTTCTGGTACCAGATCCTAACAAGCTGAAGCTATCATCAGAATCAAGGTGGCATAGTTGTGAGTGCACATGCAAATATTCTTTTAAAATGTTGGTCCCTCCATGAATTAAAACTGCCTCATCTATTTAATTCTCCACTTCATTAGAGAGGGTTTAAACTTTCTTTCTTATGTGAACTCTTGAGGTGGTTCTGAATATCATTTTAGCCCTTCTTTCAGAGATAGGAAAGTACTTAGTAAGTTTTAAAAAGTAGGTGGCAAAAAGGGGCAGGAGACAATTTCATACCTCCAAGGTACTCTGGCAAAAACATTAGATTCAGCATCTAGACTTTAAGCCATTGAGTAAAATCAATATTAATGCTTTCAGTGAGACTAGTAGGGGACAGAATTAACCTCAGCTGAACCTTTCCCACCAGGCTTTAAATTTTCCCATCTAATTTAGTTCTCAGTGGTTTTCTCACAGTGCCAAATTCTTCACCAAATCAATTAAGGTCCTGCATCACAGACTGCAAAAGAGGGTTTTTTATGTGTGACACCCTCTCCTGCTTATTTCCAGCTGTTAAATCTAAACTGGTTGGAATGTTCTTCACCTCTTGGCATTTGACATGTCTTTGGTTGTTGTGGCCACTGAGTCACTAAGGTAATCATAAGCAGGAGGGGTAGCAGTTCTCAAGGCAAGCCACAGGAAAATGTGTTCTCCCCTTTGGAAAAAAATAGAAGAGACATACCTAAAGAGTGGTGTGTTATATTACAGTCAAGAACTACTGTGGGCAAGGCAACACTGTGATTTACCGTTGGGTATTGAATTTGAGCCTTTATGGAGGGAGTGCTCTAACATACTAAACAGGTGAGTCACAGCTATTTTAACAGTTTGATTTAAAAATTGAGATTAGTTCCTGTATTACACAAAGCAAAAATTATCAAGTGGCACATTCACTGCATAAAGTCAGGAGCAAGGATGCACCACAGCTGACCATAGGTGGTTCAGCGTAAATCTTTCTCTGCAAGCTCATGAGGCATCACCACACTGTCTTGACATTGCCACATCATCTCATAGAACTGCCATCCAGACCTCAAAATATCTCTGGGTCCTATTATGCTTACAGTTTACCAAGGAAAATAAAGGCAGGAGATCAGGTTATTATAGCAATTTAGCATTCAACAACAAAAAAATATCCAGCATAATCTGAATTAAAATTAACACACCTCAAAAATGCAAAAACTGCTTCAGCATTATTGTATGTTGGTGTTACTGTAACAACTTTAAGGAGGCTTTTGGCAACCTGAATCTAGGGAGAAAGAATAGCCATCAGGGACAAGGTGTCCAAATGCCCTATACAGATTCATCACGTGCCAAACCCAAAACCTTTGATCCGTTCCAGATGTTGCTTTTAGACTCACGAGAGCTTCCAGTTGCCAAAAGCTAGAATCTAAAAACTACCACGAATTAATTCAATGTTTCAGTTTCCTCTTCACCTGAAAGATGGATGGCTCCTGCCAAATGATCCAGCAGTGATCAGGCAGGTGGGAACCCAGCTAGTTTCCTCGGCAGAGGGAATGTGGCATTTCAGCCAGAGCTTATTGCCGTGCTCCTGTGGTGGATTTCAACCCATCCTGGGAAAATGGGAACATTTAGCCCATTTATATGCCACTGATTACTATTCTGTATAATCAGCAGTATATCCTGCTATCCCAGAGCATGGCATGTGTCTAACAGCAGGGCAGTTT
Source organism: Scytalopus superciliaris (assembly GCA_013400415.1). Lineage (NCBI taxonomy): Eukaryota > Metazoa > Chordata > Aves > Passeriformes > Rhinocryptidae > Scytalopus > Scytalopus superciliaris. The sequence continues at coordinate 239,382 of VXBX01005860.1, forward strand.
CTAGTAATGTTTGGTTCTATTTCTGACACAAGCCCTGAAAGTCTGCTGTGAATCCCCAGTCATACTGGCAAGCACTGATGTCCAGAGATCTTCGTGTCAAGTAGGGCAGTATGAAAATAAATATTAAAAAATGTATGGGGAGGGAAGAGACAGATCTGATTAGGAAAACAGGCAGTTACTGTATGCATCATATTCGTGCAGTGCATGGTGTTTTCTTACCAACAAAAGAACAAAGACTTTCTCTCTCTAATACATTCCCTGCTGGGCCCAAATTAATGCAGTATTTTCTTGTTACACTGCTGTAGCTGAAGCCTGCCCTGTCTGCCTCTCTCTCTCAAGCTAACTAGGACAAATCAGGATTATCAAATACAGATCTCTATGTGCTATCCCTCAAAGCCAGCATCTTTGAGTTTTGTCCTCTTAAACAGGCTTGGATAAGGCTTTGTCATACCACACAAAGCACAGAAATCCCCCTTTCCTCTGGCAAAAGCAAGGAAAAACTCCAGGAACCTTCAGACACTGGGCCTCCCCTCAAGCCGCAGCAAACAGCTCTAACAAGCCTGGTCTCAAGAAAGGTGGTTCAGGCAAGAAAAGGCAGGGAGACTCAGGGCATGTCTTTGCCAATGTTGCTTTATACATGCTAAGGACACCCCCAACCCAAACACAACCCTCCAGCTGCTGAGAGCTCCTGTCTTTACAGGGGCTTCCCTCCAAATTCATCACATCAGCCTGGTACCAGCAAATCTCCTCTCTCCCCCATCTGACATTTGGAGAAGCCTTCTGAGTTACTGTTTCTGAATATTTGCATATTTGGACATCTTATACTCAGCACTGAGTTTTATTTGAAATAGCAAGAGGCAAAGCCTTTGTCCTTTATTTAAACTGATTTTCTAAGACACTAGAGTCACTTGGCTCCAAAACTAAGGCCACAATCACCAGTCAGTAATTCCTGTGCCTTAATCTAACCAAGAAGTACATAATTGCTCTTTGCACTAACAGTGTTCGGTATTCTTGAGAGAGGAGTGGAAATTATTTAACTTGCACGAACACTAATTTTGTAAGCCATACTTTAAGTTTCTTTTGCTAGTGCTCTGTGTTTGTTTAGTTTATAGATTATACTGAGACCAAATCTTTAGGCTTCTCTCTACAGCCATGTAAGTTTTATCAGAAAGGAAGCAGAGTTATTCACTCCATTACTCATCACCAAGAGCTTTGGGTTTAAGCAGACCACAAGTTGATACCACCATTTGCAAAGGGGAACTCACACGGTCAGTAAACCCAGGAAATTTAGGATATATGAACTATCATCTTCCCTATTCTTTCTCCTCTATGTTGCCTAAGCAAGCCAGGAAAAAAATCAGGTGATAAAACATACAGTGACTTCTGCAAAGGGGGCCAGAGTGCCTGTCTGAACTAGGCAAAAGCCTGGATCTGGTCATGACTAAGGCAGGTGTCTTGGGATGAAGCTTTATCATAATAAAATAGACACAAGCAACATGAGCCTCACAATTTATCTTGCTCTCCTCTGAACAGAGGGTCACTCTGCCCCTCCCAGACACTCCTGGAAGGGGCAGTGACATGCAGTGAAGGCAGGCCCAAAATGAAGTTCATTACATTGAAGGTGCTCAGGGAAATCTAGATGCATAATCAGAGAGCTGTTAATTCACCTGATGCTTCTTCCTCAGTGCCTTATAAGTAGATTCTAGTGTCAAATATAACCTTGAGCATTCGGGTTAATTTATTTAAATAGACTTTAAAGGGAAACTGTTGAACAAATACATAAAATCTGAAATCCCAACCAGTTAGTTCCTCATTCTTTCCCTCTCCCTTCATCACCTTGAATGCTGTAAAGACTAATGATTTAATTTTATTAACAGCTCTGAAGGTGAAGTGTTGAGTAATTGCTAAGTATGTTTCTTCCTTGTACTAATATCCAGCTCCTCTGGTGTCAGTCTGTCCTTATTTGACCCTAGCCAAGTGCAGCTATGACATTTCATTCAATTCTGTAGCTTATCTTCTCCTAGAAGTTATTTTGTTATGTGTTATTTAGTGTTATTTTGAAACACCCAAAGTTTACCAGTCTGGAGAGTCTGTCCACCAGGGCTTACACTTACAGGTCTTCCCACTCCAGGGTTTACAGATGTGGACTCTTAGAAGCACAGCTCATCTGCTTGCTGCTGCTATTCAGTCACACCACTGATTTTCATGCTCATATGGAAACAATGTGATTTTAGAGCAGATTCAGATGAGAGTGAAGCCAGTAGAGGACAGCTACAAGATAGGGGGGGAGGGAGAGAGAAGAATAAAAGACAGAGGCTGTTGTACACCAGCCTGGCAAAATTCCTGTAACAGGTGCTTCCCATCTGGCCATGCAGTTTCTGTAATTCCCAGTTAGTCATCTGGGAGCTCAGGCTTGGAGGGACGTAGCCACAGTGGGCTAGCACATTATCATTCCCAGCTGTCTGGGATCACCTCCCAGGGAGCAGGAGGCTACAAGGGCAGTTCCAGTCACAGACCTGTGGCTTTGTGCACACCCATGTTCAGCAGAGGCACGAGCTGCTGGCCCCACAACTGCAGTAACTGGGGCATGAAAGTGAGTTCCCATCTGTTGTCCCCATCACTGGGGTTACACCGCTGTAAATACCGTCTGAGCTAATTTTTACCTATGAACCTTCTGCCAAGAACAAAGGCAGGGGAAAAAAACTCCAGGAAGAAAAGTTCAGGAACTCATCTGGGCTGCTAGGCTGTGTTACACACACCTGTTCAGTCTTCTAAGAAAAACCCAGGCAAACCCATCACTGTGAGCATCTCAAAATAGGCTGAAATCTTGCGCTGTGGTGCCAGTGCAGGTGGTGTGCAAGAAAAACCACATCCCGAGTCAATATAGCAACAAATCTACACAAGGGTACCACCAGGTAAGGGTGAAATGGGATGCATCACCAATAGTAAGCCATATAAGGGGTGATTGGTGGCAAGATGCCAGTTACATCCCAAATTTCCCTCTCACCAAGCAGGACTGTACTACGGAAGCCAATCTTCAGTGAGAGCTGTACATTCAGTGCTAGATACACTTGGGAGCTCAGCATCAGCCACAGTACCAGGTTCAAATAACAGATCTAAGAGATCTTACAGGGCATTCATTGCTTACAATAGCCAAAGACTTGCCCCCTTTTCAAAAAAGCTGCCTGAAAGACTTAGAACCATGTAGAGAGAAACTTGAGCCCAAATCCCGCACCCAGGCACATTCATGCAAACTGCAAATATGTTGCAGCCTGAATCCTTCACATTATATGTACAAAGAATGCCCTTTTTCCCCTCAGTAAGCAGATTTTCAGTGATAAACCTCAATGTGTTTGCAGAATTTCCAACAACGTTTTTGATGTTGGTAATATATCAAAGCTGAAATGGAAAAGCAAAACTCTGCAACCAGTTGAAGAGTTTCTAGCTTTAATTATGGAAGAGGGAGCAGATTGAAGGGAGTGGGTGGAGGGAAGTCTGGGAACATACAGTACTGTGCACCATGAAATGTTGCAGGCAAGTGGAAGGCTGAAGGGCAGCCCCACGTATTTTAAAGATTTAACAGTAAATGTTATTGCTCTGCACATGTGAAAGACATAACATGTAATTTTTTCAGTCTAACCAGCTCACTTCAGATTGAGGCAAACACAGAAGAATAAGTATTAAACCTCCATAAGAGACACACAGTGACTCACAGTTGTGTATCTGAGATGAAAAACAAAAATGGCAATTGCCTCAAGTTGCTTTTGCCACAGGAGGGACTCCTCACCATTTAAAGAAAGAGGGGTATGACACACTCCCTTAGTGCATAAGGCACAGCTGAATTTACAGACATCTTCACTGATCAAATGGTTAAAACCTACTATTTTCATTAATTTCCTGGTTAGCAGCAACCTTTCTGCCCGCAAGTTTTGGAATACAGTCTCCCTGGCACCACAGCTTTTTCTTTCACACACAGCCATTCTTTCAATTGATTTCAGCAGAAAGCCCCCACATACAACACAGCATCTAAGATGTTGGATTGCAAAGTCTTAGCATGAGTTTCCACAGGGAGATAGTCAGAAAATTAATTGGTGTTTCTTTTGACAGTGGAAAGTTTTACATTTCTCAGCAACACAGTAACAGCACAAAACCCAAGTGCTCCAATTCACAAATTTTGCTGGAATTTCTCATGTGAGTGCTTCCACACTGTTCCTCTCTGGGGATCAGACAACACTTCTCTGGATATATCAGAACCCTATGCTACATCACTAGTGGTGCAGTAAAAGACATCCATGGCCACAATGAACCACGAAATATGTCATCTGGTAAAGGAGCTCAACCCATCAAAATAAAACAAACAGACATGAGATATCTGAACTAAAATAACCCTGATGTCAGGGTCATTTGTAAGAAGTCCAAGCTTTCCAGAGAAGCTTGGTTTCATGAACATCCCCTTTCTACCTAGTTATTGATGAGAAATTATGAACTGAAAATTCAATTTCTAGCCCTAAGCCCGTGATTTAACTTGTTAATTAAAGCACAGCCTATTCACTTTGAAAAGAGAAGAGCACCATTTCTTTTGCAGCGCCATGTTTGACCACAAGTCCTTCTGGAAGTTAGAGAACAAACAATTTTAGTAATTTGACTACCGGCACTGTTTGTAGGACTCAATGCCCAAGTTGCTCTGAATCTGAGCAGCTGCTTCCTGAACCTTATCATCATACCATACACAAAACAGAAACGAGAGGGGGTCGTGCAGAAGTCCAGAGGAGAGCGGAAACCAAGCCCTGAGAGATGGTAGAAACCAGAGGGGAAGCAGGAGCAACGGTCCTGGAGAAAAGAGAAGTTGGACATGCTTTCTGGCTGGAGCAGGAAACTGCTCTCCTAACCGATTCCAACAGCTTCTGAAGCTGAAAAAAAAAAAAAAAAANNATATGGACAGGGAGGAACTCTGGTCTCACTTGATAAACAACTCCAGGAACTCACTTTTTGTCCCGAGCAGATTATGCAACTGCAGAGACTGCTTTAGTGGTGTGGAAGATCAAATCCAACTGTGGGAAATACAAGTGCCTTTTACCTCCCTCCTTTTAACAGTTGTTTTAATTTACCAGAACTTAGGGCTCAGGTACTGCTTTTAGACCACACTGACAAGCTGCAGGCTCACAGAACCTGGCTTAGTTAAGGCACCCCAGGTCCTCCCAACACTTTCATTCATTTCATGATGCCCTCTAAGCAATCAAGTTTTGGTCAAGCAGACTTGCTGGCTGCCAGCTGCTACAGCTGTGGGGCACTGCTGCAAAAACAGGGCTAGGGGATGCTAGCTCAGCTTCACAGAGGACACTCGTGACTCAAGGTTCACCACAGCACCAAAGGAAAATCCCCCCAACCTGTTATTTTCAATTCAGTGAGATTAGCTCAAGCAACAATAACTTAAATAACAGAACTCAGTTCCCAAGGTTATATTTGGCACTACTAGCTCTATGTAAACTAAGGAGCCTGTGGCTGCTTCTGTGCATACCACAGTTGCTTCTCTTTTTTCCACAGAGAAGGAATCTGGATGCACAGACTGGCTGGAAAGCCATGATGAGGGATAAAACTGCGCCCAAAGCAAGCCTTGAGGCTCAAGATATGTTTCCAAACTGGCCAAATCTTTCACCTCCAGCCATAGCTTTGGAAAACACTTGCGCATTGTGTTGGTTGTGGCAGATGAGCTGTCAGTTGTTGCTGCTGCCTGTCACCAGAGAGTGACACATCGACAAGCCTTCAGGCATAGCATGAAGTCTCTTGGAGGCTAGCAAGGGAGAAGGTGGAGGTGGTGGGAATACAATTATGTTTGTACAAGACTTTTAGAACTTGATGCAGAGGAAAGAATGCTGTAGGAACTGGCAAGAACCACGTTCATGACAATCATCAGTCAAAGGGCTCCTTTTGACATCAGCTTTGCTAAAGTCTCCCAGAAAGGGAGAAATGTAGAATATTTCTTGGGTTAGAAATATCGTGGGATGGTGGATCCAGCATAAAATACTGCAGTATATCAGTTACACAATTTTATTTTCAATTTTGGACTTTCCATCCCACTTTGGGATTCAGTTTCCTATTTAGCCTCACCAAGCCAGCTTGTGATACAAATTAAGTAAAGAATGTCTTCATAACCAATTGCTCAGCTGAGGAAGGAATGGCAGCATGTAGAGTCTGGGAAGAGTAGTTGTACTAAAACTTCACTGTTGAATACATCTTGACTACCCACTACTGAGGGGAACTTGCTTTCTTTGGACTTGGCTTATTTTCCGACCCAGTAGGCTTTAGTCTCATCTGACTGTGCTTCACATTGAAGTGGCAGGAAGGACACAAGTAGCTAAGTAGCTACTGAACAGATGTATGAGAGCTTTGAGAATTCTTAGAGAATTTTTAAGGAATATGTAATTTTTTTATAATGCTTGTATGTTCTATTGTCTTCTTCTATATAGTCATTACATTTTGTTAAAGATACAACTTGTTGCCCACTGCTTTGTGTCTTCAAACAGATACCCAGCAAGATTTTGCTTTAAGCATTGACAAGTGTTCTGATATCGCAACCCACACCTTTAACATCAGAGCTTCGACGATCCTGAGTAAGTGAATTGCTATTTTCTCACACCGTAAACAGATAATTCACATGTGAGTGTTGGTATTAAGAAGTAAGCAAGGGTAACAACCTTCCATAAAATATGAATGGGCGTCATTGCTTAGAAATTTCAAAACCTGTGCGGGGCTATAGAAATGTCAGTTCTGTTATCAGCTCAGGCTCAGACCATGTATGTAACCCTAAGCAAGTCATAACGGCCCCCAATCCCTATTCCTCTCCTACCCTTCTTTTTACTCATGGATAGCCAAGGTAGGGTAGGGGCTGCACTAGAGCTTATCTTCATAGCTAAATCTTCTGGGGAGAGTCATGTTGAATGACACAGCTACAGCACCCACATTCCTGTGTCAGCACCAGCAGCACTCACCAAATTGCCAAGGCTGTGACCCTTGCAGGTAGAGGACAGAATGGAGTCCCACAGAGCAAGGTGTGGCCACTCTCCTGCCTCTCCTGGGCACACAGAGAAATGTGCTGGGGAAGTGTTAGCCTGAAGCAATAGTTGTGCCATCAGTTTACCACCTGCACTAGCCGAAATTATACCCTTCAACACCTGACTGATCGGCAATAAAAGGTCAAAACTGGGTACACAGGTTAACATTAGTCATAGCTTGCTTTGTGATCCTTGCACAGAAAAGCCACCTTCTTGCAAATGTGTTGGCCCTAAGCTCACCTAGAACCTATACTACCAGAGCATAAACATGAAAGTGCTGCTGTACATTCCTGATGTTGAAAATAAATTTGTGTGCCAAGTGTCCTTTAACACTTGGGAATGCTTCCTTGTATGCAAAAAGCTTCCCTTCTGTGAGACATACTGCCCATTTGCCTGGAAAGCATCAGTTTTTAGGTGGCTGCAAAGTTAAACAAGCCTGCAAAAGTTCCCACAAGTCAGAGTACAAGACCTCCCTCCAAATCAGGTAACCTCAGTGACTCTGTCTGTGTTAGCAAGCCAGGCACAACCAGCCAGCCTCCTAGCACTGCCCACCTGCTGGTCCCTGGCACAAGTTTGGCTTGGGCCAGCTACTGTTTTCCCAGGCAGAGGTTACAGGTCACAGGTGGCTCCCAGGGGCCCATTGGATATGATCCTTCTGCTAAGGAGAGCAGAAAAGAAAGTTTAGATGTAAGGACATAAGACTGTTGTAAGGACAACTAGCTATGCTAGTTGACCTCAGAGTCAGAGAATGGTCTTGGGTGTAGTTTATGTAACAATAAAGATAAATGCTATTATGCCCCTTGTCATATACCTTGAAGAGCTTAGAGATCTTTTCCTCAAGTATGGATTTCAACGTATCAGGAGTTCTCAGTGAGGAGAAAACATTTAATAGGTCAAACAGCAGGGGGGGGAAATGGACTATTTTTTTTAATAAAGGAATAAATCTGTTTACCCTTGCACTTTCTCTGAGCTTTCTTTCTGCTTTGTGTGTAGGCCACAGCATCAAGGAACTATATGTCAAGCTCAACCTGATCATCAACGGGAAGACGGTCTTAACCTACTCAGAGACGCTCTGCGCGCCGGGTCATTCTAAGCTTATTTTCTGTGGAAAGCAGAAAGGAGGTAATTTAGGTAGCACTCTAAGTGTTTGATGGCTGATGAATACTCCAAGCAGGATTCACCCGCTGTGCTGTTGAACACACCAATACATCGTAATGTTCTGTTTACTTCAACAGCATGCTAATGGATGACAGAAACGCAGTAGGACAAAGACATTTTAATTTAAGAGCCTGCTTTTCCCTCTAACCTGTTTGCTTTTCTTTTAATCACAGAATATTGCACACGCATGGGATGTCAAGTCCATAAAAAAATAACTATGGTTATGTGACCCCATCCAACAGCAGAGAGGTTCATAAGCCCTATTTGTGGGCACGTGCTTGTCATGTGAGAGAGAAGTATGACAAAAATAAAAGCTAGTTCTGTAAAAGAAATGGCTGAGCAAACAAGCAGCCGTTCTGAACATGTTCTTCACTATTAAGCAAGTAACACTTCCTGTCCTTAAAAGCTATTTTCAACTCACTCTAAAAGAAATTATGCTTGAATAAGGATATTTGGACCAAGATACTATTTGATACCATCTACGGTTTGCATTTTATTTCTGCTCAGCATGTGTCAGTGTGGCAGTCAGATAAATTCAGTTCATGCCAGTCAAACTGCCAACTGGTGAAGTTGGTTTATGGGGGCGTTAGCTGCCCCCAGACAGCAGGCATCTTTGTTCCCAGGTGAGCCTGGGCACTTCAAGGTCCCTTCTGCCACAACCCAGACTAGGTAATGCCGAGTGAGCCAAGCTATGTCTGGAAGAGCTATGGCCATATTTCTGGACTTTAATATCCACATATCTTAAACGGTTGCTTTTAAATCCTTCTTACATCATAATAATCTCTGTAGGCTGATTTTGAAATAAACAGGTAGAGGCATAGGGAAGCGTGAGTTGTTAGAGCACCAGTTCCTTCCCGAAGCTCTGCTTTCCTTCATCCTGATAACACTGCAATAACTCATGTGCAAGGGCTGTGAGTTTAAAGACCATGCACAGCACTACTGCTAAGACAGCCCCTGGAAAATTACTAAGACATTTCACGCAGCACAGAAATATCACAAAGAATAATAGAGAAATGCTGCATGAGCAACCAATTATGTAAATCCTGTAAGCCAGATAGACAAAAAAATTAAATTCAGAAGTTTCTTCAATTGTGTATTGAATCACAAGAGGAAAAAAACCACCCACAGACCTACTGAAAAACTACCTTATTCTGATGAAGTACTAAACATTATTTAGAGAATACATTAAAGAGAAGTAGAGTCAGCCCTGAGCTGAGCACAAATTGCTATTCACACATTAAACCACGAAGTCAAAACCTCCTGGGGTTTCCAAGTCCCTTAATCTTAAACTGACAGGCGATTGTTTCTACTAATTGAAGTACATTATGATATAAACCCATAGTTGGTTGTTTAAATAATACTATATATCTTCATTTAGAACCATCATTGCTTTAGTGCAAGAACCTCTGCCACAAACTTTTTAATACACACCCTCTCATTCAGTCACTGTTTTTATTTAGTAATTAAGTCACAGTGGGAAAGAAGTGAACTTTCTCAGACTTAGGTTCAAACTGAAAATGTGGTATTTCTTAATTAGTTGACAGTTGATTCCAGCCCATGTTTTAGGACAAAGAATTGAGCTGAAGACCAATTTAAGGCAATTCAGGCATAATTTACCATATTAGCACAGCTGTAAATCTGACCTAATACCTATGCAGCGAGGACAACATGTGAATGGCCAAGTACGCAGCCTACTAATTGTACAGGGGAGCAGAGAGTGCTTTCAACTGAAGCTTTTCATGGACAGCCCATTTTTCATTGTTGTACAGGCAACATTTCCAACATCTGGCCAGACCTGACTTGAATTTGGATATAGTTTCACACAGAATTTGCTTGGTTTTCACAAGGAGGCCAAAAGTTGCCTGTTCCTCCCTCTCCCAAAGTTAGCCAGAACACTGTCCTGCTACAGGCTTTGTTGATCCTCTCACTCCTGTGGAAGAGCAGAAGTTACAAGAAAAAAGAGACTTATAAGAACTGGATGGGGCAAAGTCCTGGGTATTTGAGGTTGTTTTCTTTTTTTAATTATTTTTATTTTTATTTGTCCTATAATGATGCAGTTTTGTCATTAATGGAAATACTCTCTAAGCTGGAATGACTTAATATAGCTAGAAGCTTCATGTTCATCAAAACCATATAGTATTTGCTACTTTTGTTAAGCAAAGGTCACATCTGGCACTGCTCACTAGGACTCCTAAATAGGATTCCAAGATCTTTTTCTTTGAGCTATACACCTGTTTGAAGTTGTTAGCTCAAAGGTTGCAAGGAAGTTGGCCACTGTCCATTTAAGAACAATAGCAGCAAGACTGCTACATTCTTTGTGGCATAGCACAAACTCAGATCTTCCTCTTTTTTAGTATGAAGTGATGGTTATTCCCCATTTCCTTCAAAGAAAACAGTTACATAAGATTTAACAGATTTCTCAAAGCAATCACTAAAATCAGAGTAAAAGATCTATCAGGGTAATATTTAGCAATGTGCCAACTGCAACTTGCAGGCTTAAAGAAAGCTTCCTGACAAAAAGGTTGCTGCATCCTCTGCAAGTTTTCTTCCAGGTCCAACTGACAAAGGCACCATCAGAGCTCTTGCACAATTTCTTGTGCATGCTCCCAAACCATAGAGAAACCCCCACCTTGCTTCAGAACTCCACCCTTTACATTATCGTAGGCGTTAGAGTGGGCAAGTTTCTAAAATGGTGCTTGGGAGTGGGCAAGTTTCTAAAATGGTATTTGTGAATAAAAGTAGAAAAAAAAACCCCATGAATTAAAAAACTGGCTATCACATTGAGAGTTTAGGTATCTGTTTCTGAGAAAGCAGGCTACACCACAGAGCTAGGTCTTTGGGCTGATGCACAATGCCATCTTGCTTAGCCCTTTCATCTAATTTTTTCCCTCCCCAGTAAAGAGAAAAACTGTTCCTCACCTGGCTAAGTATTTATATATGTTTTTCTCACTCAACTACGCATCTATAGCTGGCACTTATTCAGATCATTCCTACATCCATAAAACCTGAGGAAGCTGTGTGTCAATTGCATGGCTGCAAGATCCTGTCCTAGAAGAACTCAAACATGGAGCATTGAAGTTCTAAAAATATTTAGAACACAGAAAAAGGAAGAGGTGGGTGCAGATGTACAGGGCCTTTATATAGTACAAGAGTGTGAGAACGTATACAGATTTTCAGTGTAAGGAAGATTTGAGAAAAAGGAGTGAGAATTTCATTACAGGAGTTTTGTCAGGAAGGAGAAGCATCTTCATGATAAATGATAACTAGTAACTTGTGGCAATCCTCAGGAAACTCTTACTTACACATTTGAAAGCTCTGCTTCAGATTGGAAGTTACTAAAGTCCTGCTCACTGGCAAAGAAAAGGACTAAGTTACTTTTGGTAGAAACTACAGTGAAAAGCTGCTACAAAAAAATACAATAATATCACCTTGAATTGGTGGTACCTTAGAAATATTTTCTAGGATGCTCTACATAAGTCACCTTCAGATAAGTCCTTAAGAAAAAGGGCTGAAAACACATCAGTGTTGACAGCATGCTTGATATATAATGTTGCTTACTAGCAGACCAATAAAGAAATAGGGAATTTTTAAAATTGGAAAAATGTACTCATGATTTATGTCTGCACATTTTTTGCAACTACATTTGGGCTTTCTCTGAAAAGACCACAGAATTCTTTCAATGAGCTGCTCAGTGTTTGTGACAGTTACACTTACTGTTCATCCTCTTTCAATGGGGAAATGTAAAAACGTATAAAGATATGGAGAAAAATGCATATGAAGGATGCTGTGATAAACTGCAGTCCTTCAGGCCTTGGAGGATGTTTACATTTCTGGAATTACAGCAGAAATCCTTATGCAACTGGAACATTGAACAGGCTTTGAAAAGCCTGATTCAACCAGCATAGGCACTGAGGAGGTTGCCATGGCCCAAAGTGAATAGGAATGATAAATTTCAGCAGTTGTATGAATCCGTATTATTTCCTGGCAGACCTCAACTAGCTGAAAATGAAAGCTGCCCTTGCTTTTCCACAAGGACATACTTCCAAAGCAGCATAGTTTCCTCCTCCCCATTGAAGCAAGAAAGGTCACAGGAGTTTCATAGAGGACTGGTTACAGAAACACAGAGTGGTTGAGGTTGGAAAGGACATCTGAAGGTCATTTTGCCCACTTTCCTCCTACTTCAAGCAAGGCGATCTACAGCCAGTTGCCCAGGACCATGTCCAGACAGGGTTTTTAAATATATTCAAGGATGGAGTCTTCACAAGCTCTCCAGGCAACCTCTGCCAATGCTCAGTTACCCTCACAGTAAAAGAAGTCTTTCCTGATGTACAGGAGAAAACTCCTGTGTTTGAGTTTGTGCCCACTGCCTCTTGCCCTGCCACTGGGCACCACTGGAAAGAGCTTGGCTCCATCCTCTTTACAACCCCAAATCAGTTATTTGTACATACTTATGTGCTCTCCCCTAATCTTTCTGTTCTCTAGGCTGAATAGTCTCAGCTCTTTCAGTCTCTCCTCCTCGGAGAGATGTTCCAGTCCCTTAATCGTATATGTGGCTCTTCACTGGGCTCTCTCTAGTGGCTCCATATGACTAGTAATTGTAAACTACTTTGCAAGGTCCCTGGTTAGAAAGAGCTAAATAAGGACAGTGCTGAAGCATAAAGCAGTAAACATGAGCCTCAAACTGGACAGGCAGCACCCAGCTCTGCAGCTGAAGGCTCCCTAAAAGATAATATAGCCCATAAGAGTTACTTCTTTGATTACCAAGCAAAGGCATATCTACAACACATCAGAGCAATCACAGCAAACTTCTCAGAGTGGGCTGAGGCAAAGCCCCAAGACTGCATTCATCTGGCTACTTTAGTGCAGTGAAGTGTGTGTGGAAAAATAGCTTCTACCTACACTAGATGAGAGATTAGCATTGCCACATTTCAGAAGCAAATTTATGGCCTGATGACTCCTACTTCATTTTAAAATACAGACTTTGCAGAGCTTGAATGCTGCATCTGTATTTTTAGGTTCTGGATGGCTTTCTGAGAGCCTAGGTGAGATCCTAATGAGCCATGTGATCCAAGAGGAGTTTCCATGTCCCTGGGGAGAAGGACTTTGGGGAAGGGTGGTTGTTCACAGCCCAGCTTCCTCTCCATTCTCCTCTGCTGCTATCCAAGGTTTGCTAGGCTCAGAGTTCTCTGAAAGGTAGTCATAAAAGGCTCTCTACTGACTGAAAGGACACAAAAAATATGAGCCCCACCAATATATTGCCCACACCACGCTGAGGGGCAGCACACATTAACACACATACAGTGTAAGTCCCAAGGGAGTCACTCATCACTTAAGTCATGCAGTCTGCAGTGCCTTTAATTCCCATTTAGACTCTATTAAAGCTGTGAACTGAGAAGTGGGCTGTACTGTATTTTTAAAATTCTTGAGTCACTGCTCTCTGCAGTGAAGATGTGTCAGACTCCTGGGCTCTTGCTTCGTGCACAGAAGCAAGCAGCGATGATGGATGCTCTTTGAAAAGGAAAAGACTTCCTGGTGTCCAGATGAATTAGCCAGGGATGTAGAGAGGAACGAGTACAGAACAGGTGCTGTAGCACAGTTGATCAGTTTGAGGTTGACAAGCCAAAACATACTTATTCTATTCTCTGTTTTAGTATTAGGTTTGTCAGGGAAACACTGAGTTGTTTTGCATCTTCTCCACCTCCCAGGATCGTCAGGGCATTACATTAAACAAACTTCTCATTAATGCCAAGGTGCAGAACACTGGTGATATCTGAGGTTTCTCCTTTTCCTAGTTTATCTTATAGTCATGATTCTTTCATAAAATTTTGTTACAAGACTAACATTTCATAGCATGTGTGGGAAGACCTTCTGTGGAATGTTTTCCAAGGCCATGCATGGTGAGATGGACCGTACAACATAAAGCTGTTCCAAACCTTTTGTCCAACCTTTCAGAAGAAACCGTTTAAACCAACAGTGAGACCAGACTAAAACAACCCTCTAGAAGTGACAAACATCAAGATGCCAGCACATACTCATATAAACATGATGAAACACTCCTCTGTCACTGTCAAAGTAAAGAATATTTCATTACACCCACAAAAGAGAATCCTTAAACAGTTCTTAAGACTTTTCCATGACTTGTGTGGGGCACGTTGTGCAAGAAATCCTGAAATACTGAAACATCTACAAGTTTTATTTTCAGTCAAGTCTGCACAGTTTGGCCCACTAAGCTATGAAAAAGTAGGAGGAACTGCAAAACAGCTTGCTAATTCTCTCCATTAATGCCAAAGTTGCCCTTTCTTCAACAGCAAAGAGCAAGCATGCCTTGCACGATTAGGGAGACAAGGATTGGAAGGTGGAACTCCCAGGCTCTATTCCAGTCACCAGCACAACTTGTGCTGACTTTAATACCTCATGTAACTTCTTGGTAAATGCTCCCTCAGCAGTGAGATAGACATGTTCTTATTCCTTTAAGGTCATGTTCAGCAAGCAGTCAGAAGTCCACACCTACTCAAATGCTCAGCTCAGATTGTTTTTTATAAAAGTTACCAAAACAGTACAGTTCAGCTATTGTGCCTGCAGGTGTTTAATCTTTCATGCTAAAGGACTTGAGTCTGGCAATCCCCCTCCCCTTTCATTTCCCCATTTGCAGGATGCATGCTGACATAGGAACACCCACCTGGTTGTGCAAAGCAATGTCCCTCTCCTCCATTCAGGCTACACGTTCTCCTTGAGTCCAGGCTCTGCCATGCTTTCCCCACAAGGCAATATACATCCTGATATTTCTCTCAGGAGGGCTGTTGCAAGACTGTGTACAGAGCATTTTGCAGTTCCATAACACTTGTTACTGGAGCACTTTGAAATTCTATTACAAAAGAAAAACCATCAGCTGCTTGTTTCCTTCATGTGCTGCATGTCTAACCACCCATCACCATCGTTGCTTTTTAGAACGCCTCTACTATAATGGACCAGTCACACTGGGAATCAAAGAAATCCCACAGGTAAGTTGGTCACAGCTGAAGGGCTTTCTGGATGAGGTATGGTCAGAGGATTACCAGCAATCACATCAGCACATTCCAGGCACCCCTGGTTAGCACACTGGATCTGATTGTGTTTTACATGACTGATCCTTTCCAATATGAAATTAAGTGGTTTTGCTTATAAAGCATAGGAGAACTACCACTATCCAGAGACAGACAGATCTTCTTAGTGTAGAAGATCTCCAGTAGCAGCACTAAGTCATGCAGCCATACAGTTATTCAGTAGGCTCCCCCTCTCTTACTCTCAAAATAGCAAAAAAACCAAAGCAGTTCCAAGGGACTCCCAAGAGACCAAAGCTGCAATCTAGCTCATTCCTTAGTGGACTGAACAACTCTGAGCAACTCATTCATCCTTGCTGGCTATAAAGGCAATTCTGATAGTTACTGCAGTTGAATGTACACCGTACATTTATGGTATCAGGTAGAGAGAGAGGTCTTCTAGGCTGCAGACTGAAGGTCCAAGCTACTGAGACAAGAACACTTTCTCTGGCCTTATGGAGCCTTTCTTAGAAAGGTGAGAAAACAGGAGCACTCTAAGCACTGCTCTTAATTTCCTGGTTGTCCATTACAGATGCTTTTTACTAGCAGCCTTCTCCACACAGCTAAATCTCCTTCTAGGTCAGCCAAATTACATTGCAAAGAAAGATAGGTGTCAAATGCTGAACGCACCACAGTCTCTTAACTGGGCTCAACATGAAGCTATTTCTGGGCAGTAAATAACAAAGGATTTTTAAGAGACTTACAATGAAGAGACTGGCTTGAAGGGAAGAAGGCAAGGTCTAAATTATCCAGGCATCTGTTTGAGAATATGGTGAAGAAAGGATCACAGTCACCACTGCAAAAGCATACAGCTCAGGTGGTCAGTCAAATACTGCTTAGATTTACCCAGAGAGGTACAGCATGAGCTTTCAGATCTTCATCAGCAGACAAAAACCCTATGTCAGAGGCCCAAAGATGAGGTCTCAGACCTGGTCAGCACTGTAGTGGTCTAGGTGAAGGAAAAGAAGACAGGATCGGAACAGGGATACAGAACAAAGACACGAGTCCCAAAGAGCCAGGCTTGCCAAGACTGCAGAGGTGATAACAAAGATAGTTGGATTCTGGGAGGATTGACCCTCCATACCAGCTACCATCTGATATGCCCTCAATCTTCCCTGGGTGATAGCAGCAACCATTGTCTTCATTTTCCCAAGGCTTTCTCACAGGGAGCTGGGTCCCTTATGCAGGCTGTTATCCCATCCCTACCTGCCTGCTTCCCTAAAGCTTATCCCTAGAGATGTTGATGCTGTGTTGAGCAATGACTTTTGATCTCTCACACACGAGTGCCTGAACTCACATCAATCAGCATCCTGCTCCAGGAGCAGCTTTACTAACACCCTGAGGACACTTACTCAGTAAAACCTCTAGACAAACTGAGGAACAGATCTTTAAACCAAGATTGCTTCCAAGAGGAAGCCCTAGAAACAGGCACACAGACCAATAAAACTCCAGTTGTGGGCAAATTAGCTGAATTTGGAGCTGGAAATTCCAAGACTGTTCACAATTCTCTTGTAATAACAGTTTTTCACCACAAGCAAAAAATTATTCTAGAGGAGAAAAAAAAAAATCTAATTACTAATAAGCAATAGAAATTAGTTACTATGAACTCCCTTCCATGAATTAAACTGTACTCTTGTAGAGAGTGAATGTGCTTGTGAGAAAGGGAGTAGGAAGCCATTTCTGTAAATTAATCAATGAGGCAAATAAGACCATCCTTCCATACTGGCAACAAGGAGTTATTCCATGCAACAATTACCTTTTGATCATCGCAAAGAAGAGCCTCATCTGAGCAGCCTGAGGGATATTTGCACAGTCTGCCCAGCACGTACAACAAGGCTTTATTCTCCTGAGCACAATGCCATTGGGCCTCTCTCTAAATGTGGATGTTACACTTGACTTGAACCTCTCTGTGAGGACACAGGTCAGATATTGCTTCAGAAATCACACTGCAAAAGGCAAATGTCAGGAAACCTGACTCATGCTAGTTGTGCCTCCCTCTACTCCACTATCACAAGGGTTCTGAGCAGGGCAAGTGCTTTCTGTGGTTCAAAGGCAGGAGGTCACTGCTGCCAAGCTCTCCCACCCTGGGGTTTTCTCCCTTCCACCCTCCCAAAACCCCCCCAGAAATAATTACTGCAGTGCCAGCAATCTAGTGTGGATTAAATCTACTTCACTTCTTCCTCCAAACCTGTTAAGTAAGTTTGTCACCTCCCATAATTAGTGCTTCTCCTACTCCTCCAAGTGTCTGGGGAGAACACTTTTGACCCATAAAAGACAGTCATGGCTTCTTTAAGGCTCAGGGGTTTTTGCACTGTAATGGTACAAATTCTCCCCAAAGCCCGAATCCGTAATTTTAAATACACAATTTGAAATTAAACTACCCCTTGTTTTATTATGTAGGAATTCATCATAGGTTGAGTAATCTATACACACACATCCCCCAAGGTTCTCTCTTATAAAAATTCATGTCAATAACACTGAACAACAAGATGCAAGGAAGAGAAGTGCCAGACAAATGAGCACCTCTTTGCTTTCCAGTTACTAAACAGCACAGGCCATATCGTGCTTGCTCATAAGAAACATGAGAAGCTGCACAGATTTGAAGGGATTTTTATGCAGCAAAACATTTTGTTCCCCTTGCACTGTTTTAATTTTGAACTTGTGCTTGTCAGCATTGATATCCCTGATGAGAATATTTTGGCAGAAAATATGGGCAAGTTCTCTACCACCTCTGAAACATTTGGACCGGAAAGGTTTTGGAGAAACTTGATGGGAAAAGGGTTATTCTATTTCTGGGAAGAGGACTTGGAAATAGAAACAGAAGCAGATATATATACTACTGATGGGTTAATCTCTTGCTTTGCATTTGTCTCTTACAGGGAGATTACACTATTTCAGCAAAACTAACTAATCAAGATCACGTCACTGTCGCTTGTGCTGATTTTACCATAAAGAATTATTTAGACTATTATTAGCAACAAGCCAATTTCCTGAAAGCTACAGACTACTAAAACCATTCAAGCCAAGTGGGTTGCTGCATGCTACAATGATTCTGAAGAAAATCATCCCCACATGGTGATTCTGGTGGTGTTCTTCTTTATAATTTGCTATTTTCAAGAATTTACTAGATCCTCTAGTGGTAATTTTATCTCTAAATGCACACTGCAGACTACTTCTTTCTTCTAATATATACAGCTGTAAGTAGAAAGTATCCAATACCAACATTCTCATCTTAGGATGAAAATAGCACGAGGCAGAACAGGCGAGAGCCTAAACATTTTTTCCAGTAAGTTATGGAGTTACCAATTTCTAACACAGGCTAAAGAGACTTTCATATCTATATCACATGTTATGCAGTTACAGCACTCAACATCTTAAATCTTCTCTGGTGCCTGGCTGCAGATTCCTCTAGTTCAGATTTTGTTGTAACCACAGAACAAAACCCGATAGGATGAACATGCCTTTTTTCCAGTGATCCATGTCCTGTCACTGGATGCATAGCACTCTAGTTTTCTGCCCTGGAGTCTACTCAGAGTTTTTTGTTCTTTCATGTCTTTTAAGTAATATGTGAATCATTCGGTACCTAAGCTATTTGCTTTTCTTGCTTCTCAATAAATTCATAATGAAAGAATGTTTCTTGTCATTTTTCATCATGATTCTAGGATGATCACTACAAAGCTTAAGTGAGGGGGAGAGGGGAGTAGTGAAGGGGAAGCAAGGGGGGAGACTGAGGGGAACAAGTTAAATGGGCACATTTTAAATATGAGGGATCAGTCATATTTACACAAAAATTATATTCACAGAGGACAAACTGTTCCTTGCTTTGAGAATAAAGCCTCAGGAGAAGAAACACAAATTACATTTCAGGTGCAGCACATCCCCAAATCATCTCATTCCAAGAGCCTTTTCACCTGGCAGAGCTGACAAGTAGCTAGATAACATAGAGGCATAGGGCAGCACAGGGAATTAGGATCTTAGGCTGGAGAGTATAGAGGCCTGTTTGGGATCCTTCCATGTAGGGGAAGGCTTGGGAGTATGGTTGACTTCTGATATGGAAAGGTATGGGCAGAAATCAGAGATACAGGAGGGCCCTGGACCTGAGCACAAGTTTACCAAGGATGGTAACGAGCATTGGGCTGCATGCCTCATCTTGGAGAGGTGCATGTGAAACTAGGGCAGCTGTGGCTCACATCTGGCCACACAGGAGCTCTGACACATGGCCTCCATCCTACACACCCACATTCTGCAGCTCAAACAAATTCCTGAGCAGCAAGAGAATCCCTGCTGCACAGATAGCCAACATTGCAGAGCAGCCAACAGCTAGCAGCAAAGGAAAGTCTCTTGCTTTCCTCCTGCCCAGCAAAATTCTCACCTGCTGTTCCATCAAAGGAGAGCAAGTCTCTGAGTCCTGCTCACACAGAGGGAGGCCTATGACTCCTGAATGTGAACCAGCAAGCACCACAAGATGGGAGAGAGCACATCTCACACACTGCACTTTCAGCCCATTTCTATTACATCCTGGACTGAAAAAAAGAAAAAAAGAAAATAAAGAAGGCCAAGGGGTTCACCACAGTTTCAGCCACCACTCGCCAGATCAGGAGTCAACTCTGAAGTGCTGATGCTGTTTTGAAAACAGTTTGTCCAAGTCACCACCATTGCTGCATTTTAGCTCTTCATAACTAGTAAAAGAGCACCACAATACAGACACAAGTTCAGCTTTTTCTCCTCACAGAGTCAGCAACTCTTCAGATTCACCTCTTTCCCCATGATTCCCTTGATATATCAGAAGAGCCATACCTTGTGGAGAAGTGAACAAAACTACATTCAGCAGCAGTACTCACACAAGAATCCACTTGCTCAGCTCCATTCCACTACAATCTCACAACAAAAGCATGACTGAAACCCAGATTCCTGCCACCAAGCTTCTCAGCCTCCTATCTGATGAAAGTCTCAGCAGATTAAAAACAGACACAGTGCTAGTTTAAGCACTTCTATTTGAAATGGATCCCAAAATAGCCAAGATCATCTTGGCCAAATTCACCAGACTCCTTATACCCTTGGGTACATCTGAAGGGGCCCCCAGTCCCACCACAGCAAACAAACCAGCCTTTGCCTCCACATGGTGCAGAGGCTCCCCTAGGGCATCTGTAGCAGAAGCTGCTGCAGGAGGTCTCTGCTGCCCCAAAAGTGGGAATTAGTCTCTAAAGCATCAGACTTCTGGCCCTTGAGATCTTCCATCACTGACCCTTCACTGCCCAGCTCACACACAGACATTTCAGAGCCTGACTCCCAGAACCAGTGAACAACATTTGACTCCCTATCCAAAAATTGCTTGCCCTTTTCTATTGGAAATAAACTAAAAATCCAAGACTAAATCTTAAACCCACATTCCACCACTTAAACTAGAGCTTTCTCCATTGGAGGAGCAATGTCTGTCTGCGATACCACAGAGTGAGGGAGATTCATTGTCTAAAAATCATTCAGACTTGATAGCTCAAAGTCTCAGTTGTCCTCTAAATTAAAATAGGCTTTACTCCTTCTGCCTAAGAAATGCCTTGGTTTCTTCCCTGATTTCCTGTTTCTGATCAAACACCATTGTGCATTGTCAAGCAACAAAACCAGAGTTCATCTTCATTGATCCCAGCACAGCTAATGAATCCCTTGCTGTCCCAGAAGGTCTGTGGTTTATTCACACTATCCTATCTGAATTCAAACACGTTTGGCAGTTACTGCACTCCTTTTTCTGAAATAGCCTCAAACAGCTTAGTAAGGGCACTGTAGCAACAACCAGAGTCTGAATATAGCTCAGTTAAGCTCAGTTATATTCACAGGTGAGAGCACTATTCCACAGGGATATGGAGCCCAGGTAAGGAGGCAACTGGGTTTGGCCAAAACAAAAATCTGCACGTTTCCACACAGCTCTCCTTGAAGTGATGGATATGATGCAAAGGTGAATCCCATGGCCAGATTCTAGGACAGATTCTCAGCCCTTGCTGACAAGATTGCCTGAATTGAAAGTGTCTTTATGCTGTCACTTCTATTATGTGGAAAGGTTCTACTCTTTCCATAAAGATCCATTGTTCAAATTTCTCATACATCGCCTCCTATGTTCTCCAGTGTAACCCTGAAATAATCCCAGAGTGGCTCCTTTTCATTATTTTGATAGTGTTCTGCAGCATGAGAAAAGGGAATAAGGGGAACAGGGACATCTGAAGGATGTTATTCCAACCAAAATCTAGTTTTTGTCCCAGAGGACACTGGGAAGGTAAAGCATGAACCTATCTTTGCCCCCAGCTCTCATGCAATGGACCATGATGAAGAATCTACCTAAAGCACAGACCCCAGTCTCTTCAGTGGATTATTCTGAAGTAACCTTCCCAGGACTGACAAATGCTTCAGTGAGACAGATGGGATGGGAGTCTGCTCCCCAGGAGCTCCCACAGGGCTCAGGCAAACACAATGATCAGTGTGCTACAAATACACTCACTGATCAGTTAAAGCTGAGATAAAACAGCTACTACAATGTTTCTACCAAGTCATGCATGGTGTAGTCTCAGAGACTTCTGTATCTCAGCAGGCAAAGTCCCAGACTGCCAGACACGAACAGATCTCCCATCACGGCAGCACATCCCTGGTTCAGTGTGAAGGTCCACCCACAGCTCTAACTCTCACCCACTCAGCCTCCTTATGGGCTGTACACTGCTGAGACCCTCATTTCTGTGCAGCAGTAGGATGGGGCATATGCTGCAGTGTTCTCCCAGCCTAGAGCAGGAAAGCCTTCCTGGACCTCACATACCGCATTCAGGACCTTCCTCATGCAGTGCAAGAATGCTGACTGTGGCAGATATGAGGGCAGAAAGTCACACACTGTACCCCGGGACAGCAAGGGGAAAGTATTGCTCGGATTGCTCTGCCAGCCTTACAGATTCCTTTAGTTTCCCCTCAATACCCATACCTCCAGAGAGGCACCCAAAAACAAGTACTCTTGGCTAGATAATGTGGAGGTATTTAAAAATAAGAATTGTAGAAATATGTTTTATGAAGGAATCCCCTGCAGACTAACAGACACAGGGTTAACTTCCTGCTGTCTGCTCTCTTCCTTTGCTGCTCAGCCTGGTCTCCCCTTCAAGGCAGAGATGCTCTGTGGTTCTTCAGCACAGCCCTGAGCCAGCAGGGAGACCCATTTATAATCATGAGAGATACATCCAAGCCCAGCTTCCCTCTTGCTTCTCTAGTGCAAACACATTATCAGCTGGCCTTAAACTGAATCTCAGCTCAAGCACACTGGTCTCTACCATGATCTCCCCAGCACAGTACAAACTAAATAAAAGAAATATAGAAGTGACAAAAATAGTGAGGAGGGGGAAAAAAAAACATGGAAAGAATTCAGAAGTAAAGCTGCCTTAGCTCTGCTCTTAACATATAAAGTGAGATGCAAGATGTTTGCATAGAAAGGTCCTGCTCCTGAGGACTTACAACTTCTCCTCCATCTCTCTCAAGAGATTACTGTGTTCCTCACCTGTGTACCTCCTCCCAGAAGATCTTTACATATTTCCCCAGCCAGTGAGTCCGAGCAAGAACAGCACATTCAGCAACTGAGCACTCCCCACCAGACATCAACCATGGAGCCTGCAAGGATCAGACAGGAGAGGTTTGTTTCAGCCAAGCAACTCATTGCCAAGAGGGGTTCAAGCAGCTCTTGTTGGGGGAGAAAAGGGGAACCCTGAACAATGGGATCAGACAGAGAAGAGGCTCCTGGAAGGGCAAAGCCTGAGGCTTAAGGTGATTTCTGCCAGCGGGGCATTTTGTTTATAAGGGTCACAGAGCTACTCAGTCTGCCAGGCATGAGCCTGCAAATGGGAAAGCATTCCCTGTTGGCCCTGTGATAATGCCTGTACTACCTAGTTATACAATAGGCCTTAGGTTGTTTTCCTAAACCAGGCAGTGGCTGGAAAAGCTAAAATAAGCTACTGTTGTCTCACACTGCAGTGAAGCAGCCTCACACATAATTTCCTTCTCCCTTGTGATACTTTCCCTCTTCCACTGAGCTGCACAGATGATACTGATGCCATCAAGGCAAGATCAGGGCACTCCCAGACTATGCAGGGAACAACTTAAAAGAGGTTCAAACTCCAACCACTTTGATCAGGGGAGTGGCTCCACCAGAGCCAAAATAAATGTTTGCTGATAATCCTGTGCCCTCTGTTTGCTTGTGTGGCTCCCATTTTATTGGCCTTCCTATGGTAAATTTTACAGCTGGGGTTAGCAGAGTGATAAAATGCACAGATTATATTCTTCACTGCTGTTGATTTGCTTCTCCCCAGTTTAATGCAGCTTTACCTTGAAAAACCAAGTACTTTGATCCAGGATGCTCTCTTGCCCCTTGCAAAGCTTCACTTCCTTCTACTCCTTGGCAATCATCAGTTCAGGAAACAACAGCCTGCTCCATGGTGGGAGGAGGGCAAGTCATAATCAGATTTCCCTACTGAATGCTTGAGATGCTCTTTACCAGAGCCTCCAAACCAGAGATCCTCCTCAATCAGTGCACCACTGTACTGACAGAAATTTACCGCTCCCTCACTGCAGTGCTCTGCCTGGGCTCCAACAGGACCCCCCCCAAGCGCTGAAACACAAATAAGTACAGGATCAATACCACAGAAACTTGGCATCCTATGATTTGATTTCTCACCCCATCATCGCTGAGGCAGAAACTTCAGTGTCCAAGCAATAGGCTTTGATTCAGCCCCAAAGACAATACCATAACTTTCATCTGTTCTTTCTCCTTGATTTTTTTCAAGTTATGCCCCAGCTATTTCTCACTCCAAAAGCCAAGAGAGAAGCCAGCAGAAGAAAGGGGCTTGCTTTGCGTTTATTTTTTCAAGTTCAAACTCCTCAGATTGAAAACTATACTAATCTGCATCACTTAGCTGGAGACAGCTTTGTTCTATCCAGATAAAAATCAAAGATGAACCAACTTATTAACTGTGGCACAGCAAAAACTGAAGAAGCTGTCAGTAACTCTCTAGTCCCAACATGGAATTCCTATTGCTTTGCAGAAGGCTGAGAAATTACTGTTCAGTCTTTAACGCTGAATTTTATGAATGGAAAACAGTTTTGCCCCAGAGTTTATATTTATTATTCATAGCTTGGTTTGCTCCCTAAAAATAGGAAAACAACATGAAATTCAAGGTCTCCTTGGATGTTAGGGAATTACAGACTCAGATCAGGAACACACAATACTTTTCAATTTCTAATTCTTTTGTTCAGCATCTCCAAAGGTAAACACATGACAAGAGCCATGAGAGTTCAAAAAAACATTAGTACCTTGTGGGTGATGAGTACAAACAAACAGGCCTAGAGCCATTTCTGCAATAAGCTTTGGTACTGCAATTGCAGAAGGTGGCAAGTAAACAACACTGCAGGATTTTTTCACCTCCAAGTCACTGCTGTTTGCTAACACAGTCCTCTTGTATAATATTGTCTACAATAGCAAACTGCTCCCAATGACCAGCAAAACAGAGCAATGTGAACACAAACCCAATTACAGCCAAGCTAAGAAACTAAATGGGCTCTTGGATGAGACAGAGCTAACAGACAAATACTAAATTTTGAAGATTTTCTGCATGAAGTCAGGGGATGCAGCCAAGTCAAGCAAAGCACTTTTGTCTGGAAAGAGTGGTGGCTAAAGGATGGATTAAATGGAGGAAGTTTCCAGACACAGATTGGGACCACACAGCAGAGAGGACTGGTAAGACAGACTCATCATGAATTCTTTGAAAGGAAGTCCAAAATTATTGTTGTACTTTGATGATATGGGGGCTCCAGCAGCAAAAGGCAAAGCAATTCCTGTTTGTATCAAGACACTGGATTTGTGCTGTAGTTTCATTTACTTATTTTAGGTTCAGATAATTCTCTGGCCTGGCTCATAATACAAATCCTTCAGCTGGGCTGAGGGATCGAGGTCCCAGGGTGCAGCATTTCTCCCACCAAAAGCACTCGTAAGCTTTCTGCATCCCCCCACCACAGGCTGAAGTGCTGCTCAGGAGGCACTACCACACTGCCAGGCTTTTTCCACCACAGAGATTTTAAGATATTCCTGTCTCCTCTCCTTCCTCAGTAGTAACTACACCCACAGGAAACACCGTAGAATGAGATGAAGGAGAGGAGGATGGGGAACACCATGCAATACAGATATAAATTGAAAGAACTTGCCAAAGTGGTACATCAGAGGGAAGATTAGAAAGCCAGTCTGTTGTATTGCATAAGTGATTATTTTTTGTATCATCTAGAGGAAAAAAACCTCAACATCCATGCTGCTACCGGAATGTCTGCAAAGATAAATTGTCTCCTTAGTGAGGGAAAATGCTGCCTGTACCTATAAGGTCCTGCACATCTCTAAGTACTCTTGAGAGCATGTTGAAGCAGCCAGTATGCCTCAGGAAGTGAACCCTGCTGAGGAAGGCCTGCCACAGCCACACTGGGAGCTGTCACAAACACAGTATTCACAGCAGAACAAAGCACCAAGGCCACTGGAGATGTGCTCATGTCCGTGTCACCTCAGCCGTGCACTCCCACTCCCTGCACTGCACCCACACCTGGCTCAGTCTGCTCTCTTTGCATGCCTGTTCACAAGCCACACCAACAGAAGGATGTTCACCTCTGCCTTGTGCTTTCTTCTTGAACTGGCCCTGTAGGGGTCACAGGAGGCCATAGCCAGAAGTGGGGGCACAGGGTGGGAGGTTAAGAGATGCCTCAACTGCTGTGGGATTGCCACTCACGTGCAAGGATCCTGCTCAGCTTCCTGGAAACTCGAGTGCAGCAGCAAAAATAAGTCTGTGAACCCAATCCTTGAGGGAAATAAAGGTTCCCTCCAAAGCTGAGATGCTATTCTACTGGCATCCCTAAGGGCAGCTTTATCCACAGTACGCCAAGCTACATGTAAGTCCTCAGTGCAGGCAAGACCTTGCTCTCCAGCTGATCCTTCCATGTCAAGATGTCCAGCCATGCCATCCTCACATCATTCTGGCTCAGGGGATATTTGCAGCAGCACCCAGGGCTGCCTGCCTACCTCCATGCTGCCTTATGCATTAAGTCCTGTGCTACTTGGTGTTAATAGATGAGAAGCTTAAGGCTATGCCCTCACACCAGGAAATTCTGACCCATTTCCCAAGGGAAAAGTTTTACAACAGTGCTACAGGAACGGGCTTTTTTTTTTTTTTTT